>BSBK01005710.1:1205000-1695144 GCA_027943335.1 Chamaecyparis obtusa
TGAATTCTATATACCAAGCCTCCTTAGAACCGTATCTCATGTATATCTAAGATGCAATTATAATAGTTTGATTTTTTATATTAGGATAGTGAGTCTTGTTTCAACAGTAAGCCTTATTTAGGATAGCGAGTCCATCGATAGTGAGTTGCATTGTAATATGTTATGACCAATTATAATATATTGAGAGCTAATCCTCTCTGTGGTTTTACCCTCCTTAGGGTTTCCATGTAAAATACCAATGTCACATGTTGCATTATTTGCTTCATTTTCTTATCTACTTTTAGTTTATACTTATGTTATGTGTATGGTTGTTTAAAGGAATTTATAATTTGAAAGACATTGATTCACTCGTCCCCCCTTACTATATTGAATGTTTAACAATTGGTATCAGAGTGAGGTCTTTTGATTGAGCCTAACATCTTTGAGGAGATCTTGGAGATTGAATAGATGGAACCAAAATCCAATATGGAAGAATTTGCAGATGATAAGCAAGCTGACAAAAATGGTTAATTGAAAGAAACACTAGAAGATCTTGAAAACTTGGAGAATGAGAACAAAGAAATCAAGGAAAATATAAATGAAGAAAATGAATGTATAATAAAACTAAAGGATCAAATCAAAAAAATCAAGGAAAGGAATAGGGAAGTCAGTGAAGAACTAAAGAAAGCAAATGATGTGATAGTCAACATGAAGCTACAACTTGAAGAAGACAAAAAGACAAAGGAATGTCTAAATAACATCATTGGGAGTAAGTAAAAAATATGTAGGAAGTTAAAGAAAGAATTAATATGTCTTCAATCATATCCGGAAAGGAAAAAGAATCAGGAAGACAAATTCAAAATGAGTACCACAAAGCTTGATGAATTGATGGCCATACAAAAAACTCCAAAAGATAAAAGTTTCTTAGGATTTGAGGCCACTAAATGCTCTCATCAAAAGATTAAAGATGAATCAAGACATACATAAATCACTCTTCCTACCACAATAAACAATCAAGAAAATAAAATTTAGAAAGATCAACCAAGAAATTCTCTGGTCAAGCAACAAAGGTACACATCTTTTAAAGGATATTTCTTTTACTTCAATAAATTTGGACACATAGAAGTAGAATGTAGGAGAAAAATAAATCATAATGTTAGCTATGTTTTTGGACAATGTTATACCTATAAGAAGTTTGGTAATAAGGATAGGCAATGGATAAGTCAACTTACAAATAGTCAGAACAATGGTAGAACTGAACCATTTTATGGATGTTGTCAAATATGTAATATCTTTAGGCATAAGGATGACAAATGCATATTTAGAGTAAACAAGGGAAACACAAAATAAAGAAATGTCAAATGCTACAATTGCAACAAAGATGGACATATTGCAAAATTTTGTAGAAATAGAAACATGAAGAAAGATGATTTGGAAAAGATTAATGAAATATAAAAGAAATTAAATGCCAAAGAAGTCAGAATGAAAATGAAGAAAATTTGGAGAAAGAAAGAAGATGGGTTTGCATTTAACTCTGATGCAAATGACCCCTCCAAAAATTAAGTCACATAATATTTGGCTTAGGGGGGGCTAAAAGGAAATATCTTTGTCCCCTACCAAAATGTGACATGCTATATCATAACATACTAAAACTTGGGTTCATAATGAATAATGGTACACCAATCCAAATAGTAAAAAATCTAGAAAAAAAGACAGTCTTGTGACAATTTGTGGAAAGATTTTCAATGACTATGAGTTACAAACATTTTATTTGGCAACTTTTTCCCTGGGCATTTATTAGTTGTACTAGCATGTTGAGATAATTTTAAAAGGAATATTTTTGTCCAATTTGAAATCATTTGAAGGAAAACATTTTAAGAGGAGTGAACAAAAAATGAGGGTTTTCAACAAAACAAGGTATTCTTTGTGCCCTAGTTTTTAGATTTGGAATGTAAATCTTATTCTTATTTTATTTACTCTCTTCATGGATACTCTAAACATAATTGATATTGAAGATCAATCCCATCCTAAATTCAAACGATGCCCCAAAAAATTCAACACAATATCATACTAGAGGTGCATTGTTAAGTATTTAGCATGGGGTTTTACCAACTGAGGATATTACAACATATATTTTTGTGAAGGTGCAAGAATATCATCAAGAAAAAATTTCAGACATATGAAAAAATGAATTAACAGATGGTGACTTACAAGTAAAACCTAATTTTGGCAATGTGATTAAGAATAAATTAATAGTATGGAATTATTTTCCTAATATTTTCTCTTAAAAAATGGATCAAAAATGGAAATGAGTAGGGTTCATGATGAATTTGTGTGGTTAGACCAACCATGTCTAATTACCAACAAAGTGATAAGTGAAGTCATTGGTTTGTGGTCTATAGTATCAATTTCCAAACTTAAAGTGGTAAAAAACAAAGAAGCTAAAAAACTAACCAAGGCAACTCCTGATAAGAGAGCTATGAAAATGATCACAACTGTGAACCTTGCAATCAACTATGCTTCTCTGATGATTAGAAATAAGATATATTTCACAAATAGGGAAAACTTAGTATAGGAAATTGTAATTAATGTTGCATATGAGATGGAAGTAAAGAACAAGGACTACAATTTGTGTGAACTCCTAAGGGAAAAAATCCTAGAATATATGAAGCAAACAAAATAAAAGAAGCACAAATTCAAATATGGAACCCTAACCCTATGTAACCTATTTTACTTCATGAAAGAATTTATGGGTACTGACAAAATTGAATGGAGCTCAAACAAACTTGTAGCACGTGAAATTTGAGATCTACTGAGAAAATTGAGGGACACTAATAGTAGAGATGAAGCCTTTGTTTTATTATTCACTCTCTTTCAAAATCAGATGCATCAAAGGGAGAGAATCCCTAAAAGGATTATAGAAAAATATGAGAATGATCTAGCCTTTCTCATTACTATAGATAACTGCATTATGGAAGCAACATAACCAAGAGTTGCATGGTTTCCTACTCTGAGATATGAGGTTAAAAAGGACATTATGGATATTCTAGAACACTACTTTTGGCTAGTCCCATAGACACAACAAAAGAGAGAATAGTAGATTATGAGGAAAAGAGTTTAAAGGTACACAACAAACTTATACAACATGCGGTGAAGAAAAGGGTCTAGAAAATAATAAAAATTTTCTTTTTACCATCAAGCATGTCATGAAAAGAGATTGATGAAGTAAAGAAGGATGTTGGTATCTTTGTGTCTACCAAAAGGTTTGTAAAGACCACCACTACTCCTACAATTATTGCATCAAGACAACTAAAATAATATCATCATTAAAAACAAGAAGAAAGCCAACTCCAATTAAGGACATGCCCCCTCCAGAACGTGAGAAAAAATTGATCAAAAAGAAAAAGGAAATTACCTCCTCCTCCTCCCATAGATGGATCAAACATAGATCTATAAGAATAGAACTAACTAAAGAATATCTACAAGAGCTAGAATCACAAGAATCTGAGTCGAATAAAGAAGAGGAAACTTTGTAGGGTCAAAAAATAAAAATTCAAAGAATTTTATTGCTCAATCCTCAGATGAGGAATTAGAAGAAATGATACAGAAGAAAGCATAACCTTTGGTAAGAAAGAAAGAAAATAAATTCTTTAAGAAGCCACTCAAGCTAGATACTCTATTTGATTACATGTCATAGGATAGAAAACTCAAAGAAGTCAGTTAATTATATGGAAAATCATATTAAACCGACCAAGCAACCATTGTTAAAGAATTCAAAAAATACTTTACTATCTTTGATGTATATCCTGGTGATTTCGAGCAAGACCTTCCATATGATCTTTGTAATGTGTTAGAACAACTAATACACGTACTTCAGAAGATGATAGGAAAATCAAAGAACATGAACTGAGAATAGTTATAGCTGATTTATCAGATGCTGACAAGACAACCTTGACACATATATTTCATAATGATTTCAGTTCCAAGAGAAGGAAAAAGATACTTTTAAATAGGGAAAAGGAAACTTTTGAAAAGCTTCAAAATGAAATTGTTGAGTCCCTCTCAAAAATTGGTAAAATCCTAGGAATATTATCATCTAACAGTATTGAAATCTTTCCACAACATGTAAAAGTTGATGCTCTACTACCTTCAATCAAAAATAATATAGAAGAATACACAAAAGAAGTTGATCATTCCCCTTCCACTCCTCCAGATATCTCTTTCCTGGAAACTACAAAAAAAATTGTTGAAAAGACACTCAATGGTTCTTTGGAGTACTCTATAGAGATTACATCAGAAAAGGAAGATCATAAAGTTGAAGAGGAAAACATGATTAAACCTAGATCAGAAGATTTAGGGGAAGGAAAAAAAGAAGTAGATGCTACCATTATAGGTGAGCAAGAAGATAAAAAAGAAGAAGAGGACATGGGAACTGGACAAAGAGACTCATTTAAATCTAAAACTATATTTGGTACTCCTTCTGGGACTTCTCATGATCCCTTGAATGATATCTTCAACATGCAACTAAGCTTACAATTGGTGACATCATCTAAATTTTTTTTTGACTTAAGCAAGATAGATCTTATGCATAAGTTCCAAATGAGTGATGTACTTATTTCTTCTGTAAAGAAATATTTGGTTGATAAAAAGGAAAAATATGCTAAATTGATGGAAGAAATGACTGAAACCTTACTTCTAGCTACTCCAGGAAGCTATTTTGACCAATCCATGTCCACTACTGGTAATATTAGAAAATTGGTATAGGCCTTTAAATCTTATTCTGCAAACCTCAAACATGTTGTGTCAAATGAGTTAGAAAAAGAAAAGGAATCAAGGTTATCCGCGATGAAAGAAAAGAGTGCCACAAAGCACAAAATATTTAATGAGCTCATTTCTAAATGAAAATAATGCCTCAAGGAGGCTCGTGCCTTCTACCATTTCATTTTTCTCTATCTTGATGCGACCAAAAATATAAGAAAAGAAATAGATTCAATTGAATCTCAAATTTCAAAAGTATTTCATGAACTTGATCTGGAACAAGACTTATCAGATACTATTAAAACATGAATTGAAGAATTTCACAAAAAGTAATTTGAGCTTCAACAACATCAAGACAATATCATCCTACCTCTGGGGAATCACAAAGATTTTTTGAGTGAAAATGTATCATTGGTTTCATGTGCTCTTCTCATAGTGCAACAAGCAAATATGATAGATTCAGTTCCCTCATCTATTGAGGATGGTGAGCACATTATAATTTACTTGAAAAATGAAATAACTTTATGGCTATTGTAGTGCAGGCCCATGTTAATAGAAGAGACACATTGAATACTTAGGTAAAAAATATCGATAGTTCAACCAATTATAGTTGAAGCTGTTGGAAACAATTGTCTGAAGAAAATTGCTACTCAAATTATGTATTGTCTTTGTTGTCACACAATGTCATAGTCCACAACATTCAGTACCTACCGAGCTCAGTCGGTCTGCCTGTCAGTATATTTAATGCTTACCGAGTTCACTCGGTTATCATAAAAAAATTAGTGTTTACCAAGTTCACTCAGTTGTCAAAAGAAAAGATAGCATTTACCGAGTTCAGTCAGTTATCTAAGTAAAAAGATTATCAGTGTTTACCGAGTTCCCTCGGTCTCTGAAAGATTGTAGAAAGTTATGGTCACCGAGCACTATCGGCCCTTGAAGGATCTTTGCAAATAAAGTTTGCTTATTTCAGCTGACTGTTATACTAAGTAATGCCGATTTGACAAATCTAAAATCATATAAATAAAATGTCAAATGTGAAAAATAAACAACGAACATAGCTAGAAGAAAGACAGGAAAGGTGTGTGTGAAATGTGAAGGATGATCAGATATCCTTGAGGAGCAGTAGAGATATATTCGATCAGGAAGGATCACACTTATATAGAATAGAGATCTATAATCAGCAAGGCAGTTGCATTATTATACAGGTCATTTTCATTGTTACCCTTTTATCATTGTAACAGTGAATTCTAAATCTCTTAACCGAGTTGGTTTAACAACCATATTGTAAATCCTCTAACAAGGTGACAATTCCATTGAGCTGTTCTCAAGACCTCTTACTAGGCCACTCCTAGCAAGGTGATTAAATCCTCTAACAAGGTCACACCTAACAGTGTGTTTTGTAACCTTTTACCGGGTTGGCTTCTAACCGAGCATCACTTCAGAAAAGTGAAAATCAGTATCTAGATACATTGGTGGTTTTTCCCATATTGGGTTTCCACGTTAAATCTTGTGTCTCTTGTGTTCTTAATTGTTATCTTAATCATATACAAGTGCTGATGAATATCTAAAGATAATTTTACTAATACTTTCTGCATCTACAAAGTTACTGCAATCTATTTACCGAGTGTTTAATAGATAATATTCATTAAGATATCCTAAGGGATCTAGAAAGAAATAATTGTTAAGTATTTTATGGTTGACTGATTCACCCCCCCCTCTTAGTCACTTCATCCATATTCCATCAATTGGTATCAGAGCTTTTGGTGCTTGCAGGAAGGGTTTCAAGGACCTAAGCTAAAGATTAAGATGTCTTACAAGAGAGAAATTCCAAAGCTCAACAGAGATAACTTTTCAGCATGGCAAGGTCTCATGAGACTTCATCTGGCTTCCATTGGTGATTTAGGATGCAAATACATTGATGAAGAATACACAGTTCCTACTGGTGCATTAACTGTTGAAGACATTGCAGAGAAAAAGAATCATAACACCATGATGATAGACATTGCATCAGCTCTCAGCTATGAAGAATTTGATGAAATTAAAGAATGCACTACTCCATATGAAATGTGGATCAATCTGAAGAAAATATATGGTGGTGATGCAAATGTGAAAAGAGCCAAAGCAGAAAGCCTAAGAGGACAGTTTGACAAGATGAATATGAAAGAAGATGAAAACATTGCAAAATATGTTGAAAGGATCAAAGCAAGTGTTAGTGCAATTAGAGCTTATGGAGGAACAATCTCAGATGAAACTATTATAAGCAAGGTACTTAAAAGATTACTCCCTATCTATGCAATAAGAGTATCAACTATTCAAGAAAGAAGATGTGAAACAAACCACAATATAACTTTGGATGCTTTAGTTGGAAGATTGACAGCCTTTGAATTAGACAACTATGACAACTATGTTCCAAATTCCAAAAATATTGAGTCAGCATTTGAGGCCAAGGTTTCACTAAGGAAGAACAAGAAAATTAAAGAAGTTCAGTCAGAAAGTGAAGAAGTATCAGAAGAAAGTTTTGATAGTGATCTTGAAATTGTAGAAGCATTACTTGCAAAGAAGTACTCTAAAGGGAAAGGTAAATATAAAGGTAAAACTCCTTTAATCTATTTTTCATGTGAAGAAATTGGACATATTGCAGCTAGGTGCCCAAACAAGCAGGCCAAGGAAGAGAAGAGAAGTCACAAGTACTATGGCAAAAAGAATTTCAAATCATTCAAGGACAAAGGTAAGAAAACATGTTTTATGGCTAAAGATTCTGATGATAGTGAAGAAGAAATTGTCTTTATTGCTATAAAAGATGAATCTGATGATGTTGGAGATAAGATGGCACTTATTTCTCATATAAGCAAAGATGATATATGGATAATAGATAGTGGATGTTCACACCACATGACTGGTGACAAGACAAAATTTGAATACCTAGAAGACTGTGATAGTGGCAATGTAAGATTTGGAAACAATGAACCTTGTTGTATAAAAGGAAAAGGAAGAATCTCATTAACCAAAGAACTCATATGTGATCATGCTTATTGGGTTGAAGGACTAAAACATAATCTTCTAAGTGTAGCACAGCTAATCAACACTAGTTTCAAGGTTGAATTCATGAATAGTCAAGCAAGACTGCTGGATGAAAAAGGAAAACTCATTGGATCAGGCAAACAAACAAAAGGTAACTTATTTTATCTTGATCTCAGTGAATATTCATGTTTTATTGCTCAAATTGAAGAAAGTTGGCTATGGCACAAAAGGTTATGTCATGTAAATTTTGATAACATGATAAAAATAAGCAAATTCAAGAAGGTAAGAGGCATTCCTACTTTGAAGAAACTTGATACTGGTCTATGTAAGAATTGTCAGATTGGCAAAATGAGTAAGACTAGTTTTAAGAGTAAGAACTATCAGTCTAAAGAGATTTTGGAAATTGTGCATACTGATTTATGTGGACCTATTGGAATACAAAGCTATACTGGAGATAAATTCTTTATTCTTTTCATTGATGATTATTCTAGAATGATGACTGTTATGTATTTAAGAGAAAAGTCAGAAGCATTTGAAAAATTCAAATGGTACTTGGCAAGAGTGGAAAAGGAAACAAGGAAAAGATTGAAATGCTTAAGATCAGACAGAGGTGGTGAATTCATCTCCCATGATTTTAACAACTTTTGCATTGAAAGAGGAATCAAAAGACAGGTATCAACTCCTAGAACTCCTGAGCAGAATGGAATAGCAGAAAGAAGAAACAGATCTATTATGGATTGTGCAAGGACTCTAATGATAGAAAAGAACATCGCTATAAAGTACTGGAAGGAAGCTATTAGCACTGCAGTTCATACCTTGAACCGAGTACAATTGAAGAAAGACACATTCAAAACTCCTTATGAACTATGGTATGGCTATAAACCCAATGTAAGTTACATGAAAGTATTTGGCAGCAAGTGTTATATCTTAAAAGAATCCATAAGAAATAAATTTGATGTGAAAAGTGATGAAGGAATATTCCTAGGATATTCTAGCAAAAGTAAGGCATACAAATGTCTAAACTTATCTACTCACAAAGTCATAGAAAGTATACATGTAAAATTTGATGAGTTTGCAGAAAAGATTGAAGAAGAAAGCAAAAGGGAACCTGAGAACTACAGGAGATTCATTTACATTGAACCTAAAACACTGCCAGACACAACTATCAATGAGGAAACTATATCTACCGAGCCTAGCACAGTAACCGAGTCACAGGAAGAAGTTCAAACCGAGTCACAGGAAGAAGTTCAAACCGAGTCACAGGAAGAAATTCAAACCGAGTCTCAGCCTGAAGTTACCGAGAAAATATCTACCGAGCCTGAGCAACATGAAGAAGAGAACCTAGAAGACAACAACATGAATCATTCAAAAAGCAAGGAACCTATACTAGCCAAATATGTCAGAAGGCATCATACACCAGATCAAATCATTGGAAACAAATCAGATGGTACTATGACAAGAAGTAAGCTAAAAGGTACATGTCTACTTACTGATTTTGAACCTAGAAATATCAAAGATGCATTGAAAAATGAAAGTTGGATTGAAGCAATGAATGAAGAATTAGAACAAATACAAAAGAACAAAACATGGACTCTTGTACCTAGACCTAAAGATAAGAATGTAATTGGAACAAAATGGGTATTAAGGAATAAGCTGAATGAAGACGGTCAAGTATCTAGAAACAAAGCTAGATTGGTATGTAAAGGTTATTCTCAAGAAGAAGGTATAGATTATGGTGAAAATTTTGCTCCTGTTGCAAGATTAGAAGGTGTAAGAACTCTACTTGCTTATGCAGCACATAAAGGATTTAAGGTATATCAGATGGATATAAAATCTGCATTTCTCAATGGAATTCTTGATGAAGAAGTCTACATTGAACAACCTGAAGGTTTTGTTGATCCAGATAAAAAGGACATGGTCTGCAGGTTACACAAAGCATTGTATGGTTTGAAACAAGCTCCTAGAGCATGGTATGAAAGACTCCATAACTACCTGATTCAGATTAATTTCAAAAGAGCCAATGATAACAGCAATTTGTATATAAAAGAAGGACCGGATGACAAAATTGTATTGGCAGAAATATTTGTAGATGATACTATATTTACAGGGAATGATGATCAGTGCAAAGAATTTTCAGAGCAGATGAACAAAGAATTTGAAATGTCTATGTTTGGTTTAATAAAATTCTTTGTTGGTCTTCAAATTCAGCAAAGCAAGAATGGTATTTACATTACTCAATCTAAATACATTAAGGAAATACTTAAGAAGTTTGGTATGGAAGATTCAAAACCAGTTGGTACACCCATGTGTACTGGACTGAAACTTACCAAAGATGATGATTCAAAAGAAGTAGATCGGACCTTATACCGATCTATGATTGGAAAATTGCAGTATGTAGTACATACAAGACCTGATATTGCCTTAGCAGTCGGTATAGTAGCAAGATTCTCAGCTAAACCTAAGGAAAATCACATGATGGCAATCAAAAGAATCTTAAGGTACTTAAGAGGAACTGAAGAATATGGTTTGTGGTATAAATTTGGAGGCAATCTAGACTTAAAAGTGTTTACTGATGCTGATTGGGCAGGAAACATTGATGACAGAAAAAGTACAAGTGGTGGAGCATTTTTTCTTAGAAAAAGACTGGTATCCTGGACCAGTAAAAAGCAAAATTGCACATCTCAATCCACAGCTGAAGCAAAATATGTTGTTGCTACAGTAAATTGCTCAAATATTGTTTGGTTTAAACAGTTATTACAAGGTATGAAGGTTGAAATCAAAGAACCAGTTGTTATATTTTGTGACAATACAAGTGTAATAAACATTTCAAAAAATCCAGTAATGCATTCCAAAACCAAGCACATTGCTATTAAATATCACTTTGTCAGAGAATTGGTGCAGGACAAGGAAATCAGATTAGAATATATTCATACAAAAGAGCAGATTGCAGACATTTTCACCAAACCATTACCCAAGGATGCATTTGTGTATCTAAGAGGTAAGTTAGGGGTCATTCCCCTATCCGAGGCTCACTAAATACAGTTTTAGTGATGCATCAACCAGAACATGACTGAAAATCAACCAGTTGATGCAGCATATTCAAGGAATCATTGCATATGAATTAGTACTTGAAGTACATTAGTTTACACCGGTAATATGTGAATTGTCTTTGGCATGTGTTGTCAAAGAGGGAGTGTTTGCTATGTCTTTGCTATTACTTCAAGAAATTTTCAATAGTCAGAAGGAAGAGTTTTCAAGAAACAGGAAGTTTGCTGACAGAGGGAGATTTGAATCTGAACCGAGCTAATTCTTTCAAAATTTCTTATGCTATGACATATTGTGTTGCCATCAATGCCAAAGAGGGAGATTGTTGGAAACAATTGTCTGAAGAAAATTGCTACTCAAATTATGTATTGTCTTTGATGTCACACAATGTCATAGTCCGCAACATTCAGTACCTACCGAGCTCAGTCGGTCTGCCTGTCAGTATATTTAATGTTTACCGAGTTCACTCGGTTATCATAGAAAAATCAGTGTTTACCGAGTTCACTCGGTTGTCAAAAGAAAAGATAGCATTTACCGAGTTCACTCGGTTATCGAAGTAAAAAGATTATCAGTGTTTACCGAGTTCCCTCGGTCTCCGAAAGATTGTAGAAAGTTATGGTCACCGAGCACTGTCGGCCCTTGAAGGATCTTTGCAAATAAAGTTTTCTTATTTCAGCTGACTGTTATACTAAGTAATGCCGATTTGACAAATCTAAAATCATATAAATAAAAGGTCAAATGTGAAAAATAAACAACGAACATAGCTAGAAGAAAGATAGGAAAGGTGTGTGCGAAATGTGAAGGATGATCAGATATCCTTGAGGAGCAGTAGAGATATATTCGATCAGGAAGGATCACACTTATACAGAACAGAGATCTGTAATCAGCAAGGCAGTTGCATTATTATATAGGTCATTTTCATTGTTACCCTTTTATCATTGTAACAGTGAATTCTAAATCTCTTAACCGAGTTGGTTTAACAACCATATTGTAAATCCTCTAACAAGGTGACAATTCCATTGAATTGTTCTCAAGACCTCTTACTAGGCCACTCCTAGCAGGGTGATTAAATCCTCTAACAAGGTCACACCTAACAGTGTGTTTTGTAACCTTTTATCGGCTTGGCTTCTAACCGGGCATCACTTCAGAAAAGTGAAAATCAGTATCTAGATACATTGGTGGTTTTTCCCATATTGGGTTTCCACGTTAAATCTTGTGTCTCTTGTGTTCTTAATTGTCATCTTAATCATATACAAGTGCTGATGAATATCTAAAGATAATTTCACTAATACTTTCTGCATCTACAAAGTTACTGCAATCTATTTACCGAGTGTTTAACAGATAATATTCATTAAGATATCCTAAGGGATCTGGAAAGAAATAATTGTTAAGTGTTTTATGGTTGACTGATTCACCCCCCCCCCCCCCCCCTCTCAGTCACTTCATCCATATTCCATCAGAAGCATGCGTTCTAGTTTACATATCTCCTCATCTCTTGTATAGACTATTTGTTTATGTTCTTTTTCTTAGAGGGACTTATCCACTCCTTATTTGAGAATCTTACACAATTTTTTTGGGCACCCTTTTCCATTGATGGCAAAGAGGGAGAATTTTGGGAGTATGCAATGAGTATGTAGTAATGCAAGTTTTTAGAATTATTGGAAACTATAAGGACAACTAGTACTTGTAAATAAATTTTGTTGTCATCAATGAAAAAGGGGGAGATTGTTGGAATGTTTTCGTTGGTGTCATTTGTTTCCTCTGACATTATGACAAACAACATTTGAATTTTGGTTTCTAATTCTTCGCACACTACAATAGGATCACAAGGTTTTGGTAAAAGGGTTATATGACTAATAAGTATGTATACTCAAAAGTACAGATGATAGTTCCATCTGGAAGTGAATATATCGCGTTGGAAAATTGCTTTTTTAAAACACTCTATTTTCCAAAAACAGGGCAGATCAGTTTATGTGACTGCATTTTGACATAAGGATGTATGCGGATATACTATTTTGGGTCTAGATTAAGTATTGGGTAAATATCATTATTTCATGATTAGATAAGTCATCTAGTTAGGTTGACTTGGATAAAACAACGTGTACAGTGGACTACATGATAGTGTGTGAAAACCTTCTTGATGTCGACTTATATCTTGGGATCAATTTTTTTGGGCTGACATTTGCTTTAATGTAAAGATATATATACAATCCTACATCATTTTTAAAAAGGAATCTAAAGGGTAAATCTTGAAAAGGATATCTTGTGGCAATCTACACGCAACTACAAAAGTTGGATGAAGTATAAAAACTCTATATACTAAGCCTCATTGGAATTGTATCTCATGCATATGTAAGATTCAATTATTATAGTTCAAATTTGAATATCACGACAGTGAGTCCCCTTTGGATAGTGAACCTTATTTAGGACAGTGAGCCCTCCCGTAGTGAGTTGCACTGTAATATGTAATGACCAGTTATGATATATTGAGAGTTAATCCTCTTTGTTGTTTGACCTATTATGGGGTTTCCATGCAAAATACTGGTGTTATGTGTTGTATTTTTTTCTTCATTTACTTATCTATTTTCAGTTTATAATTATGTTATGTGGATGGTTGTTTAAAGACATTAATAATATTAAGGATATACTGATTCACCCCCCCTCTTAGTATATCAAATGTTCAACAACTTTTATAGGTCTTTCACAATATTTTAAAGCTCAAAACACAGAGGAGATCGAGATAGATGGAAAACATCCCGCTAAATCCACAATACAAGCCCTCAGTTCCAATTTCAAGCAAAACATTGGGTACCAATCAGGCATGAAATCAACGTCATAGAACCCACATAATGAGGGGATGCCAGATTCTAAGGTACAACTGATTACGGGGTTGAGAAGAAGCACAAATGCCACAAATGGTGACATAGGGCCCATGTTGATTAATAAATAATTGAATTGGAGAAATAATAAAGGAGCAAACCTAAAAATAAGGGCTCACATCAATTTTTGGTGAGACTCAATTAAGAGAGAACTCATAATACTATTTAAATTAACAAAAGTCTTATGAGTGTTAGGAGAGTGTGAAATCAATGTGCTAAAAATGGGGATAAATTATAGGTGCTTACAATTTAGAACATTATATATGAGAAGAGCGAGATATACACATCTTGACATTATGTATGTATGTAAAAATTTGTATACCTCTCTCTTCTCTTAAACCTATTTATTCATTGTATTATAATAATTCAATAGGAAAAAATAATTAATTATTCTTTATTATTTTAACAATGATGAAATTTTCATAACTCAATTTTTTCCCTCTTGTTTTGGGACCACTTAAACTCAGTTGTCCTTTAAAATTCATAAAAAATCAATAATAAACATAATTATAGAATATAATTTAAGAATGTCTAAATAATTCTTATAATTTTATGGTTTTAAAGGTAAAAATTGTATGTCTACATTTTTCCTTTATTTTGAGTTGGATTAATTTTATATGTAATTTTTTCTTTTATGTTGGGCTCGTATAGATTTGCTTATCTTTTATGCAATGATTAGTTTACAAGTGACCGCTTTCAATTTAAAAATGGTAAATAACTTGATTCTTACTTGAGTCCATCTACATACAATTTCAAGAATCAATTCTAACTTCATTCATTCTTTCATCATCTTAATTCATCATCTTAAGCAAGTTCAAATACATAATCATAGAGGTCAATTTTATACTTATGTAAGTGAACCAAGATAATAGACAAAAAAATATGTTCAAAGATATTCTTTTAATATTAAATAAAATTCTACCAATTGATAAATCAATTGAAAACATTTATCACAATATATCTTCACAAAGTTTCTCAATAAATTCAATACTTATAATGAATAGCTTAATTATTTATTCACCTCTAAACAATGCAAAAATATAAAATTATTATTTTTTATAAATTAAAATGATAATTTTAAAACAAACTCATCCAAAAAATCTTTGGAGTATAGAAAAATCATGAATAATATTTCTTTTTAATGTTAAATCCAAGGTAAACTTTTCTTTGAAACCATGTTTGGAGATTGCATATAAACTTCAAATGAGTTTGTTAAATATTTAGTAGTTAGATATCTTAAATTGTCTTTATTGAAAGAGAGAAAATATTTATGGGGACTACCGTAATTGGAACTTCTTTAATGTGTGGAGTTGGTCATATTCGGTGGGTTTAATAATAGTATACTTTGATTTAATGTTGGGTCGATTTTAGTTTAATATGATAATGTCGATAGATATTTTTTATAGATGATTTGTATTGATCAACGGTGGAGATTAAAAGGACTTCAACCATTAAATTTTTTTGTACATTTGTTTCTACTAATAATGTCATAAATATTGGGGGTTGGGGGTTGAGGGTTGAGGGTTGAGGGTTGAAGATCTTTTATTTAGTATTTACTTTAATTTATTTTATTTTTAGAATTTTTGACAATTTTTAAAAATTGAATATAGTTCAAAATTTTTGTAATCTTTATCTTACATGTTTGAAATTCTAATGTCTTTAACAATCATTCTTTGTGTTGAAAGTGAACTAACTGAACAAATGCTTGAAGATTTTGTTGATTAGATATTTTTCTACATTCACACAATTATATACTATTATTCTTAATTTTTTCTTTGATTTTCATTTTTACTCGAGATAAGTACTTAACATTTTTCATGGGAAACAAGTTTCAATGTGTACAAAGAATACCTAGATATGCTTCAAAATTAGGGGCGGGAACTGACAAAAAGCACCCGTAGGCTTCAAAAATCTTTTTGATATTAATCAACAGCAAAAATAAGGGTGATGACCCTTTACAAAACAACAACCCAAGGGTGTACAAACACAACACACTAACAATAGAAAAAACATCAACAAAAGCCTAGAGCCTGACCAATTAAAGTTAAACAAAGGCTATAAGTGAACTGCTTATAACCATGAAAGTTACCACCATAGTACCAGGTACTATTAGTTATCAAATAACAAAGTAAACATCGAGCCAAAATCCTACTAGTCATGACATAGTCCTAGCACAAGCAACATAAGTTCAATAAGCCATGAAGGTTGCAAAGGGAAAAATACAAAAATACCCTTGCGGGGTGATGATTCAAAACTCCACTAAACCTTCAATGGAGCCTTAATATCGCAACTCTACTATTGCAAAATATGAGACCAATCATCAGTAAGGAATTTGAACAATTCCTTGTAATTTCCCCCATCTTGCTCATCCTCTCCTAGAATTTTGTGTTGCATCAAGCAGATAGAGGTTGTCGAGTTGTGCATTACACAAAGACTAAACCTAGAGATACTTCCAAGCTTTCTTTCCACCTCACTAACTCTACTTCTCGGGCTACTTACCTCATCCTACAAGCCAACTAACTTTATGGTTGAAGCCATATCAATCCGAATTGATTTTACTAAATTGGTGGCATATTTGTGCCATGGTCAGCAGGTCCTTCCTTCACTTTGTTAGAGATGAGGGTTGAGTTTTTTGAAGTACCCTTGCTCGAGCTATTGTTGTCTTTAAAAATGTTACTTCCTAAATAATGTTGGCAATGCACAAACCCTCAATCACATGGTGCGCAAAAATTAGGGCTTAAATGAGTTAATTTGAGCATCTTTAATAAACACTCTTTGTATTGAATGTAATGCTTGAGGATCTTGTTGACTAGATATTTTGCTACATTTACACAATTATTCTTATATTTTACTTTTTACTCAAGATAACTACTTTTCATATTTCATGGGAAAGGAGTTTTGATGGATACAAAAAATACCCAAATTTTCTTGAAAATTGTTATTTCCGTTTAACAATGTTGGCAACACAAAAAACCTAGTCACATGGTGGGAAAAAGTTAGGGCTCAAATGAGTTAATTTCCCCAAATAGAAGGATAATTTTGGTCATTGTCTATACATTTTTTCCGCATTTATTAAAATATCCTTCATGCATGTATCTCAATGTTAAGCATGTATGTCCTTATCCTAATGTAGTATTTTATTCAAACATCACTCTCTCATTATTATATATGGTGTCTTCCTTCACATAAAACATTTCTATATAGCATGAATCTAATGGTAAAAATGTGACATGATAAAGATAAATGATATTTCCTTAGAATTTTCCCTTCTTGTGAAGCACTTACTCTTAGTCAATCTGGTTTAATAAATCTTATAATTGACTCTCTTTTAATGATTGTTTTGGCGATAGTGTTCATGACTTTGTAGCTTCCTTTTTAATTAGCTTTGCATACCTTAACATTCTTTAAGTTCTATTTCAAACTATCATCTAGCATTTTATTACTATTTATAATTGAGTTATCTTCCCCTTTTTCATTTATATGCATATTTCACTCTTTTTACTTTTAAAGAAGGGGTAAAATTTTATTAAACTTCAAGGAAGATTACAGAGCAAGAAGAACCACATGCCCAACAAAGAACAAAACACAACAAATCTGAAAATGGAATGGGAGCGAGCGAGAGGAGGCGAAGCGGGAGAAAGAGCGGGAGGAAAAATTTTGAATCTGCAGCAAGAGGGGAAGCTAGATGCTCCTGGTCGAGCTGCGGGTTCTGACCCTATACCAAGAAATGTGGAGGTCACGGAGAATGCAACAGAAGAAAAGACCGAAAACCCTTTGTCTGACAATGGGGAAAGTGCTAGTGGGTATAGCATGGCCCATCCCAGAAAGGACAGTGGTCCTGTCTTGGGACCAGAGGAGGAAAAAGGGGATAAAGACAGTCCTTTTGAGAAAAACAAAGGGTCAACAAAACATCAAAAGGATCTCTCACATGGTGGGAACTCGTTCTGAGGTAAGGGGAAATGGAGTGGTCTTTTTGGGATAAAACCTACTGGAAAATCTTCTTTCCCTAAGATTGATATAGCATCAGAACTAAATAAAGGGGTAATAGGGTTAAATATTCCTGATCAAATCATAGATCATACTATTTCTAGAATGGCCTCAACTCTGATAGGAAAATTTACGGGTCCTAGGCCGAATATTGATCTGGTGAGGGCTTTTACCCTCTAGAAGTGGAAGCTCAAAGGTCAGGTGGATGTAGCGGCAATGCTGAAAGGTTTTTTCTCCTTTTTATTCTCTAATGGAGAAGATCTTTCAAAAGTACTGTGTGAAGGCCCATGGACATGGGGCAAATCTTTGTTGTCTTTGTAGAAATGGACAACAAATCTGGACTATAATGATAATTTCTTTGTATCTGCTCCTATCTGGGTTAGACTTCTGGGTCTCCCTCTTGAGTACTAGCATGAGGATATCTTGGTGGCTATAGCAGGGTCTTTTGGTGAACTGCTGACTATAAATTTGATGACTATAGCCAGAACTAGACAAGTGTATGCGAGGATATGTGTCAATATCCAGCACGACACTGACCTTCCACAAGTCATAAATCTTAACTTGAAAGTGGGTAAATGGGCTCAAGAAATAGAATATGAATCTATCCCTTTTGTGTGCTTAACCTATAGAAAGGTTGGTCATTGGGCAAAGCATTGTCCCTTGAAGACAGCTATAGAAAAGAAAGATCAAGAGTTAAAAATGTTAAAGAAGTGGGAATGGAGGATTAAAAAAGGGGAGATGCAAAATTCCCCTGTTAATAAGGACTCAAACTCAAACATGGGTGAGAAGCAGTCTCACCCACAGAGGGAATCAGAAGAAATAGAAGATCCTAAGGAGGCTGTTATTCCTAATGAGAATAACAAAATGCAAGATCATTCTAGCTTAGTAACCTCTTTGGAGGAAACTTGTGATCTCTCATTAGAGTCAGATCCTTTGCTGGCTTCAAGGGTTGAAGATAGCCTGAACTCATCAAAGGGGAGGGAGATCAACCCAAGCCCATAGAAGACAAATGAAACCCAAAAAACACTAGATCAACTCAGTAGTGAAGCTTCAAATGCTAATATGTTTGAGTCTAATTCTAAAAATGACAAATCAAAAGAACAGTATGATGACTCAGAAACAGTGGAAGCAGAGAACAAAAGTCCATGGATCAGTGTTAAAAAAAAAAAAAAGATCTCCTACAGGCAAAGGCTTTGGCTCCCAGCCAAGAAAAGAAAGCATTAAGGATCAGACTCCTGCAATAGGGAAAAATATCTCTAAGGCGACACAAGGAGGCTCAACATCTAAATCAAACAAAAAAGGGGGCCAAATCAAATATGGAGGAGTTCAGACAAGAGGACAATAATAAAAGGCGAATACTGGAACACCTAAAAGAGAAAGGGGAAGAGTATCTAAGAAAGAACAAAGAGAGCTGGAAGCAAAATAGAACATAGCGGATGGAAGACAGCTCACCATTGATCAGGTCTGCCCTCCTAATTTTTAATGAATATTTTATCTTGGAATATTAGAGGGCTCAATAGTCCTCATAAACAAGACATTGTTAGGAACTTAGTTAGAGATTCTAATACTAATATTTTGATTATTCAAGAAACCAAAATGGTTAGAGATAAGATAATTAAAATCAATTTGCTGAAGAATGGGTATAAGTTTAGTAGTGACTCTGAAGGGGCTTCTAGAGGATTGGCTATCTATTGGAATACTAAAAGTTTTATTTGCAACCTATTGAAAGAGGACAAGAATTTCCTGGAAGTTAAAGTCGGCAGTATTAAGGATAATTTCTCCTGGACCCTGATTAACGTGTATGCCCCTAATACTAAAACTGGTAGACTCAATCTTTGGAAAAGGATCCATGACATCAGAAAGGACCACCCATATGATAACTGGATGATGATGGGAGACTTTAACATGCCCCTGAAAGAAGTTGAAAAAAAAGGAGGGAACAATACCCAAGTGGAAAGTAGGGTTGATCTTATGGATTTCATAAGTAATGAAGGCTTATTGGATGTTGACCTCGAAGGAATTGATTATACTTGGACAAATAGAAGAGTGGGAGCCGACCTCATATAGGTTAATCTTGACAGGGTCCTCATCACTCATGGATGGATTGCTAACTTTTCTTGCTCCCTCTTTGCTCTTAACCGCATTGGTTCGGATCACTATCCTATCTCCTTTATTGCTAAATCCTTCAGAGGGAAAGGCAATACTCCTTTCATACTGGAAAAAATGTGGATGACTCACCCAAATTCCAAAAATAACATAAAGGAATGGTGGAATATCAAAGTGGATGGAAAAGCTATGTATCAAGTGGCAAAAAAAATGGCAAATATCAAATCTAAAGTTAGACACTGGAACAAGGAGGCCTTTGGTGATATTTTCCAAACTAAAAGCAAAATTCAAATGGATCTCAAAGAAATTCAAGACAAGATTTAGAGCATAGGGTTGACTGAAGATATGAGAAGAGAAGAAAATATTATCCTTGTTGATTACCATAATATCATATCTAAAGAGGAGACCTACTGGAGATAGAGATCAAGATCCCTATGGTTGAAAGCGGGAGACAGAAATACTAGATTCTTCCACTTAACAACAATGAAACATAAAGCTATGAATAGAATCAACTCACTAGTTACTTCTAGGGGCACTCTCAATAAAGAGGAAGAGATAAGGAAAGATATGATGGGTCACTTTGCCTCGATTCATCAAGATGATTAGAACTCTTTTCTGAGCTCCATTCCTATGTTGTTGGAGGTTGAGGACAATCTCTTTCTTAAAGCTATTCTGACAGAGGATGAAATTAAAAAGGCAATCCAGTCTTTTGAAGGTGAAAAATCCCCTAGACTGGATGGTTTCCAAATGTTTTTCTTCCAAAACTATTGGGATATTATTGGAAAAGATATTTGTGGTGTTGTGAAAGAATTCTATGGTTCTAAAGCTATTTTTAAAGAGCTCAATTCCACCTTCATAGCTCTGATACCCAAAAGACCAGGAGCTAACTCTGCTGATAGCTTTAGGCCTATAAGTCTTTGTAACTCCTTGTATAAGATCATGTCTAAGGTTCTCACATCAAGGATCCTCAAGATTCTCCCTCGCCTTATTTCTCCTCAACATAATGGGTTTGTTCTGGGGAGGCAAATCCTAGACTCGATTATGGTTGTTCACGAGAATATTCATTCACTAGAAAAATCAAGGAAACAAGTTTTCCTCATGAAACTTGATCTATCAAAAGCTTATGATAGAGTTGATTGGGAGCTCCTTTCTAAAATTCTTTAGGCTTTTGGTTTTGACGTTGGAGTGATCAAACTTATTATGCAACTTGTTATTATGGTTTCCTCTTCGGTGATTGTGAATGGGGGATCCTCTCCTTTCTTCAAACCTTCCAGAGGGTTACGACAAGGTGATCCTATCTCTCCTATCCTTTTTTCTATCATGGCTGAAAGTCTTGGGAGATTCATTACCCTTTAGGTATCTCAAGGTTTGATTTCAGGTTTACAACCTTTGTCTGCTAGTATTGTCTGATCTCATGAAAAATTTGTTGATGATACGATTCTTATGGGAGAATCTACTGTTAAAGAGGCCAGGAATATGAAAAAGGCATTAAATGTTTATTCAAGTGCTTCAGGTCAACTTATAAACTGGGAGAAGAGTGCCCTATTTTTCTTCAATACTCCCGAAGCTAGAATGAATAAAATCTTTGCTATTCTTGGATGCAAAATGGGAAGAATCCTGACCTCTTATCTCGGACTACCACTGTGCTTGAAATCGGAGGCCAATTTTTGGAACAAAATCCTTGACAGATTTCATACAAAGTTGGCGGGATGGAAAGGGGTGATCCTCAATCAAGCTGGAAAAGTCCAACTGTTGAAGGCCACTCTTCAAAACCTTCCTATCTACACTCTTAGTATGTTCAAAATACCTCAAAAGTTTTCTGATTTAATTGAAAAAATCCAAAAAAGATTCCTTTGGATAGGAGTGGAAGAGAAAAAGAGAGACTCAGCCTAGTGGCCTGGGAAAAGATTTGTAAACCAAAAAAGATGGGGGGCCTGGGAATTAGGAGCATAATTAATACTAATAAAGCTCTCCTAATAAAGAAATGCTAGAGAATATTTGAAGATGAGAAAGAATGGAATATGATAATGAAAAGGAAATACCATCTCAATAATCTTGAAGGAATGCTCCAATCTCAAAATGATATACAAGGATCTTTTGTCTGGAATAGTATAAGTAAAGGCAAGAATCTTATAAGCAAAGGTGCTATTTGGAAGCTGGGAAATGGTAGAAAAATTCAATTTTGGAATGATAAATGGATGTCGGATAATCCCCTTATAGAGAATGAAGAATGGGGGAATGCTATCCAGGACTATAAAGATACTATTGGTGAATTTGTGAGTGACTATTGGAAAAATGAAGAGTTGATAGACCTTGGACAGAAGGATATCTGATTTAAAGAAGTGAATAAACAATTAAACAACTGGTTTATCAGAGAAAATGAGTCTGAAAAACTCATATGGGGTCCGACTACCTCTGGAAAGTTCATGGTTGCTTCTGCTTCGAATCTTCTCCTCCCTAATGAGGCTCAACCTTTGTGGACACAGGTATGGAATAAAGACCTTACCCCTAAAATTAACATATTTTTTTGGTTGCTTGTCCAGAACAAAATCCTCACGCAGGATAACCTCATGAGAAGAGGGTTTCAAATGCCTAATAGATGTGCCATGTGCTATCAAGAAGCTGAGAATTGCAATCATCTTAGGATACAATTCTCTTTCACTAGAGAGGTTTGAGACACTATAATATCTTTGCTCGAGTTCAATTGGGTGAAACCTAACTCTATCTAGGAGTTTTTCCAACAATGGCAGAGTCCTTTCCATGACAAAAATGCTAGGGATATCTAGAAGATTGTCTTTCCCCACTTCTCTTGGAAAATATGGAAGGAGAGGAATAACAGAATCTTTAGAGAGAAAAAGGCTCCCCCTTCTTTGGTTGTTAATTCTATAACTAGAAGTATAATGGAGAACTATAGAAGTATGGGAAAAAAAGATAGTAACCATTGGGATCCTCAACCTAAGAAGGACAATATTATTTCTTGGGAGAGACTCAAAAGAAGTCAGATCCAGAATCCTAGAGATAATGTTATGTGGACGGCTCCTCCTTTTGGTTGGCTTAAAGGGAATTTTGATGGTTCGGCTAGGGGAAATCTTGGAAGGGCTGGAGGTGGCGGTCTTTTAAGAGATGTTGCTGGAAACTATTTAGGAGCAATAACTGTCCCGCTAGGTATCCAAACAAACCATGTGGCAGAGGTTGAAGCTATGCTTTACCTAGTTATGCTGGCAAAAGATATGGGCTGCACAAAATTATGGCTAGAAGGGGATTCCCTTAATATAATCAATTTTATTAAAGGGAAGTCTGTGAGCTCATGGACTATAGACCACATTATAAACAAAATAAAAATAATTATGAACTCTTTTTAAGAATGCCACATCACTCACGTCTATCGTGAAGGCAACAAACCGATGGACAAGCTGGCAAATGAAGGTACTTTGAGTGATGTCACCCAAAAGTGGAGAGGGGAAGCGAATCTAAAGGCTGAGATTATGAGTCTAATAAGCTATGACAGGATTAATCACTATGAAGGAAAAATCACCTAATATGATTATGACAAGGACAAATCATTTACCGAGGAGGTTTTCATGTAAGGTGAAGTGTGGGATCATCATTTCATGGTTAAAAAAGCATGGTCACTAGGTTAATTTTGATCAAAGTTTACCAGAGAAGAAAGGCGAAAATCATTGGTAAGGAGCCAAACCAGTATATCAGAAACAAGCATAAAATGGGAGGTGGCTTGAAGAGGGAGGAACCTTCCGACTGTGATAAATGGAGACAGGACATAAAAGTTTGGAAGAAGCTGAAGAAAGGGGGGGTTACATAGTTCATGAAGAAGCTTCATGGACACAACAAGAAGATCACTTCTTTGTTCGTAGATTGCTGGGCAAATGGTAAAGTTCACCTATGGGGCAAGTCCTTCACTCTTACTATTTATATTTTAGCTGAAATTACTAGTTTACCTTTGGAAGGAACCCATTTCCATAGAGGAAATCATAGGCTTGGAACGAAAGCTTTCTCTATTTTCCCTAAAACTGATGATGAGAAAGCCCTCATGACCAAGGGTAATGGCAACTATGTGGACATAACCAACATTGATGAATTATGGGCCAAAATCTTGAAGGTTATGATAGAATATTTTACGCTTGATGGGCGTTACTCCAAAATTTATAACTTCCATTTTATTTTTGCAAACCATTTTAGGCAAATAGGAAGATTTCTTTCCCTTATTATCTTATGAGTTCCCTGAATAGTAGCATTACGGGGCACAAGAAGAAGGCTAGTAACCTTGTGCTGCATGAGGGCTTGATCCTTCTTATTTCTGAATACACTAGGGACAATATTTTGGACCCTATCCCTAAAAGGATCACTGGTAAAAGAAAGAAGAAGAATGAGGGGGAGACTAAGGCTAAGACAAGTAAGAAGAGAAATAAAAATAAGAAAACGGTCTCTGATAGTATTGGTGGCAAAAACACGGCCAACATTGAGGAAATTGTGAAAAAGCCTCACTCCCAGGGGAAGGGTAACATTGAGGAAGGTAATGAGGATAACTCTGGGGAAGAAGAGAAAAACAATGAGGAAGAGGAAGGGAACAATCAAGAGAAAGAGCAAGAAGAGGAAATGATTGAATGGCTGGCAAAGGAGAATGAAGAAAAGGAGGAGAGCAATCAAGAAGAAGAAGATGATGAAGATGAAGCGAATGAGGAAGAGGAAGAGGCCCAGGATAATTCTTCAAAAGATGAAATGGAAGAAGCCCTTGATCATAATGGTGGTCCCGATAAAGAGGAAGATGGTACTCAGGTTCTAACAATGGATGCTAAGAGTACTATCCAAGATGCCCCTGTGGAAGAAGATCTGATCGATGTTAACCCAGAAACTGGGGATGGTAAGAAAAGAGATGAGGATGGTAAAATTGATGAAGGGTTCACAATGGGAATTACGACTAGTGAAGAGAATGAAGGTAAGGAGATAGGTAAGACCCCCTCTGCAAATGAAAAAGATGAAGACAACTGGAAAGTGAATAAGGAAGGTATGGATATGATGACCATGGTGGAGAAAAACAACAAAAAAGAGGAAACCTTAGTTCTCTTGAGGGATTCTACAATGCAGGAGGAGGAGAATAATGCTGAGAGTCAAGATAAGAAGATGGAACAGAAAAAGGATATGCAGGAAATGAAACTCCAGATCCAGGAAATGGAAAAAACCATGAAAAATATAACTACTAAGTTGGGAAAGATGGAAAATAAAGTTTTTGATAAGGTGAAAAACAAAAATAAAAATGAGGATTGTACTGCCGAGATGAGAAAGATAGTTAATGACAAGGTGAAAGACTTAGAAGCCAAAATTAGCAACATGATAAAAGGTGTTTTGAGTCACAGCAATGAGGGTCTGAAAGCTACAATTATGAACCTGAATATGTTGCATAATTATCTGGAAAGAAACATGCTGGAAAGAACTACAATTACCATTGATGAGGATGCTGGCAATATTGATCTGGGGATGAGAACTAGAGGGCACATCCAGAGGAAGGTCCTTGAAAAATTGAAAGAACTAAAGGAGCTGCAAGAGACTATCCAGAAGATGGAAGATCTCCAAAAGAAGGCTGAAGAAATGATAACAAGTAAATAGCTTGGTCTTGCTGGTATTTGTTTTGTTACTAGTTTTTCTTTTAGTTTCTATGTTTGAACTATGATGCTATTGGTTCCTGCTTTTGTTTTCCAGTAGGTGTTTCACTTTGAAACTTTAATGCTCTATCTTTTTGCTTAATTGTATCTGGTTTCGGGTCCATGTAAAACCTGCTTTTACCTTAATCAAAAATAAAGAACAAACTACAAACTGTTATAGGATTGAGTAGAATAAGTTGTTGGTTGAGTAAGCTTGGATGTTTGATGAGTTAGTATACTTGTCATTGATGTCAACATGTTGTTTTTGTTTGTGACTTCTTTCTATGTAGTAGGGTTGATAATTGTTTCTCTATGTATTCTTCATGTTGTAAATATACTGATGAGGTTTGGCTTGTTGTTGTAAAATGTTTTTTGCATGAAATATATGCTCTGCATTTCTCTCAATAATGGTTCCTGATGTTGTGATTTTTTAACTAATTTTTAATGTCCTTAGCTTCATTCAGTTCAATCGAAATGATATTTTGAGTTTCAAAGATATGGTTTCAAATTTTGATGGTGTTATTACTCTAGGTTTGGCCAACCTTGGGTATTTACACTTCAATTAATTGTCTAGTTTAATGTAATATGATTTCCACCATGTGAATGTTTAGTGCCGAAATAATTCAAATTATGCTCAGTTACTTGCCTACCTGAGAGTGGGAGACTTTACAAATGAAAGGATAGTATAGAGGATGAATTATTGAGAGAAAATTGTGGCATATGTATGTACTTGTGTGATTTTTGTGCAAGTGTATACATGTGCGATGGGGATGTATTGAAGAGGAATTTTCTCCCTATAAGTATGAAGTAGAGAAAAGTGTAGTGTAGTGCAGTGTGGACTTTCATGTGTTAGATATAAAAAGTAGTGAGCTAAAGGTATCTATAGATCATTTAGTTTTGTTTTGGTTGTGCATTAGTAGTGGATCTATTCTCTTTTATCCTTCTTCATCTAAGCAGTGAGTCCTCTGACAATGAGCCTTCTTTCTTTGGTCAATGAGCCTTTCTTTGTAAAAATAACCTTAACCGATATCACCTTAATAGGTATTCATATATATGAGAATTAATCTCCTCTACAGTGTTTCCCTTAACATAGTTTTCCAAGAAAATTTGGTGTTCCTTGTGTATGATGGTTTCTGTGATCTTTATGTGATTAAGGATTAAAGTAAGTTTGGTAGAAATGATTAAAGGAATAAAGTGTATAAATTTTATGGACAATTGATCCATCCCCACTCTTATTTTTCCTTCACATTCAACACAAATAATACAAAGAGCTTTGAAGGGGTAATCTGCTACATATTCATGTCCTCCATGTAATGCCATGTCAAGGAACCCTCAGAACATAGTGTTAAATATGCACTAAATAATTTTTTTTGAAATTAAAGATAAACATCAAGTACATAAGTACAATATAACCCATGAAGTATAACAAAGATGCAACCAAAAGAAGTAAATCACAATCCTCACACGATTGTGCATGAGTGGAAGACTTAAGAACTTCCAAGGATTCCAAGACAACCCCAACACTTAGAAAGAATAGACAAATATGTTTAATCCACCACATGATACTCTAGACCACATACATCAACCTCATGGGATAAGACTAGACCATTTTCAATGGTCTCCAATCGAGGAGACAAGTTCATCCTCAACACAATCTAAAAACAAGGTTCATTTTAGGACCAACAAGAAAAATGATCATAATTATATCAAACTAAATCAAAAAATAGAAACTAAATACTTGAAAACCATCCCACTAATACAAGGTATCCAAATATAAAATTAATTTTTTGATAAACCCTCTAGAAGTATCCTCTATCACAAATGTGCTAAAACACATGCCCTAGAACAAAGAGTGAATGTACTAATCAATTTCACATATGTGCTAAAAGAACTAACAAATGCACCAAAACAAATTATAAAAAATAAATAAGAAACATACTGGAAAGAAGTTCTCTCAGTCCGATAGTTGAGTAGGCTTGACAACACCAATGTATGGCTAAAATATAAGGCTTGATCCACACTGAGGAGTACCAAATAGCATAATTTAGGGTCACTCACACCTGATACAATGAATCATAACAAAGTAAAATATAATCTAATGAGCATATACATGTGGTGGAATAATACACTTAAAAAGTAAGGAGGGAAAGAAAGAGAACATCATTCTTTGCACTCTAGAAGAAGTCCACCATCTGTACACCAGTTCCCAACAATGGTATAGTGCAACATGACCCTACCATGTGGAACCCTCAGGCCCACCCCATCATGTTGGTAGAGATAGTCACCCAACCACAATCACAAGATACACTCACACATGAAATAATGGCTAACACACACACACACCAATCAATGCATAACTCGGGGAATGGTATAGAGGTTCAAATGCAACTCATAAATGTAGGTAACACTAAGGCACACATTCAAGGCTATAGTGCAGGGACTCAAGGTGGGGTGTCTTTACATGGCTCGTGGTAGCCTTGGAGGTAGCATCAAGTCTCAATTCAACACCTGCAAATGGATAGATACATACTTAAATTTGGTCAAAACCCACAGAAAAACATGTAGTCATATTAACTCTCTTTTCATTATAAGTTTTTACCAATTTATTTTATAATGTTCTCACTTTTTAAGAACTTCTTCATGTGGCCTATACCAACCACTTGTAGTCTAGGATCCATGTAAGGAGCCACTCCACACCACTACTAAAACACTAGGTGCGTCTTATTCTACAATGAGGCACAAACCAACAATGCAACAAGGCATACAAAAATAAAGACATCAATTTCATAACTTAGGATGAAGCATGATAAGCTCTATTGGTCTCAAACCAAGAGCACGGGTCACTTAGACCTTGGCATAGGAGCATAGCTCAACTACATGCCTAGATGAAGTCTCAACACCCTACATCCACATATCACATGTGATCTCAACTCAAGCATGGAAGGTTCTAATACAAAAGACAAAACAACAACAATAAACACAAGGCTAAAAGGATCAAAGATTAAGCTTGCAACAAACATGAGAAGCACTCAATCGGTCATAGACCAAGAGTACGGGTCCCTCAAGATCCCATAAAGTAGGCACACTCAAAATTCTCATGGTGTCATCTCAACACCAATACCACCCAACAAGATGTGATTTCAAATCAAGCATCAAGGAAAGTCCACAATGAAGAAATTGGCAAAAACACTTGTGCACACAACACACTAAACTAACCACTTTGTCAGGAGTATGGATTCCAAGGAAAATATGATAAGAACAAAGTAAAACCACATAAAGGAATGTTATAAATTCTAATATTTATCTTATGTCAAACACGGTGACAAATGAATCTAGGTAACATGCAAAATGATGTGCCCACAAAAAAGCCCAAAAATCAAACTTAAAATCTAGCTACAAAATTAAAACCCATTTTCCCTTAAGGATCAACTAACTCAAGAATCAAATAAAATTATAAATCCTACTTTGTGGGAGAAAATAGATAGCCTCGTGATGGAAATTTTCAATTCAAAACCCTCTCAACTAATACAAACCCAATCACGCAATAAAAACATATAGTGGGGAAAAGACTAATTACTTTCCCACAAAGAAAATAATAACAAGAATCAACTGAACTAATGATGAATGAATAAAATACAAGAATCCCTATCTCACACCAGGCTTTAGACATAGAAATAGTCAAAAGAAAATCATTTTTGTGGACCTAAGAATGGCTCCACATAAGAGAGAGAAATTGAAGCATAGTTCTAACGAGATGCTACCCATGTGGATCCAAAAAATGATTCAAACAAAAGGAGAAAATGATCAATTTTATCCAAAATAATTTGGAGCAAAAACCAATTTCTCAAAAATATGAAGTGAGGAAAAATGAGCCATTTCCTCATATAAAAGTCACTTTTTGCCAAAAGGCCCAAAAAGACTTGAAAATAAAAGTAATTAAATAATTAAACAGACTATAGACTTTGTAAATTTAAATTAAATCAATTTTCCAATTAAATTGAATTCAACTATGGAAAATTAGCTGGTAAATAAAATTAAATCCCCAAAACAATTAAAATTAGCATTTAACTCTAACTCAACCACGATAATTGCGAAAACTCTAAATGCAAAGACATATAACTGGTCTATCACAAATGCATATGAAATCTGAATTTACCAATACATATCAAAGGTATAATATAATAATCACAGATACATTGCCATACATGAACGATATTGGCTTACTTATGAACGGTTGGTGAAACTACCTCCTATGTCACTGCTAGGGATAAAGACATAGTCAAACCTATAACTCAGACAAAACAATGTCTAGTACTTGTGCATTGAAACACACAAACATCAAGTGTAGTTTCTTAGTATAAATATCCAAAGCGCAACATACATGATATCAAACAACAAAGGAGAATGAGAGACCATCCAGATCTCATTGATGAGTAACTACAACTTCATCTCACTTTGTACAATCACATCAAGCATAGTCCATAATAATTTATAAGCATAGAAGTGAACATCATCTTATTTAATATTTACATAAAATAGTCATTTACAACAATAAGAGCATTTATCAGTGAAAATATCAATTAAAATACCCAACAACATATATATCACAATGTAATAGGAAATCAATGATAATCATCATAATATATTAATCCAATGTTCTTGAAAGAAAAATAAACCAGATTTCATGATAAGACATCATAATGAAGATATGATAAAAATGGTAATAATAACATAAACTAACATCTAAATCGGCAATGATACTGGTAACTGAAATAATGTCTAGTAATAAAATGCATCATATAGTGCAACCACCTAATCACATCACATGGATTATCATAGAATAATAACATCGTGATAAAAATATAATGATCCCCAATCCAAATAACATGTAACTAAGATAAAAATAAATAATCTAGTAGCCATTGGAACATAAATCAATGGAACCATCACTCACATCATAAGTGATATAATCAACAATGTCTCATGAGTCATAAAAAAATAGATACCATCAAACCACAATAGTAATCTCAAAGTGAACACACGAATGAACTGAGTTAGGTGCATCTCACAATGCCAATATAAAATCATAACATGGGAATAATCATTGAATCACATAAATGAATCGAGCTCAAATAAAAACACCATGAACGCAATGAGTCCACAAAACCTAGAAAATAGTCTTAATAGGTCTAACATCCCAAATTAGGTATACAATTAGCCATGGCTCAATGGTTCTCACAACCAGGCATAAGGGCATAAAAAAATTGCCCAATGACATAAATTAGGTCACCTCAAAGTTATGAACCTCTCATGGGTCCAACATGATCATAAAACATGAGAAAATATCTGACAAGGCATAAGGTACACTCAACCAATCACCCAAGGCACAAAGAAAACATCTTGAGCCAAAACAAGGCATCACAAGGGATCTCGTCCAATAGCAAAGAAGTACTAACTCACATAATGTTGAAGCCACATCCTTTAGGATGTCATGTAGAAATAAAATAGGAGAGTCACTACATCATTCCCCCCAAATACTAGGCTTACTCCTTGAAGCTTGTAAGTCACACCACAAAGCACACAAGTGTGAGATCCACAACCAAATCCAAACACCAAAAAGAGCCACATGACCCCTCCATAAGTCTAGGGCCCAATCCACATCATTTCCTTACCAACCAACCTCACAACTACTAAAAGGGCCAACAAACACTAAAATAGCATTAAAAACTCTCAAATTCATACAAGTAACATAATACATGCTAGGAAAGATGTGTCTAGCCACGATCTCATCCAAATGAGACATAACGCTATCCAAACTACCTCATCGTGAAGAATCTAGCCACCAAAATAGTGCCCTCTAGGGTCTCCTCTAAGACCAAGGCACCAAAAACTCTGAAGTCAACAAATCAAGATCAAGGGAAAGATCATCCCAAAAGATAGAAAGACACTACCATGCTCACCTGGAGCATACTTTAATCAAACCAAAGTCTCACCAAGTCAACCAAAAATTAGAAAATTTGAGGATTCTCTACCAAAATGCACTTCTCTTAGGGATACTACATTCATCTTAGGGTACTAATGGGTAAAAATTCAAAAGTTTGCCTCTCACAACAAAGAGCACTCAAACTATAGAGGCTCAACAAAACACTCCTTCCATAAGAAGGGATAAACCAATGTCAACTAAACACCAACCATAGGAGCAATATGGTTCCTCTAACATCAAGAGCTCACTATATCTAGAAAAAAGGTCACTTAACCCAACTAGAGGATGGTCTCACCTTCAACAAGGTGACAATGAATCCAAATGGTGAGAAGAATCTTGCACTCAAATCCATAACCAAGATCAGGATGGTAAGATACACCCATAGATAGTGTTTTCTTCTAGCCTAAAGCTAGGAATAACACACCACCAATAATCCTCTAGCAACCCAATCTCCAACATGGAGTCTCACCAAGAAGAGGTAACATAACCAATATAATAATATATATATATAATCATATAGAGATATAGCTAAGAGAGTGTCAAATAATGGAAAGGGAGAATTTCTATCCCCACACTATGCCAACTAAACAAGAAGGTAATTAGGGAACCCACAACAATATGGGCTCAAAGAACACTCGGCGAAAATAAATAAACCAAAATAGTGGTGCCAAAAGAATCTCCACTACCACTCCCATATAGGCAAGTACAAAATAAAGACATGATCTCAAGACCCGCATCCAAGGTTAAATCTCATAGGTGGACTAAGTCACACCCAACCATCCAAAATAAACAATGCTAAGCAAGAGAACATGAAAGATCTAAATATTATAGGCATGGGAGAAAGTCTAACTTCACTATAGGCATACAAACAAAAATTCAATTCAACACCCAAGCTCAACCAATACCACACAAGATACACATTAACATAAACATAAAATAACATTATATCTTGATTCTAACTAATGCATGAATTGAGCCTACCAAAAGAAACCATTCATTCTTAAAAAATTACATAAGGATCATACAATTTCTAATCTCATAAAACATGGTACACATATACTCTTCAATTGCACAATGTAGTTACTAACATCCATACAAAGGAAGATTTACCATTTTGTGCATATTTAAATTAATTAATGCTAACATGTATATACATCATTGATAACTTGCACTTATTTTCTTGTACAAAAAAATTATCTCATAATTTAAATAAGAATACATTCTCATTAACATTTTTACAGTTAATCAACAAGAACAATGTAGTATGTTCTCAACAATTTTCTCCTTGGCACCTATTATCATAGGTTTGCATTGAATATGATAGAATCACACAAATCAAAAAATAGGGTAGCAATACCAAACATTTAGAATAGTCACCAAGAAATTGAAAAGGAAAAACCTAAACGAAGGAATTATCAATTCCAACAGTAAATCCCAAAAAAGTGCACATTTCAACAATAAATCAAACATGACAAATGCCAAAAATAGATAGATGGAAAAGTTTTGGTGACTATTCCAAGCATAAGAAGTACCCAAAATCCAATGCTAGCCCACATAACACGTGAAACAATCCACAAGAAAAACAAAATAAATCACCAATCATGAAATACATTCACAAAAGATCATGACCAATATTATTCACGTCAAAGGGATTAAACATTGCACGGTACTGAGGAACACATCATCTCAACAACATTTGAGAACATACCTATACACACAAAAGTAGTGCACTTCTATGAATCCTTACATGCAAGGAAACTCAAGAATGAGCTCTCACAAATCGATCCATAGCTCTCTATGCATGGAGTTGCAAGATTATGGATTTGCTCTCAGCTAGAGCTATTGAGCTTGTGACCTTGCTAGTCAACCATACAATGAGAGATTCGAATGAAGACAAGGGAAATAGTGCCAATACCTCCAAAGAATCAAATAGAAATGCAATGCAATGCAAGCTAATAATGAGAATGCAAATGTGCAAGCTATGCTATGAAAAATGGAAATACAAACTAAGCTATGAAATGGAAATAGCAATGTGTTACAACCCTTCCTATTAAGCTAAATGAGTTATTCTAAAGCTTGAAAGTGAAATCTAAGCTATGAAAGCATAAACATTAACTACTATGCAAGAATGGAAACTAAATTATGAAGCAAATGAAGAACTCTAAAATGCAATGCAACAATGATCTCCAAAAAGCTCCAAAGAATCCCTGCAGCATAGAGTTAGCATAAAACAAGTGTCTTAGAATGAGGGAGAGAGCTCTCCTTTTATAAGAAATGAGGTGAAATGGACCATTGAGATTAAGAGGCAAAAAGTCTTAATCAGCGGTGGAGCTTGAAAGAGGAGCAATCCATGTGCACAAGTATCCTCCAATAGGAAAATAGGAGTTGACTTTATGTCCATGTGAGACAAAAAGTGATTTTTCCTTTTTTTATAAAATGAGAATAATGCTTTATTTGTGCAACTTAGGATAAGAGGAAAGTGGGGGATTTTTATTTAATAAAAGGGGAGGAAATTCCTTTTAATTAAATAAAGGCTTAGGATAAATGGTTAGCCCATAGGATAAAAATCTAATATATGATCGAAATTAAGATTTGATCAAGAAATTGATAATGTTGAAAAATATTGATTATTGATAAAACTGATTCAGGATTGATAAATCAAATAAATGGGGCCCAAAGTCTAGGCGACCATTTTTGGGTGCATACAATACCCACACACAAAAAATAATGAACCATCTATTATTATGATAATACACAACACTATACACTAGAAATGTAGCAATTCATTTCTCAATCTATATTCCTTTTCCTTTCCATGCAATGTTGTAATTTCACTATGAAGGGTTTTAATTAGAAGAGGGTTTAAGCACACTGCAAACATATCTTGAATGCATAAGGCATGATCACTATGACTTCATCATTGCACTCAATGCAAGGTAATACACAGTTACAAAGAACAAAATGCTAGATACACATGAAACCACTGAATGGGACAATTCTACATGCTTCCTAGCCACAAACACATAATTCATCAAGAGATTAGGTAACCATGAAATTTGGGGATATAAGTCATTAACCCAAATGATCTATCATATAATGTTAATTTCACTCCTCTTTACTAATGAATATTTATTTTCATATTTACAATGGTGCATAACTATCTCTCTACAAGAAGAATGCATTTCAATGCAAGAAATATGATGTCAATGCATACAAAACATAAATCATTTCATTTACTTTCACATTAATGCATTAATCATGAAATTTAGTGCTCCACACCCCATAAGGAGTCAATCAATTGACACTCAAGGCCTTGTAGGGACACCAATCTATAACTCTTCCCAAGGAGGGTCACGCAAGAAAAAAAGCCACTCAAGGGAAACTCAACATTGGAAGTAACCTAGAATCAATATATACATATCAACTATCATGCTATAAGAAATGGCAACACAACCATAATTGCCAAGGCATCCACAAAATCAAACCACACAAGAATCACCAAACACTCAAAACCTGGGAGCCACACACCAACCAAACACTTTGAAGTTCTTTGAAGAGGTTCTCACATAGGAGTATTGGCCATCCCCGAAGGGTGCAAGATTTAGGAGGTACTCTTCCTCCACCACATGCTACTTGAGTTAGTTCTTCCAAAAAACTCAAGAATGCCACCCTAGGAACCCAAGCAATGAGATACCACTACTCACTACACAACACATGTGCACTTCCATTCCAATGACATCAACTATGCGGGAAACATATACCAAGAGATCTTAGTGTATCAACATGGGATTTGATACCAGATGTAATGTCTCACCAAGGAACCCTCAGAATAGAGGGTGACATATGTACTAAACACATTTTTTAAAAAAACTAAATATATACATCAAGTACATAAGTGCAATGTAGCCCATGAAGCATAACAAAATGCAACTAAAATAAGTAAATCACAATCATCACACGATCATGCATGAGAAGAAGACTTAAGAAATTCCAAGGATTCCACGACAATGTCAACGCTTAGCAAGAACAGACAAATATATTCAAGCCACCACATGAGAGTTTGGACCATGTTCATGAACCTCGAGGTAAAAGATCATACCATAATCAATGGTCACTAATCAAGGAGATAAGTACATCCTCAATACAATCCAAAAAGAAGGTTCATTTTAAGCCCAACAAGAAAAGTGATCTTAATTATACCAAATTAAATCGTAAAACAAAAAGTAAATACTTGAAAACCATCTCGAAAATACTATGTATCCAAATCTAAAATTACTTTTTTGGCAGGACCTCAAGAAGTAGTCTCTATCACAAATGCGCAAAAACACATGAGTTAGACTAGAGAGTGAATGCACTAATCTATTTTGCATATGCGCTATGTTATTTTGCATGTGTGCTAATATGTTATGCATGTGCACTGAAAGAACTAACAAATGTGCTAGAATAAATAACAAAATCACTAAAAGAGTAAATGGATGAGCTACACTGCCCCTAAAAATACACAAAATGAATTAGAAACCTACTGGAAAGAATCTCTCTTATTCTGATAACTAGGTGGGTTTTCCAATACCAATGTACCGCTAAAATACAAGGCTTGTTCCACATTGGGGAGTAATGTATAGTATAATTCAGGGTCATACACACCTGATACAATGAATCATAACAAAGTAAAAGATAATCTAATGAGCATATACATGTGGTAGAATAATACACTAAAAGAGGAAGGAGGGAAAGAAAGAGGACATCATGATCTGCACTCTAGAAGACATCCAACATATGTACACCATTCCCCAACAATGGTATAATGCAATTCCATCCTACCATGTGGAACCCTTAGGCCCCCACCCCACCATGCTCACTGAGATAGTCACTTGACCACAATCACAATGTACACTCACACATGCAAAAATGGGTAACACACACACACACCAATCAATGGATAGCTCTGGGAATATTACAAAGGTTCCAATGCAAATGTAGGTAGGAGTAAGGCACATGTACAAATGACCGCTACTCTGAGATATCAAGGCTATAGTGCAGAGACTCAAGGGGGAGTAGCATTGCATGGGTTGTGGTATCCCATGTAGCATTGATTCTCAAATCAACACCCTCAGATATACATACATTAGAATGTATCTCTAGTCAATGACCGCAGACATATAGATACAAACTTACCTTCGGTCAATGATTGTAGATGGATAGGTAGTCATATTAACTCTCTTTTCATTATGTGTTTGGAACAAATTATTTTATTATGTTATCACTTTTTGAGAACTCCTTCATGTGTCATGTACCGACCACTTACAGATCAGGATCCATGCAAGGAGCCACTCCACACCACTATCCAAACAATAGACTCATCTCATTCTGGAATGAGGCACAAACCAACAATGCAACAGGTCATAAAGAAATAAGGACGTCAATTTCATAATATAGGATGAAGCATGGTAAGATTTATTGGTCCCAAACCAAGAGTACAGGTCACTTGGACATCGACATAGGACCATAGCTCAAATACATGCCTACATGTGGTCAACACCCTAAATCCATATATCACATTCGATCTCAACTCAAGCATGGGAGGTGTCATTAAAAAAGGAAAAATAAAAACATTATACACAAGGCCAAAAGGCTCAAAGATTAAGCTTTCATCAAACACGAGAAGCACTCAATTGGTCACGAACCAAGAATATGGGTCTCTCAAGATTCCATCAAGTAGGCACACTCAATGTGCTTGAGGTATGGTCTCAACACCAACACCACCCAACAAGATGTGATCTCAAATCAAAAATCAATGAAAGTCCACAATGAAGAAATTGGTAAAAATAATCATGCACATGTCACACTCAACCAACTACTTTTTGAGGAGTACAGATTCCAAGGAAAATCCAATAATCACAAGTAAGACTACAAAATGGTCACACACATATAATATTATCAATTCCAATATTCAAATTATGCAAAACATGGCAACAAATGTATCTAGGTGACACACAAAATGATGTGCCCACAAAAAAGCCCAAGAATCAAACTTAAAATGTATCTACAAAATTAAAACCCATTTTCCCTTAAGGCTAAACTAACTCAAAAATCAAATAAAATTATATATCCAAGTTTTTAGGAGGAAACAAGAAGCCTCATGGTGGAAATTTTCAAATCAAAACCCTCTCAAGTAATACAACCCAATCGGGCAATAAAAAAATTAAGTTGGGAAAAAACTAATTACCGTCCCACAAAACAAATACAAATAAGAATCAACTGAAATAGATGAGGAATGAATAAAATACAAGAATCCCTACCTCACACCAAGATGCAAACACGAAAATAGTCTGAAGAAAATAAATTCTCTATGGACCCAAGAATGACTCCATAGAAGGGAGAGAAATTGTGACATGGTTCCAATGAGTTGCTACCCATGTGGATCTAACAAACAAATCAAACACAATGAGAAAACGATCAATTTTCTCCAAAATAATTTGGAGCAAAATCCATTTTTTTTAAAACATGAAGTGAGGAAAAAATTCCTCATATAAAAGTCACTTTTTGCCAAAAGGTCCAAAAAGACTTAAAAATAAAATCAATTAAATAATTTAAATAAACTGTAGACTTCTTGAAATTAAATTAAATCAATTCCAATTAAATGGAATTCAACTACGATAAATTAGTTGGTAAATAAAATTAAATCCCCAAAACAATTAAAATCAACATTTAACTCTAACTCAATTGTGACAACTGCATGAACTCTAAATGCACAAACACATAACTGGTCTATCACAATGCATATAGAATCCATATTTACTAACATATACCATGGGTATAATATAATAATCATGGATACATTGTCCATATAGGGACAATATTGGCTCAATTATGGATGGTTGGTGAAACTATATTTTGTGCCACTTTCAGAGATAAAGACACACTCAAACCTATAACTAAGGTGGAATAGTGTCTGGTACTTGTTCACTGAAACATGCAAACATCAAGTGCAGTTGCTCATAATATAAATAGCCAAAGCACATGAAAATACATGATATCAAACAATGAAGGAGAACAAGACATCGTACAGATCTCACAAATGAGTAACTATGACTTCATTTCACTTCATACAATCACATCAGACATAATCCACAATAATTATATGAGCATAGAAATGAACATCATCTTATTTAGTATTAACATAAAATAGTCATTTACGACAATATGAGCATTTATCCATGAAAATATCAATTAAAATACCCAACATCATATAGGACACAATATAATAGGAAATTAATGATAATCATCATAATATATTAATCCAATGTCCTCAAAAGAAAAACACACTAAATATCATCATAAGGCATCATCATGCAGATATGAAAAACATGGTAATAACAACATAATCTAACATCAAAATCAGCAATGATACTAGTAACTAAAATAATGTATAGTAATGAAATGCATCATATAATGCAACCACTTGATCACATCACATGGATAATCACAAAATATCAACATCAAGATACAAATATAATGATCCTCAATCCAAATAACATATAAGAAAGCTAATAATTAATAATCATGTAACCATTGGCATGTACATCAGTGGAACCATCACTCACATACATAAGACATATAATTAGCAATGTCTCATGAGTTATAAAAAAACTAATATCATCAAACCACAATAGTAACCTTAGTGTGGACACAAGAATGAACTGAGTTAGGTGCATCTCATAATGCCATTATAAAATCTTAACATGGGAATAATCACTAAATCACATAAATAAATCAAGATTAGAACAAAACACCAAGAACACAATGAGTCCACAAAACCCAAAAAATAGTCTCAAGAGGTCTAACATCCCAAATCGGGTATACAACTAGCCACAACTCAATGGTTCTCGCAACTATGCATAACGGCATAAATAAATTGCTAATGAAATAGCATAAATTATATCACCTGTAAGTTACAAACATCTCATAGGTCCAACATGATCATACAAGACAAGAACATATCTAACAAAGCATAAGGTGCACTCAACCAATCACACAAGGCACAAAGAAAACATATTGAGCCAAAACAAGGCATCACAAGGGATCTCATCCAACAAAAAAGAAGCACTAACTCACATAATTTTGAAGCCACATCCATTAGGATGTCATGTAAAAATAAAATGTAAGAGGTACTACACTCTTTCACCAAATTTTCCAAAGATTGAGAACATTTTAGAGACAAAAATCCCCAGTCACCAACATTCCACCCCTCCACGTGCTTGAAGGCCCATTTAGTTAGGTAATTAGCCACTTTATTTCACTCTCTAGTAATATGGTAAAACAAAATGGGCTCCAAAGAATCACTCAGAGTTAGAATCTATCTAACCACCAAGTCTAAGTGCCAATTAAAACCATCTAAATTTTCTCATTAAACATACACACAAAAAACTATTAACTGAAATTCACAAATAATATTTTTACAACCAAGAGTACAACCTCTTTTCATGGTCCATAAAGAATAGAAAGTGCTTCCATGAGGTTATTAGTATTTTATCATTTATAGATATAAAAGAAAGCATAACATCCTAGAACTATCCCTAATGATGCTACCAATACCAATGTGCCCAAGATTCCTCCTAGAAGAGCCATCAGTATTAACCTTCTAAAATCCTTTAGGAGGAGGAAACCACAAACCCTCAAAATGAATCCCATAGAATAACTAGTACCACAACTAAACATGATCAAATTTCTTATTACAACCAAATTACTCAGGTTCACTGTAATATAAATATCACACTTTTCATAATATGTATGCTATGTGAAAACCCTTCAAATTGGTGAGTAAAACTTTGAAATAATTTATAGATTATTAAATAGAAATTTAGGTATTGAGGTTGGAGGGAATTTAAGGGTTTGAGCTCTACAAGATAGAGCCAAATAGTTAGGATTAAGGTTCCATCTACCTTGTAAATCATATGGCATGGTTCCAACATCCTTAGAAAGTGTCTTTAGGTACAAAGGGTTTATTGGGAAAATTATTTATAATGTTTAATTTTCATTATTGTATGTGGTACATTCATAAAGGGTGATGGATTCCACTAGTAGCAGTAATGGTAGATAGTGAACATAATTATTTAATATTGTTTAACCCATGTGGATGCATAGAATGGAATGATTAATGACTTGGGAAGTGGATAAATAGGTGATCTATAGGATTCTCCTATTGGCACTTGGATGAATGTGTCTCTTGGTATTTCATCATTCAAGGCATTCAATTTTTTATGTTTATCATGTGAGAATGGGCGCCCAATTTGGAGGGAAAGTATTGGAGCCAAAACTAGTGCCTTTTTTACTTCAATGAAGGAATTTCAAGGGTTATGATCATGTGAGGAATGAAGAACCTTCCTTGGACATCTTTAAATTGGTAGTTTTGGAATTCTTTCCATTCTACAAGTTTAACATTTTGGATGTATAATTTATGAGAACAGTTGAATGTAGAGTTTCTCTGCATGAATAAGGATAGGTGGGAGGCATAAGGAGGTTGTTTTCAGGTGCATAATGCTGCTATATTTCAAGCACATAGGAGAATGGGAGTGAATGCACTATAATCACATTTCTTTGTTGATAATGTATATTTTACCTCTCTTATTGGTGGAGTTTTTTTCCTACAAGGGTTCCTCCATGTAAATCCTGTGTTATGTGGTGTTATTATGTTGCAAATTTATACCTCATTATTGTTATCTTATGGTGATGGTATTCTTTATTTATTGATGTTATAAGTTGACATAATATAGGTTTATTGAGCATGATACATAGGATGATTTTTGGCATGTTATAATGAATAAGGATCTAATCATGGTTTTCAACAAAAAGATAATTTAATTTTTAGATTTTCTTGTAAGTTTTAGATTTTCATATTGTTTCTAACCAAGCCTTGTATCTCATCCTTTCATTGGTTTATTGTATAAAGATTAATCTTCACTATATTTGGTATTAAATGTATATATTTCTCAATATTTGGCATCACATTTGAAGATTAATTGGTTCTGGGTGTTCCTCTATTTTTGGTTTCTTGGCTTGGAAAGTTTGTGAGAACCTATTAGAAGGAATTAAATATTGTTGAAAGTCTTTTTGGTTTGCGATGAATTTTCTATGACTTAAATTTGTTTTTGCTAATTTGTGAGATTGGAAACCATAGATATAATCATTTTGATCTATGTTGGGCATTGGAAGCTCATGATTATGGATCTTTATGGAATTGGTTAAGGTTTGGTACCCTAGGGCTCTTATTTGATAATATGTGTGTATCCTCATGTTTGGTGGTTTTTTTCATTTAATTTTGGTTATGTGTATATTATGGTGGTTTGATCCTTTACCTTGTGGTTATGAGTACTTTTGACATTTTGGTAACATAGAGAGACACTAGCTATTTGGACTACAAAATTTATTTTTTTATTTTGGGTTTATGGTTTTAGCCCATGGCTACATAAAAGCACTAAAATATAATTCATTGAAATTTTTATGAGTTATGGAGTTTTTATATGGTTTAATCTATTGATAACTTATTTTTCATAGTGGGTTGTAGTTCTCTCTCATTTCAATTGTTGGGTTTGTAGATCTGTGATTATTTTATTTTTTAGATGACATGTATAATGTCACTTCATGGATGTTTAAGTAGATTTATGGAGATGGTTTTGTAGGTTTGACATGTTAACTAAGATTTGAGATATGTAGATTTGTGGTACAATTGTATTAAAGTATTTTAGATGAAGATAATTATAGGTTTGCATGGCTACTTAGAAGGTTATTATTGATTTATGGTAACTCTTATGTGGGTTTGTTTGAAAAATTAGATAATTAGATCTAGCAAGTATTTTGGTATTTGAGTTTTGTAAATCCACATGTTATACTGAATTATCTCTACTATGCATGGTATTAATGTAGGGTTGAAGCTTTCAATTATTTGAAATTGTAGCATTGAGTATGTAATTCTATTTTGATATGTTTCATATGTGTTGATATTGTAAATTGTTTGATGAGGATTCAATTTGGTAGGCCTTATTTTTGGTCAGCCTTATTAAATTAGTATTTTATAATAGCGAGAAAATGATTTTTTGGAGTACTTGATATAGTTGTTCATTTGAATCTTAGTAGTGGATTATGGTGCATGAGTAGCTCTATTCACTTTCTATGGAGTTTTGGAAATAATATTGTTCATGATGCTATGTATCACTCAATATCACTTTCATTAGGATTTTTATGTAGTTACATAATATGTTCGAACTACTTTATTTCAATATTTTAGTTCTAAGGTGTTGATATAGTGTACAATGATCCATGGATAATGTCTGATTTGAAGATGGATGGTTTTTTGCAACATGGGTGTTGGTGTCATGTAAAGCTTTTTGATTATGCCTTCAAGTTTCACCGAGAGTTTGACATCTTTGGTTCTATTGGCAAAGGATTTGAAGTTTTGTATCTTCCTTTCTTGGAGATCATAGTTGAATCTTCCCTTTGGGAGCTCTTGGTGTTGAGTTATTTAATCATGTTGGGGCTGTAGAAAATCTCCAATTAGGACATGCTTATCATGATGCCTACAAAGCTTGGTTACATAGTTTAGTAAGAGCTTTGACAGTGACATAGATTTATTAGTTGTTTCAAGATGGTGACATATTAGTTTTTCATTGAATAATTTTGATTATTTAGTGAGGTTTCAGTTATGATATGTTCTTTGGGGCATATGATCTTCCTATAAGGATATGTTAGATCATGATGTCATGATATGTTCCTAATTATGGTGGTAACTTTGACAATGGTCTTGTTGGTTTTATTTACTTTTGAGCATTAATAATTTTCTTTGAGCTTCATGATTTTGTAGGGTTGCATTTGAAATTGACATGAATTGATTGGTGGATGCTCATGGATACTAGAGAGACTTGTGTGAAGCTACAAGATTTCATATTTTTTGGTATTTCTTGTTGATATGGTTACTCTTTGATGAGGAATTTGATAGAAAGACCAAGGAGCCTAAACCTGGTTATGGATATGAAGATAAGATTTCATTTATTGTAAGATTTTATTGCTTGGTATTGTATGCTCATGATAATCTTGTATCTCACTTGGTCTACTCAACAGGTGAATGATCTGAGAGGTATTGTTTTCCTGGTTATTAGATGCATTGTTTATTTTGTATCTTGTGTTTTCATATGAAATAGTCTTCAATATTGTAGTTCTAAGGACTTTCTGAGAAGAAGATGCCTAATTTTATGGATTTTTGTTATTATCTTTCTTGTTTCTCTTAAGCTCCAAGGACTCATTTGGAGAGGCATAAGAAATGGTTTGTGTCTTTGAACATATTACCTTTGTTAGAATGGTTGGTTTGTTTGATCTACCTTCAATACATGATCAGTTACATCTATTTATATCATATTTCTTTTAATTTATATTTTATAAGTTGACATCCTTTCAATATGGGAATGGTGAAGGAGATCTTACATGGCGTAGCTCAGTACATGTTAGTATAGAACAAGGATATGGGTTGAATTGTAGGTTATATATTTGGTCTTGTTCTTCTTCTTGGATGTTTTCATTCATATGACTGAGTGTGAAGAACATATGAGAGCTATGGAGACTCATGAAACTACAATAACACTGGAAGAAGATCACATAAGATGAACACAAAGTCTTTTGGGGTCCACATGGAAGAGACCAAAAATATATCAACGCTTTTCATCATATCCAATCAAAAAACACAAAAGTGTATTTATAACAAGAGCACATTTATGACATAACAAGTATACAACATGTAGAACAATGATGATACAAATAGAAGAATGTTATGACAAGGTTGGTCCCTTAGTATCCTTGTTCCAATAGAAAACAAGAGTCATCCAAAGAGAGATTAACAAAAACAAAGACATGCCAATAAATACATTATGGGAGATCACATTACATTCATAAAACACACAAAACAAAATATCTATTGCACTAATCAACTAGTCTAGAAAATTATCCTCCTCCCAATCTTCTTCAACACCATTTAGGGATGGAGGAAAAAATACCAAATGAGCTATGGATAGTATGGTAAATAAAGCTACATCTAGTTACAAATATGGACCATGCTAGATAATGATGGATCATAATGTGTCACTAGGATATATAAACTTAATGCTTTAGAAAATGTTAGAGACAAATCATCATTAGAATCCATAATAGTTTCAAATCATCAACATCATCATCTAGATTAAGCATGATTATATATTCAATAAGAGGAGGACAAGAATAGGAATCACATGGATTAAAAAAATTTAACTTTAAATGAGGTTGGTAAAGGTAAGGTTCATCTTTAGGATCAGGTGATAGTAAGGAAAGTTGAGAAGTCGAGATCAAATATGCATTCAACTACTTAGGAGAAGAATTAAGTTTTGAGAAATATCACAAGCAGTGACACTAAAATTTCATTGACATTATCTCATGCTACAATTTCATTAATTATGACTCGAATATTAAGTAAAAGAAGCTTGGGGATCACTCAACATTGATTCCTTTTCTTTGTTTGATCTAAGAATGAAAGGAACCAGTAAAGGTTGAGATATAGGAGCTATCATTTATTTCTCTCTTTTTTCTTTATAGGTTTATGGAGGTGGAACCACAACATATATAGGAGGCATTTTAGGAGTAGTAAGGAGTCTCAATCTATGATGTGGATCTAGAAGAGATACTTTGATATCCATAGAAAAAAAACCTTGGAAGCAGCAATAAAAGTAGATCCCAAATAATCACTGAAGGATAAGTCAAAGATTCTATTGGTTTTAAGTTTTTTATAAGAAAGTAATAGGATATGTTGATCAGGTTTAAGAGGTTGAGTTTTTTTAGGCCAAAATTAATCAAGGGTAAATTTTCCACCATTAGCTAAAGGGTAGAAAAGACAATGATGTATAGTAATAACTTATCCTTTGTGGGGAATTTTCAAATATGAATAGTACAAGGGTATTCCTTCATTGATGTGAGAAAAGGATAACTTAACTTCATAGTAAATTAGTTCAACATAGGGATAATAATAAAAGTAACATCTAAGCACTTAGAGATAAATTCTACAGGAAGGGTGATGGAACCTATAGTAGGATAAGTGAAACCAATGTGCACCTTAATCAAGATGCCAAATTTATTAATATGTGTCTTGTTATAATATGTTACATGTAAAAATATTCTTTTGTAAGAATAATTATCATGCATATTGGATTAATAAGCACTCTACGTGAGAGTTCATCTTTGATTCTTATAGTAATGTATATTGGGGTAAAGGTTATATTGGGTTCACATTTAGGCTTAGGCTCTTCTTGGTCTATCAAGTTCACAATTTTGTTTTGTCAAATAAGTCATCATTGGTTATCAAATACGTCATCATTGGTTATCAAATATGTCATCATTGGTTATCAAATAAGTCATCATTGATTAATAAGTCATCAAATAAGCTCAAAAACATTTATGGAATGGGAAGACAAATAATTGGTAAAGATTTGCAACTTTTCATTAGGTGGTGCTATGGATTTATTTCCTTTATCATTCACACCATCCACCATAGTAACATTAGAGTCAATGAGGTCTTAATTCCATGGTTTAGATGTAAACATTTATCTGTATCATGTTTGGATTTTTTATGATATTGACAAAAAGCTTTTGAGTTAAAGGAAGGTGGAAGATGTTCTAAGGTATCTATTGGATGAATAAGGGGAAGATGCATCAAATTATTGTTAGTAAATTGAAGCAGAATTTTTTTAAAAAAAAATCGGTAAACAACAATCTTTTAAGGTGCCAAACACTCGAAAAATTCAAAATCACAAGAAAAACAACCTAGTGTAGGCACAAATCTTGTGAGCATAATGGCTTGGTGGTAGGGGTTCAAACCTTGGTGGAAACCTCACCAACACATTGTTTCAACCACTTCTCTAAATGGGTCAACTCGAAGAATTGTTGTTGTTGGTCTTAACAAAAAAATTGTTGTTTTCTAAATCCTTGGTATGTTTGATGAGCATCTCTAGAATTATCAATTGGATTAAAGTATGAAGATGATTCATATTGAATAACTTCAATTTGATATCAAGGAAGTGTTGTGCACAAGTGTGTGAAAGATGGGTATTGTAGAAGTATAATTTTTTCTCTAATGCCTAGTTATAAATTATTAGTAAACAATTATTTGAAAATCATAAGGAATAGCATTATCAATTTGAGAATAAAAATGTTGATATCTACCAATGTAATTAGTCAAAAAAATTTGTTACCTTGTTTACAATGCAATTAATAAGTTAAAGTAACTTGTGGTCTAATATTGTTTTGAAAATGTTGCAAGAATGCATCTATCAATTGCTGAAAACCAACAATTGAATTATTATGAAAGGAGAAAAAGGTATTCCAAATAAATATATTTTAAGGATTGAGAGAAGAGTTATGCAAGAAGCTTTTGGTCATTGAAGAAATTACTACATAAAGAAAAGAAAATATTTTGACATGAGTAAATGGGTCAACTTTTCCATTATATTTCTCAAAATGAGGGACCTCAATGTTTTGTGGGAGTGGGGTTCAAAAGATTTCAAAAGAAAGTGGGATACTTGTATATGAAAGTATGGTAAATTAAGATGGGTTTTGTGGACCAATTATTGTTGTAAGGGTGAAATATTTTGCAACACATGGCTCATAGTAGCCTTGGTGTCTGAATTGGATTGAGAAAAGTTGGATTGTGATGGAGGAATGAAATGTATAGTGTGGTAGGTAGGTGGAACATTGTGGTGGGTGGAGGAGATGGTTGGTCTACATTTTGAGAAAAAAAATGGAGATTTGTTGAAGGTGGAACATGATCATATTGATTGATAAGATTCCTCAATTATTAACATTGATAACATTATCATTTTGTGTAGTAGTAGCCACAATGGAAAGATGCATATGCAAAATCATTAACTATTGATATAGGAATAGGAATTGATATCTCAACTTGGGCTTGAGGATTAAAATATCTAATCATTTCCACACAACTAGTTACCTTCACGATGTTTTCATCCACTATGTGAGCTATGCCACATAGAAATTCTAGACCATGTTCATCATCATGAATCAACTTCCTTGAACCCTTAATAAATGACATTTCTTCTCTAGGAAAGTGTTCTTGGCTCACAAATCATTGAATATTTTATATTTTCTTGTCTATCTTATCTAATTGTTCATTAGACACTTGTGTTGAAGGTTCATCCTAATCATGAGTAGCATAAGGGGAAGGATTACAAAATATGTTAGGAAAGGTAGGTGCTAGATGAAGAAAATATAATGCACCCAAGTTCCTAGGTAGGAATAAGCCAACAATCAACTCAGGCTCAACACCATTAGCATTTAAACCACAAGAAGCCATGAGTCCATACATTCTTCTCACATGGACATTGGACTTAGAATAATGGGCTATGAAGCTAATAAACAAATATAAGCTTGAACAACACAAAATAAGAAATGAAGAAGAAAAACTAGAGGCAAAGGTAAAGGAATTGGTTTATGCTTGCAATGCCTTTAATTAAATGAAATAATTTATTATTGTAGACACCTAAATTTAATTAATTAAATTAATTAAATTTAGTTAGCCTAATAGTATTTATTGGCTAAATAATTATATATTAATTAATTAATATCACCCCTTAGCTAAATTAATTGAGCTATAACCATATTGATTAATTAATGGAAAACCATAATCTATCTAATTAATTAATTACCCCATTTCCTCTATTAAATAAAAAAATTAAAATGTTTTTTCTTATTTAATTCATTTCATCCTCTTCCTACTTGCTCTCAATTTTGGCACATGTTTCCTAACTTTAGCCACCCTTTAACCCCTATCATTTCCCCCAACCTAACCCACTAACTAACCCTTGGTCCCAACCAACCTTATCCCCTTAACCTCCATCTAACCCCTAACCCATTAACTAACCCTTGGTCCCAACCAACCTTATATCGTTAACCTCCATGTAACACCCAACTCACTAACTAACACTCCAACTAACTCAAGGTTCAAACCAACCTTATCCTTCCAAACCTCCCCTTAACCAATCTTATCATAACCTCTCGAAATATGTGCACATTCCTATTTTAAATAAATGAGAAAATAACTCCAATTTGGGTGACATTCCTCCAAATTGACACTTAAGCTCACCTCCACATGTCATCCTTTGAAATGCCACTTGTCATTTATCATGACATGTGTTTCATCTTGGAGACCCCTTACTTTGTGCCCAATTCCTATTTAAACCCTCTTATTTCCTTCACAATTCATCCACTTTCGTTTGAAGAAAAGTTATAATGCCATTTTGGTATTAGAGTTATCATCCATTTAAATAATTTTAGCATTAATTTTATACACTTTTAAATCTATTTAGCTTAAGTTCATCATCATTTTCACCATCAAATCCATAATCCCATCATCCTTTTGCATCCATTATCATTGTCATTTGCATAATCATGGAGTAAATTGAGTATCTTTGAAGAAAAAAATCAAAAGCACACATATCAAATTGAAAAATCAAAGGAATATCCTCATCAAAAGAGGCTCATGTTTGTATTTTCTTTCTTTCTTAATTGTCTTATTTAGTTTCTTTTCACAGAGAGAGAGAGAGAGAGAGAGAGAGAGAGAGAGAGAGAGAGAGAGCTTACCCTTGGTAGGGTAGAGACTAAAAACCTTAAATAAAATGTTGAAATTGACAAATTACACATTTTGAAATGATGTGAAATGGGGATCACTAGCCTAAACATGAAAACCAAATACCAAAATCATTCCAACAAACTAGTTCATTAAGGGAGTAATTCAATTGAACCAACTTCAAACTAATTTAGGTAGGTATGAGCTGAGCTCAAATGAATTGATTGTAATTAAATTATCCCTTTTGATTGATTGATTGATGTGATTGGATAAGATGAAATAAGAACTAGGTGAAAAGGTATGAAATTTTAAACTAATCAACATAAAGTACAAGCTACAAGTATGATATATCAACTTTGAATAGATATTTGAGAAGATGAATCAAAGAGGAACCAGTCACTGGAATTAGGGCTCAAAATAGTAGGATTATTTTGGTGGGAAACATAGTTGAAATGATGTCTAAAGATGATATTACACATGGATTTAGATTCAATATATCAATCCAATTGTTCATCATTTATTTGAAATTTCATAGAAAATATGTCAAACCAATTTGTTAACCATAGATTATTTTGCCAATTGACAACATGCTAGGCACTTTTTCAAGATTCAATTCTTCTTGTCTCAATCCACACTTTGTGGATTTGTAACACCTTTTTCCTATCCCTTATATACACTAAAGAGAGAGAAATGATGTTTGTGTAGGGGATTGCCTTATTCAAGCCTTTGGAAGATTCAACCTTCCCTACAACAATAATGTCTGAAATAAACCTTGAATCTAAAGTAAAGAATGATGAATCACAACAATATACTTTCTTTAAAAAATATCCTTGTCTTGAAGCCTCCAATAAAGTTTTATGACACGAGGAAAGGATCTCATGTATGTCTTCGCTAACGAAGGAAAAATATGAACTTGATCATGGATGCCATCTTCAATGCTTGAATCCTACAATGCTAGATTCCTCACTGCCTTAAAAAAGACTAAAATGCTTGCTCAATTGCTTAATGAGATACACATTTTGGGAAGTGTGATGTTACAAATGAGGAGGGGAGACCTCCTTTATATTTAATTTTATTAAATGTGTTGATAATTTCAAAGGAGACTGTCATGGATAATATTTTCATGCTTCTCATTTTATGTCTGTTAATATATTCAAAATTGGGCCCTTTTGTCTAGACACTAGTGCCTAGAACCATAGTCCACTTAGACTAGGATGCTAGTTGCCCTAGTCGAGTCCTATAGTGCTAGAAAGATGCCACCAGAGCCACAAAGGTACTATACTTGCATAATCAAGCCTTGAGTCAAGAAAGATCAGTTAGAACTAAGAGTAGGGAAAGGAGAGCACCAAAGTGAGGCCTAAGTGTGCATGGAATTATATTAGGATACAACTTGTGGCACTATAAATTTGTTATAAAGTTATTTTCTTGAAGCCTTCACAAAGATTGATGTTACTTGATAGGAGTTAATGCATGCCTTCATTCATGGAGGAACACTTAAACTTGATCGTGATTGCATTGAATGCTTGACTTTAGATCTCTCCTCAACTTCCTTGATACCTAATTAAAAGTGCTCAATCAGAGTGAATGATTAGGAGATGTGGAATGTAGATGTCTAAAATGAGGGGGAGGGTGTTTTATTTATACACAACTTACATGTTTCAGGTTTAAATTTTAAAGAAGGCTGACATTGCAAACCATTTTCCCACTTTACATTTTCTTGACTATTAGAGGTTCACATTTGGGCTCGAAAAAGTTGGAATATGGAACTAGGCACCATAGTTAAAAAGGTCTATGACGGCAAGGACCATAGTTCTAGATTTCCAAGCCAAAACCAAGGTTAGTGAGCATTGAATTTTTTTGGACTTCTAGAAATGGGCATGGATTAAGTACAACTAGTCATGAATCAAGAACATGAGGGAAAACTACCAATGTGAGCCCAAAATTTTTATGATGCTATAAGACCTAGCTTTAGTTATTGATAATACTTGGGTAATTCTCAAGAATAATAATATTTTATGTTTTGATTGAGTTCACCACCCCATTTCTATCTTAATAAGGGCTCTTGAGGACACAACTGTGAGATTCTATATTCCTGTACTTGATATTCAAATAATTGATAGATATGGTGGAATATCTATATCTCTATCATTTCTTTAGCTTGGTGTGTAATTTTTAAAAAATGGTTTTATTAAGATTATAGGTTTGGTTTTTGAGATATGTTTTGTATAGTTTAGGTGGTCATATTGATCTTATGCAATCATTATCACCAAAGGATCAAACACCAATAATCTTTTTAAACCATTATACATTCACATATATTACTAAATTGATATCTCGTAGGGTAAAAATATACATTCTAGTTAATACCCTATTAGTTATTTTAGATAATCAAATTTAAATGTTAAAGTAATTGATAACAATTTAAATATTTTATTTTCATATTGAGTTGAGTAGAAGCATGTCACTCTACATTATGTTATTAGATATTTGCCTTAAAATCTGAGATAACTTAATATTTTTCCTTTGCTTTTTATTAAGATGCAATTTTATGTGATTTAGTTTGAAGATGACATAGTCTTGTTTGTGACACTATGATTAAATTATCAATTGTCTTAGACTTCCATACCTATACACACAACATGAATGATATTTTCTTTAGTACCTATGTGGCATTTAAAAGCACCATTGGAGTATATAGTTAGAGAAGTGAAGTATGAAATTTCATTGGTGCCTAGTTAGACCTTGTTACTAATTTCATAAATTTTGAAGCATGAAAATATGTATATACATAATTCCTTGTGTAATATTTATATCAAATGATTCAAGGCTTGAATATTACTTGATGATGTTTTAAATGAGGTTTCCAATAATAATTTAGAATATGTATTAATGTATTAGAGCTTGTTTATAAATATAACATCCCAAGTAAGTTTCATTCAATTCTTTCATTACACAAGCTAATAGATAAAATTTAAATTTGGTGAAATAGTTGATTCACAACAACAAAGAAACATATTGAATTCACATGACATGATTGTAAACATAATTACATCTACAAAATAAATTTTTACCTATGATCCAAACCGAGATGAAACAATGAATATGTTGAAATGTGAAGTCATCATGGGGTACTATGGTAATATTTTATTCTAGCAGTGACAGATAGTCTTTGTGGGTATCATGGTAGCAATTTTTGTTAGGAGACTTACTATAAATGGTAATTTTCGCATGTGTTGAACATGTAATTGTGCAAGTCATACTTACCACTCTTAGTAAGTTTTATTCTATTAGGACTCTACAACTTGGTTGTTATATGCTATGAAAAGTCATGTTTTCATGTACTTTTGAAGGTTGTTGTAATTGTAAAAATTATTGAGAAATAATATACAGAAGATCTTTGCTCATGGTTTTTTTCTTGGTATAGTTTTACCATATTTTTGCATGTAAATTTGTGCGTTTATGCGATATTGTTCTTCTTTGTTTTTTCTGCACTACTGTAATTTTCACAATAAAATATAATGAATGATCAAAGTCAACTAAACTTCATGTAAACAAATACTCTCTCTCTCTCTCTCTCTCTCTCTCTCTCTCTCTCTCTCTCTCTCTCTCTCTCTCTTTTACACACACACACACACACCAGTCTTAAATGTGGTTATTCCAAGCATATCTCTCTAGGGACACATACCATATTTGGATTGTTGTCCTGAAATGACTATTCAAAAGTCAATCTCTCTTTTTCTCTCTTTTCCTTTATATCTTTTATCTCCCCCACTCTTTATCTATGTACCTCTTTCTCTATATCTCTTTGTCTCCCTCTATATCTCTCTATATCTCTTTTATCTCTTTTTGTCTTTGTTTGTCTATCTATCTCCATATATTCCATCCTCTCTACTATATAGAATACAATATATGCTATACCTTATCTAAATTTAATTACTTAATATACTTTTAAAATAAAATATATTATAAAACCATATATTATATTAAATATTTTATTAAATTAAACTATATATTTTTTGTATAAAATAAATATAATTAAATGATTAATATAAATAAATATTAAATATATCTAATCTTTTTACCAACATAAAATTTTACAACCATGCTGAAACACAATACCCATTTGAAATTGAAATGGTAGAAATAAACCATATTTAACCATAACCTAGGCGAGTTGTTCAAGATACAAATAACATACACCCTCTCTTTCTTTATGCCCTCTCCCTTTTCTCTTATTCCCTCCCTTGCTCCCTCTCTCCTTCTTTCTTAACCAATCAAAGCTTAGTAAATATAATTGCATAATATATTTTAGATATTTTATACTTGACAAGAAAGAACAAAAAAAAATCACATTTAATAATTAAAAAATAAACAAACTATCGCAAAGATGAGACAGTAAATGCCCACTCTTTCCTCATGTGCTCTCCCTTCTCTCTCCACCCTCCCAACTTTACAACCTTTGAAAAATTAGTTGAACTATTCAATTTCTAATAAATTACTTTAAAAAGGATTGCATAAATTTATAATCCACATTAATCAAAGGTTATATTATATTTATATTTGATACATTACATTATATGTAAAAAGATGACATTATAACATCATATATTTATCTATATTTATTACAAATAATGACATTATAACATCATATATCTATCTATATTTATTATTTAATGTTAAATATTAAATATATTTTAAACACAATATTATATTATAAAATCATACTTATATATATTCATTATTTAATTATATTATGTATCTTATGTATAATCTAAATATTATAGAGAAATAAAATATTTAAATATTAAATATATTCATAATGAACCATCTTAAAGTTTTAAAACTGCATCATAACATAAAATTATGATTTCCATCTAAGATTGAGATGACAAGTGAGGCAAGGAGATTTCTCAAGCTATTAGATTTGGAAGGAAAGAGAAGAAACATACCATACTTTACCATAGAAAACCATACAAGGTATTGAGAGCAATACACCCATTCTTTCTTTATGTTGGAAAATCTTTGCCATCTACTCAAAAGATAGTTAAAAGATGTATAATTATCAAACATTTCAATTTCATGATAGTGAAAACCTTTGACATGAAAGTAAATTTAGATTTTAAAGTACTAAAACTTTATTTTAGAAAAGATTAACAAAATTTCACTACTAAGAAAATAACATTTCATCATATGTAGTAGAGTTCAAACTCCACAAGAAGTAAAGTATGCATATCTTATATTACTATAACCGTTTATAGACCTAACAAACAATTCTACCATAGATTATAAAAAAACACCTTTCCTTTCCTCTTTCAGATATTTCCATAAAAATCTACATGTATGATCACCCATTCCAAGTTGAACTTGACATAATTTAGGATGGGGGAGTCCATTTCCATACATCAAAAACAACCTAACAAATTACATTACATAGTGTCTACACAAAATGTGGTTCATAGTCTTTACACATCATAATGTGGTTGGTTGGGTGTTATACGGTTAGCAAATATTGCTGACCAACGGTGGAGTGTCACATGGCAAGGGAGTATGAAGGGCATTTGTGTTGTTAACCTACCCCTGTTAATTAATTATTATGTTTCCACAATTTGGATCTGAAAACGAGTTAAAGAAGGAACTATGTGTATGAGTTTTCGATAGAAACGAGATATGGCTGTTGGACTGCAATGAAAAACCTAATACTATAAGATTTATCTTTGCTCCCTTATTTTGGCAAGGCATTCCGACAGTGTGTAATTAAGGATTCCTCGGGTTTTCTCTTCTCTGCAATGGCGAGCATGGCAGCTTCTTCAGCCAAGATTCATGTAGCAGCATCTCTCTCGTGCACGCCTAAACAGGTAGGGAACCTATTCTGTATAATTGGGCGTTCGTTAAATCTGTTTGATTTTATTGGGATTTGGTTAAATCTGCTATTTTCTTTTGGGGTTTTCTTCAAGTTCAGGATCTGGCTGTAGCCCTTCGGGAAGATCTGTTTAGACGCATATAGGTGTTGTTTTTATGGATTTAAGCTCGGTGGCATTGATTTAGTTCTCTGATAGATGGTTCTTTGCATTTTTCATTTTCTTGCTTGTAAAGGTTCTGAATAGAAAAAGTTTGATTTTGACACACTAGCTGCACGACTGAGATTTTACTCGGGTTTTTCCTTTGTGTTAATTGTTGGGTTCTAAGAGCAAATTTCAATTTGTGTAAATAGTTTCATTGTGAGATATCTCACTGGGTTCTCCATTGAGATTATTGGTGAAGATTCTGAACAGAACACTGTGACCTTGTTTTAGTAGCTGTATGTCAAGATTTAAGGTGGGTTTTCGGATTGAGTCGATTCATCAAGTGAACAGAGAAATGAATATGTGAGGCAGACCGCTGGGGATACGCCCAGGCAAGCAGCCGATTCAATTTTCTCTCATCTATTTTACCAAGCAACTGAAATTCCCTTCTGAACATAAACATTCACAAAACCCAATCAATATTATTTCAATTCACAAACTATTGCGCAGTCAATCCAATATAGCTTGTATTTAGTTCTAGATAACTGAAATTTTATTTCAACTTAATGAAAACAGCAAACCCTGAGATATTAAAACAGTTCAGCTTTTTAAACTAGAAATCATGCTTTGTTCCATGGAGATCAAATATACATCAATTTTCAGAATCTTTCATCTGCAGAAAAATTACAATGCACTTACAATCATATTCTGATTCTGATCCAAGTCTCTAATATCTGAAATCTCAATTTCTTTTCTTCCTTCGCCAACATCCTTCCTTGCATTCTGAGTTTTCCTTTAAATTTGCAAATTTGATCTTCATGCCATGCTTCCTGGCTGACTTGTTCTGCAACTTAAATTACTGACTCGCATATGATTTGTTTTTAATCTTCTCTTCTTCCTAAACTAGCATTCCTCTTCCAATGTCTCCTACGTGTTCTTTGCCTTCACTTCTCTGCATTAGTTTAGTCGCCCTTTATCTCCTCTTATCTACATTCTAGTCATTACGCTAGGCTCTTATATTTGCTCTGCTACGCATTCTTAGTATACCTGGCTTGATTTTTCCAACTGCAAATTCCAAACTGTTATTTGCTCTACCCTCGTTCATCTCTTTCCTTTCATGCCCACACAGCCATTCCGTGCTCCTTCAGTGCACACCAAATTCTCCTACGCATCTCTCTTTATTCTTCCATTTCCGACTTTTCAGCTTCACATCCTTTCCTCTGTTCATCTCCCGTTTGGTCTGTTTGCATTTCCAGCGCCTATGTGGCTGCTGGCGCCCCTTCCAAACTGCTAGTTTTTGTCTTTGTCCAAATGTGTCGCCATTTGGTTTTCTCTTCATCTTCTCCTGAAGCCAAATTGACTCACTCATGCCCTCCAAAATGACGATTGGTCTTCGACAATTACATACAGCTTGGGATTTTGAGAGTCTTTATTTACTGAATAGATGCACTCAATTTGAACAACAAACCAAAATTCACTAAAAAAATACAAATAACAAAACTAACTGCAAACTGATTAGAACTTCAAAAACTGATGCAAGAATAATTTAACAGAAAAATCCCTTTTGCGGCCAATATTTTATGTAGGTTTCCCATACAATAAGTAGTTGGTGGAGATTTTGAACATGGTAATTTCTTTTTGAGATATATCCAAGGTTAATACAACTGAGTAGATTTTTAAGGACTGGTTGTTTGATTAGTGTTCCGAATATTGGAAGCACTACTTCGTTCCATGATTTTCATTTCTTGAGAGACTTTTAGGGTGTTTCTTGTGACTTCTTAGGTGAACATTTATATGCTGCTTGGAACGCTGATCAGTATCTAGGAGGACTGCTTGTTGGCCTTTCTCCTTAAGTTTCCTTTTAATCGAACTGTTCTCTTAGATTTGACCATTCTGATATATACAATGTTTTAAATACCATGGACATGTTTGAGTGAAGCTGTGTTTGTACAGAGGACATTGGGTGATGAATCCTAGGCAGAACCAGTTAATTTTAATTAATCTAACATTGCTGAAATGCCATGGATGCGTTTTTACAGATGACCTTGGGTGATGAACTTAAGGAAAGTCGACTGATAATGCATGATAAAGGTGTTTGCCAGCAAGTTTGAGGTTTTAACTTTTAATGTGTGTGTATATGCTCAACTGATTTTTCTGGAGTGGCAAGCACTAAAATCAAGGCTATGTATCATTTTAATAGGAGTTGATGTTTCTTTTACTGGAACCTTGTACCCTTTCAGTTTCTTTGGATCTAGTAAGATAAGCTTTTTAAGTTTTCCATGTTGTAGGGAGAACAGCTTACGTTTTTATACTTGTCTGAACCTTGTACCCTTTCAGTTTCTTTGGATCTAGTAAGATAAGCTTTCTAAGTTTTCCATGTTGTAGGGAGAACAGCTTATGTTTTTATACTTGTCTTAAGCTATGTATCTGATGGTATCTGATAGAATGTAAAAGTAACAACCCTGAGGGATTTATAAGGTACCAAAAGGATTTATAATTTGCTATCTGCTAAAGGGAGCTTTCAAAGTTGGGTTACTTTTTGAAGTGCATTAATAACTTTGAGTTGTGATATTTAGAAAGAGTGCAAATTGTCAACCATTCCATCAACAATCTCATTACTTTGTGCCATGTTGCAGGTTGCTCCCAGATTCTCGGGATTCAAGGCAGTGTCATTTGGGCAGCAAAGATATGCGTTCACATCACTTCGAGCTGCTCAATTTAATTCTCGCAATTCACACATTCTATGTGCGGTATGATCTGCAAACCCCATCACAAGGTTTCCTGTGATATTTTTGCTTATTGAAGTTCTTAAGGGTTATGTCTCTTCCCAAGTATTTCCCGTGTCAACTATTCTTGTGTTATGGCAAATTTTCTCTTGCCATTATTATTGTGTCTTAAAACTAATGTGCTATCAGTTGATTTTCATTCTTAACTTGTCAATTTTGTTTCTCCACTAATCACATTAAATGGGCACAGGCCAAGCCAGAAACTGTCAGTAAAGTATGTGAGATTGTGAAGAGCCAGCTAGCATTGACAGATGATAAGACTTTGACTGCTGAATCCAAGTTTGCAGATTTGGGTGCTGACTCTCTTGATACGGTAAACACTGAAAGACAATGAATATGCAGATTACGGTGTCACATTAGACCTGATCTCACAGCCTTGTTTTTTGAATTTTTAGGTGGAGATAGTAATGGCCCTTGAGGAAGAATTTAAAGTCAGCGTTGAGGAAGAAAATGCTGGAGGTATTACAACTGTGCAGGAAGCAGCTGACTTGATAGAGAAGCTTGTCGATTCAGGTGCTACAGTAAAGTCTTGAAGGATGAAGGATGTGGAGCTGTTGGTAGAAGTCTACCTAAGTAGAGAATTCGAGGCTATCTATTATGATTATGGTTTTCTCTTCTGAATTGAGGGCATTGAGTTGACTAAATGCCCAAAAAGTTCTTTCATTGTTATTTGAATTTTGAACCTCTTGATAAGTAGACAAAGTTGTCTAGCACATTGATGCTTTTCAATTGCTTTGTAATGCAAGTTATCCTAGTATTGTTAGCTTCTGCTTTTGTCTTTTGCTCGTTGTTTGCTCTCTTTGCTAGAAGTCATAGGAATTGTTTTTAATGCCCGTATATGTTCTAGCTATTTATCTGGTTCAATTCTTAAATGCATATCTAAGTATCTCAAGTAATTTTTTTTTTTTGGAAAAGTTAATTGTAAATGCTTTGGGTTCCCTTAAAAGAACAGAATTACTTTATTTACTGTTTTACGCATATATGTGTACCCTAAACAACAATATTAAGAATCTGGATTACCTTGTCAGCCTTATCTTGATGTTAGAGATAAGAGGATAGGAAAATCACAACATGGATGAGTATCACAGAAAGTTAAGAGAACCAAGAATCCATCACAACCTAAATTGCTACAGTTTTTAGATTCCATTACAATATAAATCTTCATAAGCTATTTGTAAATTTCTTCTTTCCTCATATTGGGTGGGTACACCATTTCTCCTAGAATCAGTCAATGCAAGATCACTTGATTTGAATTGGCAGTCATTCAATCAGAATGCACTGAAGTCATTCAAGATTGCAATCAACAGAAATACAGGCTGTGAGTTATGATTCATATGCTATATTGATTTTGAGCTGGCTAGCATGCTTATAAGGATATCTAAGCTGAAAGATTGGTGAAGGATCTCCTAGAGGCTAGCAGGGGCCGATTTGGAGATGCATATCAGTTTCCGAAAACATTTTCAATTTTCAATTTTGAGGAGCCTTCCAATGGGACTTACCAAATATGTATGGGAACTATAAAATAAAATTTCAAAATTTTCTGCCTGAGGTCTTCTCATCTGAGTAAGTGTTGCTCAATTTGTGAATTTGGTGGCTGATAGTTTTTTGTCACGGCTGCAAGACCATACATAAAAATTGTGCTCATACACTTGTACTTGATGGTGGAAGGTCTTCTCTTCGTACTGTACTTAGGCAGTTTTTTACCATTTTGGTATGACAGTGGAAGGCCCATTAAATACGACACAAATTCTTCCTTTTTTTTGAACTTCTATGGTAGCTGCTTTGTATGCCTTGGGCTTGCAGAGTTTGATGATCTTAATACCCACAATAACAAAAAATTCTTGATCTTCTCTTCTCTTCGTACTGTACTTAGGCAGTTTTTTACCATTTTGGTATGACAGTGGAAGGCCCGTTAAATAGGACACAAATTCTTCCTTTTTTTTGAACTTCTATGGTAGCTGCTTTGTATGCCTTGGGCTTGCAGAGTTTGATGATCTTAATACCCGCAATAACAAAAAATTCTTGATCTTAATTCCTAGTTCTTTTCTTCTCCTTTTTTACTACCCTAGCAAAAGGACATTCTCTGGCACCTTATTTCTGTTGAATTGTATTGGAAATGTTCAGCTTAGCCTAATTGCTAAGTAAATTCAATGCTGTTCTTCTATATGGCATTGCTTCTGTGGTATTGGGTTTGTTTGTCTTGGTGTGGATGTCATGTCCCCTCTTTTAGCTCTATCTAGCAGGACGTGGGAGTTAGCCTATCAGGGAGTCTTGTAGGCTGACAGTGGTGTTTAGAGACTCAGTCAGGGTATACAGTTATTCGGATCTAGAGTTTCAGACAGTAGGAGAGCAGTTGAGAGCAGTTCCTACTACATTTTAGGAGGTGGAGATGGGTTACAGTCTTGAGTCTCTACGAGATCATTCTATGGTTTCATTTTCGGGAGATTCGGAGACGTTCCTATTTTTTAGGAGTATCCCTATTTTTGAGGGATGAGACTGTCAGTTATTTCAGATTATCCGGCATCAGTCACAGGAGGTGATGAGTTCAGTTTCACCTTGTAGAGGTGTTTTGGCTATCAGTTCGCTATTTGGGAAATATTTTAATATATTTAAATATTCTCCTAAGTTAGCATTTTAATAATTTAAATAAGGCTAAGTTTTTAGCCACTAGGGAGTAATAAGGAGTTTTCTGGCTCCATCTGGTGAGTTTTGCCATCATGTGATAGTCCGTTGGAAAGAGCTCGGCCTCTTTTATTTAATTATCATCTTCAGGGCCCTGTTTGACACTTGGAACTATTCTTATTGGTGAAATAATGATTTTCAGGCACTTGGGCACCATTATTAAAGAATATAACTTTATATTATAAAGTTCCTAAGTATTTCTTTTAGGGTTCCTTTTAGGGTTTGAATTACATGAGAAGATGATATAAGGCCAATGCAAGGAAAGGAAAAACATCTTTGAACATTTTCGAAAACATAATGTGGCGTTTGGCTCTGATTTGAGCATTCCTTTACTAGGACGTCAAACCCTAGGCTGAGAGTTGATCGAGTTGGGACGTAGCCCTCAACTGGATCGGATTTACTGGTTCTTGCACAAGGTTTCGACATTGGTGGAGTTACTATAGCAGTTTATATCATTGGCGTGAGAAAGTGAAGAGCGTCTTTGCAGCATTCCGCAGATTGCATCATTTTGGGCGTTGATCATTGTGAGTAGAATTGTTCAGCAAATCTATACCAGCTGGACGATGGATTTTGTGGACAAAATTATTGAAGATTGCAGCTGCTAGTAGCTTCTATATTCAGACGCTGATTGTATTTGAGGTACCAAACTTTATTAGTTTTGATATCAAACTTATTGGTACAGTTACAAGCATTTCCAGAATTTCATATGCTTTGTATCAAGCTATTGTTATTGTTATCTCTTTGTTGTTGTTACTATCTTTTCGTTGTATCAAGTTATTATGAAAATATCAAATAAAATCATTCCTTCTGCAACTTCTGTCTAGTTCTGCAAGATAATTAAAACACTTACAAGAGAACATAATTAAATAAATAAAATTTATAGCAGCAGCAGAGTAAATATCCACTTGGGATATTTCAGTGGTATTAGAGCCTGAATCCTGCCAGCCTGTAGGGTTTCAGTGAATTTATCACAACAGGTTACAAGAAAGGGTTTGATAATTTATTTCAGCAGTCAGCATCTATTTTTACATATCTTCTATGCATCCTGGTGGAGAAATACACAGGTTCTACGAGCGCAAGAGAAACCAGTGGCAAGCAGGGGCCGCCAGAGATACAGAGACACCAACTATGGGTGAGGCACAGGGTGCTGCTGGTGACGACATACCTACAGAGGCAGAAGAGAGATTTCATGAGAACTCCGATGGCTACGTAGCCCAGGATAGTCCAGACACTTAACAAATTACAGGATACTTTGGAGCGGATGGAATTGGATAGGCGTGGAAATAGACAGGAAAGACAGGGAAGTAGGTCAGTTTCCGTTGCAAGAAGCCAACGTAGTCATCGATCCCATGTCTCAGCAGGGAGCTCCCTTCATTCCTATAGGTAGGAATGTCCACATATTCCTGCTCGGGGTAGACCATTATTGCCTCAGTTTGGGCAAGTTGAGCAGTCGGCACAGGTGGAGCCACCTGAGGTTGGATTCCAGGATTCAGTCATGGCAGCTACAGTTGAGTGGAGATCCCTATCCTCAGAGGTTAGGGATGTTTTTCCTCTTCCACAGTATTGTGCACAGCATAGGGATAACGCCAGGTTCAGAGGAGACAGGGGCTATAGGCCACAACAGAACAATGACCTCAGTAGAGCCATTGGGAAGATCAAACTGGCTACCTATGATGGCACGGGTGATACGAGTGCACAAGCTTGGGTGCACAAGCTGGATATATATTTATCATTGAGACCTATGCCTAAGAGAGAGGCTATACAGTTTGCGGTTTTGCATTTAGACGGGGTTGCCTATGATTTGTGGCACCATGGATTGGTCACCTAGGATCACGCCATGGTTCACTCCTATGCTAAGTTCACTAAGCGGCTCATCGCTAGGTTTGATCGTGAAGACACAAAACTTTACTATCGGGAGTTGGCACACATTAGGCAGACAGGGAATGTAGAGTCTTTTGTGAATAAGTTCCAGCGTATTGTAGTCATGGTTCCTGACATGTCTCAGAGTTGTTGTGTGATGCTGTTCATAGAGGGTTTGCAAGATAGGCTGAAGGGACTGGTAGGAGCTTTCAGGCCAGCCACCCTCAAGGAGGCCATTGATGTTACATTTAGACTAGATGCCACTCCTACCTCTTATTAGACTGATAAGAAACCATCCGGGAATACACAGGCACCACAAAGACCTCCTTTGCAGGCTAAGGACACGCCACCTTGCCCTCCCAAAGTAGACCTGGATTCTAGAAATGAACTAAGGAGGAGGAAATTATGTTTTTCTTGTAAGGAGCCATGGGTACCAAGACATAGATGCCTTGGGCAGGGAAAGGCACATCTTATTGAGGTCATGTCAAATGTAGACGATGAGGAGGTTCAGGATATAAATGACAAGGATGATGGTGTCCAAATTGAGCTCAAAGATGCTGAGGTAGCAGTTGTGACACATGGGACTATGGCTACGTTGTCAGGTGCACTGATGATTCACCTCTTCTACATCTCGGGTATGATCCATGGGCATACTGTGTATTGTTTGGTGGACAGTGGGTCTACACATAATTTTATAAATACAGGGATGGTAGACCAGTGTGGTCTGCCAGCATAGAATTTTCCAGGAATCGATGTGATTGTGGCCAATGGTCTTACTCTGCAATGCATCAAGGGTATCCCATAGTGGAGCATAGGCATGGAGGGATACACCTTGATAGATGACTTTTACATGTTTGATCTAGGGGGCACGGATGTAGTTTTGGGTGTACAGTGGTTGCAATACTTGGGAAGATACAACCAAGATTTTAGGAAGAGACAATTGGAGTTTATGGTTGGGAGAAGGAAGATCGTGCTCAAGGCATGCACACTTCCGTCTCAGGGTGGATCATAGGAGTATGATTACTGATTAGGACTCAGATAGTAACAATGATTTGATCATAATCCGATGTCCCTCAGCATCTCAACACACAGGAGCAGGTGCCTTAGATTTGCCACGGAGATTGTATGAGGCTTGGGACGGGTTGGATAACAAGACTATTTTGGGACCGGCTACTGGTTTGAATTCTGACAGGAGGACAGGATGGCCATTTGTTTGGATTCTTGGGCGCGAGGGTATTCAGGGGTGGATACTCTACTGTGATGATGTGATCTACTTCACCTCTACACCTTACAGTGGGGAGTATGTTTATCTTGACGAGCCACTTTAGGTTTGGGGTCGATCAGTGCTCTGTATTTGGATTGCTTGGGATAGTGGAGGATTAGTGTTGTATTGCTTGCGGGCAAGCATCTCCGAGAGGGGAGAACTGTCATGTCCCCTCTTTTAGCTCTATCTAGCAGGATGTGGGAGCTAGCCTATCAGGGAGTCTCGTAGGCTGGCAGTGGTGTTTAGAGACTCAGTTAGGGTTTCAGTTGTTCGGATCTGGAGTTTAAGACAGTAGGAGAGCAGTTGAGAGCAGTTCCTTAATTGTAGGAGTTTCCTACATTTTAGGAGGTGGAGATGGGTTACAGTCTCGAGTCTCTACGAGATCATTCTATGGTTTCAGTTTCGGGAGATTCAGAGACATTCCTATTTTTTAGGAGTATCCCTATTTTTGAGGGATGAGACTGTCAGTTATTTCAGATTATCCGGCATCAGTCACAGGAGGTGACGAGTTCGGTTTCACTTTGTAGAGGTGTTTTGTCTATCAATTCGCTATTTGGGAAATATTTTAATATATTTAAATATTCTCCTAAGTTAGCATTTTAATAATTTAAATAAGGCTAAGTTTTTAGCCACTAGGGAGTAATAAGGAGTTTTCTGGCTCCATCTGGTGAGTTTTGCCATCATGTGATAGTCCGTTGGAAAGAGCTCGGCCTCTTTTATTTAATTATCATCTTCAGGGACCTGTTTGACACTTGGAACTATTCTTATTGGTGAAATAATGATTTTCAGGCACTTGGGCACCATTATTAAAGAATATAACTTTATATTATAAAGTTCCTAAGTATTTCTTTTAGGGTTCCTTTTAGGGTTTGAATTACATGAGAAGATGATATAAGGCCAATGCAAGGAAAGGAAAAACATCTTTGAACATTTTTGAAAACATAATGTGGCGTTTGGCTCTGATTTGAGCATTCCCTCACTAGGACGTCAAACCCTAGGCTGAGAGTTGATCGAGTTGGGACGTAGCCCTCAACTGGATCGGATTTACTGGTTCTTGCACAAGGTTTCGACATTGGTGGAGTTACTATAGCAGTTCATATCATTGGCGTGAGAAAGTGAAGACCATCTTTGCAGCATTCCGTAGATTGCATCATTTTGGGCGTTGATCATTGTGAGTAGAATTGTTCAGCAAATCTATACCAGCTGGACAATGGATTTTGTGGACAGAATTATTGAAGATTGCAGCTGCTAGCAGCTTCTATATTCAGACGCTGATTGTATTTGAGGTACCAAACTTTATTAGTTTTGATATCAAACTTATTGGTACAGTTACAAGCATTTCCAGAATTTCATATGTTTTGTATCAAGCTATTGTTATTGTTATCTCTTTGCTGTTGTTACTATCTTTACGTTGTATCAAGTTATTCTGAAAATATCAAATAAAATCATTCCTTCTGCAACTTCTGTCTAGTTCTGCAAGATAATTAAAACACTTACAGGAGAACATAATTATATAAATAAAATTTATAGCAGCAGCAGAGTAAATATCCACTTGGGATATTTCAGTGGACTTCAGCATTTGATGGGCTTTATGTCACCCATTTAAGTTTTGAGTCTGTCGAGAGTGCTTTTCAACGAATCTGTTTAGAGAGCTTTTATCAATTTCCCTTGGTTAGGAGCTATTTACTTATCCCGGTTGAGCTGTAACACTGGAATGAACCAGTATATACAAATCTATCTTCTAGGATGGGGCCTTCTTCAATGGAATGGGTATTCTTAAAACTTTCAGTGGGTGTTGCTCAGATTTTTTCAGGAATATTTTAAAGCTGGTGGCTCCATGAATCTAGTAGTGGAGTTTAGTTTAAACCGGGGTGTCTCATGGGCTTTAGTTTTAATGCCTACAAATATATTTAATTTTTAAAAAATTGTTTGTTTACACCATTTTCCTTCCATTTTTTTTTGGGTAATGATGGCAGGAAAAACCCTGAAGTTGTTGGAGCAATTTGTATCCTCACCTAAATTTCACCCGTCCCGATCTGTAGTTGTAAAAAGTAAGGACTGCTATCATTCAGATAAAAATTCTACTTAAATATTATACCATGTTTGTTTTTAACTTCACGAGACCCCCTGCTATTTGAAAACTGATACTGAAACCACCCATAGCCCAGCCTTATTTGTCTCACTTTGTAGGGTTGAATGGTTAAGGTACAATTTTGTCAAGAATTAAACCGGGTATAATGATTTAATAGTTGTAATTGTGTCATGAATCAATGAGGATGCATGTATATCCGTCTCTGATCTTCTCGGTTCTAACAATTGGCACAATTTTATTTACTAAGTTTCTAAAAATTTTAGTAATAAGAAAATTTCTAAAAATTATAATAATATGAAAATATGTTTACCTGCCTTGCAAAAAGTTATAGGAATGGCTTTTTGATCGAGTTATATATCTGGTTGAGTTCTTTAATGCATATATTAAGAAAAATGTTTTTCGCTGGAAAGTTAATTGTAAAAGTTTGGTTTCCATTAAGGAAACAGATTTACATATGAATATGGACAATAAACAACATTCTTGAGAATCTGAATTATCTTACCATTAACAGCCTTAGGTTGATGTTAGAGATGAGAGGATAGAAAAATCACATTGATGAATACGGCTTTAAGCTAAGATAACCAAGAGTCCATCAGAACCTAAAGCAGCACAGTGCTTGGAATCCGTTACAACTTAAATCTGCACAAGCTACTTGTGAATTGCTTCTTTGCTCAGCATATAGGATGGGGACAACATTCGATGAATTAGTCAATGCAAGATTGCTTGAATCAAATAAGCGGTGATCCAATCAGAATGTTTCGAAGATATACATATTCAAGACTGCATTCAACAGAAGTACGGGCAGTTGGTTATGGTTCGTATGTTATACCTAGGCTGAAGTTGGCCAAAGGTCTTCAACTAGGGGCTAAACTTGGGGATGAGCATTAGTTGCCCTACACTTGAAATTTTCAGTTTTGAAGAGCCTATGTGACTTACCAAAAATGTACAGGGATGCCATAAGATGAAGCTACAAAATTTTCAGTGGAAGGTGTTCTTATCTGAGTTAGAACTGCTGAATTTGTGAAATTGATGATAGACTAAGTTGCCGAATCGGGAACGGGTACGAGTACGGGTACGTGGGTACAAAACACCGGTACGGTGATTAATTTTTATTTTTTTTTGGAGGGGGGGTGGGTACATTTTTGGTACATTCATACAAATATATGTATGTATGTGTGTGTATGCAGCTAAAAAATAGAATTGAGTTTAGAATGTCATATACCAATACATATGCTAAACAAAACCATACAAATTTCAAATTTTGAAACATATCATTCTAATTTAAATTCATGTTTCTGTATCAAAAATATCAAGCAGAATCTCATGATAGATAAGCTCAGAGTTCGCTAATCAGCAGTCTAGGTCTTAAAACTATCTAAAAGATCAAACTAGAATCACTAAACATTTCAGCATTTAAAAACACAAATCCGAGATGTGTACCCATAGGAGATTCGTTTCAGAATCCCATTCTGGTATGTTTTGTACCTGGAATTGCCCGGAAAAGTCCCATGATTCAGCAACTTAGATGATAGATAGTTTCTCATAAACGTCGCAAGACCTTATATCAAATTATGTCCACACAGTTTCTTGATGGTGGCAGGTCTCATCATCGTACCATACTTTAGGTTTTGGTGTGATGGTGGAAGATTAATTAAAAATAATGCCTAAATTCATTTCTTCAAATTTCTACCATAATTGCTTTGCATGCCTTGAGCTTGCAGAGTCTAAAGACCTTGATGCCCGCAATAACACCACAAATCTTGGTAACCATCATCAGAGGCACGACGAAGAGGTTCAGGATTAAGTTTTGGCAGATGCAGAAAGAAAAGCTCTGCTTGTTTTTTAAGATTGGGAGGAGAATGCAGAAGGAGGATGAGGCTGCTGTGCAGCAATTTTGTAACTAGATTGGTTTTTGTAAGGAGGTCTTGAAGGTATTGGTAGCATAACAAGAAGCAGACTCTTGGTAAGAAGCATTGACATAGCACAAATTCGTGTATCTAAATTGTTTAGGGGATTGATTCTTTTGGTTTTAAGGATTCCAGCTTTCCTTTGGGGGATTCTATTTTCATCCTAGTTCTTTTCTTCTCTCTTTCTCACTTAGCAAAAGGGCTTTTCCTGCTACTTTATTCCTGTTGAATTGTACTGGAAATGTTGAGCTGAGCAAAATTGTGAAGCAATTGCATTGATTTTCTTCTTTAGGGCGTTTATTTTTGTCGTGTTGTGTAAGGTTGTCTTTGTGTGATCTTGATCTTTTAATTGGCTGTAGGTAATCTTCAGTTTTGTGCCTATGTAGAGAGTCCTCCATTTTCTGCTGGTTACGAGCTTTTTAACTTATCTAGTTGTGATGCTGGAACGGACCATTGATTTTACAAATCTAGTTATACATCTTTGATTTGATCTTATTTTGTGGGGTTAAAAGGTTAAGGTACAAATTTGTCTATCATTGAGCCGGGCAGAACGATTGAATGATTGTAATGTTGTCAAGAATTTCAATGGGCACACATGTATATCTTTATTTATGCTCTGCCACAAAAGACCTGAATAATGAATGCACCGGTTTGCGCGGTATTAATCCTGGCTGAATGGAGCATACAGGTGTAATTCTGGTATAAACCAACGGGTATAGAAATATATTTGAATTTTTGTATGGATATTTTCTCTGGGACCAAGTGATTATCGTACAGATCTTTACCATTGTTTTTCATTGCGAAGACCTGGATGTATGGCATGACATTCTTTAAACTTAGCAATATGGGATAACTATGAACACGCCCTTGCGTATGTATAACTTAATTACCAGTGGAAAAGCTAAAACAAAACTTTAATATGTAAGTCATGTGAGCACAAAATTGCGAAATTCTATGAGCAAGTTGTCATGTCTATCCGTATAATGTATATGCATGGACACTTCTGTGATTCGAACTAGTTTCTTTAATTGTGATCTTCAAAAGCATATTTTATTTCTGGCAGCAAACTGTAATTTGTGATTGAGAACCTTTCATCCAAACATCTTTTTACTCTACAAATCATGGAATGTTATGCAAATCAACTGTTCACCTCAGACGACGTTTCCAACATATAAATCCCGATATTTTTATAGATAAAATTCAAATTTTAAACCACTTTGTTGACTTTTCTATTGTTTATCTGATTACATTCTTTTACATCAAACCTAGACCAGAGATGTTCAGGTGAAAAAGTGTAGAAATGAGTTACTATGCATTTGATATCCAGTTCAAAAAGTTGTAATCAAATAGGGGAAAGGCGGCACCAGTAGTGGCTATCGCTAACTTCTCGTGCTTATATCTTGTAAATGATATATCAGATTTTGACGATTTTTTGTTGTTTTTGTATGTGACTTGTTTGCTTAAAGCTAAGATTTCAACTTCTGGGTATTAATGGTGCATGCTATAGAAGTCATTTTGTGTGAAAGGGTCAAAAACTGGCCATTTCAAAGTGTCGACAGATACATGACTCTTATTGCACCAATAACTATTCACTCAAAATCACCAGTACTTGTGGACAAATGTCTCAGTAGTGGTGCACAAATGTCCCAGTAGTGGTTCACAATTCTCTAGTAGTGGTGCACAAATGGCCCAATCATGAATAAAAAAAGTTAAAAAAAGCAAAAAATGATCAACTACTGATACATAAATGATCAACTATTGATATATGTGAAATTATTTACGTGAACAGTTATTGGGGGGTCGGGGGTCACTTTGACAATATGTAAGTGGTTATTGGACCTCAAGCCATATTAGCGCCTTTCCCCTAGGGTAAGGCGATAGAAATGTCATGCATTGTCTAACAATGCATATTAGCGTGAACAGTTATTGGGGGGTCGGGGGTCACTTTGACAATATGTAAGTGGTTATTGGACCTCAAGCCATATTAGCGCCTTTCCCCTAGGGTAAGGCGATAGAAATGTCATGCATTGTCTAACAATGCTTCCATAGTTGAAATGTCTTCTACAAGTTATTTTTGTCATGTGTGAACAATGCATTATGCAAGTTACCTTTGTCACGTGTAAACAATCACTTATGCGTTGCCATGCAATATTCAATCATTATCATTTGTAATGCCTCATGCCTCTTGAGGCTTGTTAGACACATTACACAAAACTCATTATAAATTCCATACAAGGATGGATTGTCTATTAACCATGGCTGAATGCGTAGTTTGCATAGAAAAGTAACCAAGAATCCAAGTAAGGTGTTTTTGCAAACAAAAATGGCGACTACTTCTCATAATGGAATAACAATAAATACTAGGAACCAACCAAATTGTTTACAAATCTCCACTCAAATTGATGAGACACTAATAACAAGATTTAATTCGATCCTTTTAAGTCCCCTAAATACAAAGGGTAGATCGCCCATTAACCATAGCTGAATGTTAAAAGTAAAATTTAGCTCCAATAGTTATTACAGGCTCCAGCTCATGCCTAAGATTTTGGAATTGTAGGTCTCCACTTGAGGAACGGTTGGCTCTTGCTCAAGAAGAAGGGTCAACACAAAACATGTTGCTTGCTCATGCTGCAGTGGCAAATGCTCAGGCCTTTCACGATGTGGCAACAATTGCTACTCACACTACGACTGCAACTGGTGTGTTTCCTGAGTTGGTTGTGGAGGCTCCTTCAGGTTCCCTCTACAAGGGTGGTTTCAAAGATATCTTGGTTACCACTTTGTCGAGTGCCTATCAGAGATCTGGTATTGGGTTTACTACTATTGGTTGATGAAGTTTTGCTCGCATTGCCAAATCTGCACCTTCAAAGGAGAAATCTCGATCCCTTGCTAGTGCCAAGACACCCCCTTTGGTGGTTTGTGGTCTAGATGTGGAAAATGTGGATTTCTACCACTGTTGCGGGTTGGTTTGTGTATTCGCTGGTTTCGAGCCTTCTCTTCTAGATCTTCATGCTGGGTGACGGGTTTGTGGAGACCTCTGGCCCTTGGTAAAGTTGAGCTTTTATCTTGTGCAAAGGGGTTTTTTATTGCCCCTTACTTCTCCTGAAGAATGGGATTTGGTGCTTAGCAAGCCATAGGTTTGAGGGACCCACTGTCTCTTGGCTAAATCCTGAATAATTTTCTCCTTTAATTCTCTTACTGAACTACTTAGTGTGTGTCCAATGTGGGCTCGAATCCCCTATCTCCCCCTTCACTTTTAGGAGAACTCTTGTTTTGAGGCCATTGGCAACTCTATTGGCCATTTCATAAAGGCAGATGAGACTGACAACTACGAGTCTCTTTACCTTTGCATGAATTTTGGTGGACATTGATATTTCCACACCTCTCTCTGGAGATGTGGTTCTCATGGCAGGGGATAGAGCATGGACTCAAGTGGTGGATTATGGAGGAATCCCTTTTCGATGCCGCCGATGTTTCTCTATTGGTCACTTGGCAACTAATTTTTCTCTCTTGCGGCATAAATGCGCTATCACTTGGTGGAAAGATGCTTGCGAATAATATTTAACTATCATTGCTTTTGATTCTTCTTTTGATGAAGACTCACGGGCTAACAATGAGGATGAAACTCATGTTGCAAATCTAGGTGATTTTCTTGCTATAAATCAGTCTGTCCATGAGAATACCACTCCTACTCCTATCGGTGCGCCCCTCTCTAGTTGTGATGACCCTTCTTTTCCTGTTGCTCTTGCTCTACTCCAATCTCCAATTGACAATGCACACCTTTCTTAGCACTCCAACCCTTGTGTTGACAGTAATCCAAATAGAGTTTTATTAGATGCTCCTCTTTGTGGTGTCGATCCTAAGGACATCGCCTAGACAGTTGTTCGATGATGTAGGAATAATAGTTCTTTAAACTCACATTCTTCTCCACAAGTGGCAAGTGAGTCGCCCTCCCACTCTTGAGGAGGGGTACTAGCCTTTATGCTAATGTGATGTTTATATTTTGCATCTTGTTTGCGAACACTTTTACTGTTAGTGAGCCGTTGATGGCCTTTACTTGTAAAAGCCAACACCTCTGCTAATGTGTTGATGTTTTATTTGGCGTCTTCAGGGTAGGGTAGACTGTTGATTTTAATAAAAACATAGCTGAATGTTTAGTTTGCACAAAAAAGTAACTAAGAATTCAAGCTAGTTGTTTTTGCAAAGAACAATGGCAACTACTTTTAAAAATAGATTAGCATGCATACCTGCTAATAGAAAGATTAATTCCTTTAAGTCCCCTAAATACAAGGATAGATCACATATTAACTATGTTACACGGGGATGTGTCCCTTCTTCCCAAGGTACATGTTCTTGTCTTTGAGATGTTTCAAGGATAGGGGGACAAAAAAGAAACGTACCCCAATTGTCCTTGATTGCAGAAATTGCAAGAAACAATAGGAAACATCCCTTGACATTTGGGGATGACCAATCGTTCTTGAAACACCCAGTGGACACCAAAACATCCCCTATTAGTACCCAAAATGGATAGGCGTTCCCTACACATTCAGAAGATTTTTGGCATAAAAACTAATTAAAAAAAATACTTTTTGCCAAAGTGACAATGTAGGGGGCCCACAAGGTTTGAATTCATGTTTGCAGACAATAAAATTTAAATGAAGTTCATCATGGGAAAAAATATGGCAAAAAAATCGTGATTAAATATGTTTAAAATTTTAATTTAAATAAAAAATAAATATATCAAAATAAATACATTTTAAAAAAATATTAAAGTAGTTTGTAAACTGATCACATAAAAAAGAAGTATTACATGATATGCTTATATTGAGATGTTTTTAGTCTATCTATTAGCAACCTAAAACTGAGATATAAAGTAATTCTATCTGTGCAGAACTATACACATATATTTACATGCTTTTACAAAAAAGGATAAGAGTTTTTAAAAGCATAAGACATATATCAACCTAATCCCATTGCCCAATAATATTATTACTACATTCAACTTTATCTCCTTCAAATGCCCCTATAGGAGGATCAACAATTGGTTGTATGTTTGTTGCCTCTTTCCAGCTAGGGCCGGTGGCATCATTACTCTCCCTGATCAACTTGTTTTCTTTGTCAATATCAATCTGTTTTCTTCAACTTGTTTTTTTTTTTTTTTTTAGTAAATTGTTTCATATTTTCTAATTCTTCCTGGTTCAGCATCTCCAAGTATCAAAATAGTGAGTAGAGAGAATGTCTTCTTTATAAATTATCATTGCTCCTTCTTAGACTAGGATCATGAATCTGTCTTTGGGCACATCCAGCACGACAAAAACTGAGACATGATGTAAAAATGTGTGAGTTTAAAACTAAACTTAGTAAGCACCCTCTTTTTGTTTTGGAATACATCTTCATTTCTACGCTTTCAAATAAGCCAAAGGATTTCAACAGTAAGAACAAACCAAAACTTATTCATCTTAAGACCAAAAGGTTCTGCAAAACCAACCAAAATTTCATGCCAAGATAAGCTAGGTCTTCTATTCCAAACAATAGGGTTGCCAAGAAAAATGGACCAAATCTTCAGGGCATATTTGCATTCAAATAAAAGATGTTCAAAAGATTCAATACAACCACAAATAGAACACGACATAGGTTCCCTACCAACAGAAGAAAGAAAAGATCCAACAACAAGCTTTTTAAGCAATAAAATCCATCTAAAACAAGCTTTCTTGTGTTCCACAAAGTAATGCCAAAACATATCAAGTAGAAGGTGCCATCTAGAGTTTGACCAACTGAGATTCCAACTTTGATTAATCCACTTAAATATAGAGTCATCCTCTTTAAGTATATTGTAAATCTGTTTAGTAGAAATATCAAAGAACGAGTTTCCATCGACGCACTTCAATTGGTTGAGAAACTGAGTACAATCAAGGGTTCTCTATGGAAAAAACATGCAAGCAATTTTAGAAATTAGTGAATTTGTTTTTTTATGAGTAGGAGGTAAATCATATTTATCCCTAATGTACTCCCAGTTCCCTAGCCGATTGTCAACCAAAATATCACTTATCAGAACAATACCTTTGACATTCCAAGCCTTTGCAGATCAACATTGAGTTAATGCCAAAGGTTTTCATTAAGTGACATGCCCCACCATATGGATCTATCAATAACAAAATATGAAGGACGAGCTCCCATAACCTCCTTGGAACAGAGAAATGATCTCACTTGAGTCCAAGCTCTCCATAAGGAAACAAAAACATTAGACCCAAAGATTCTCAAATCAGATAGTCCAAAAACCATATCACAAAGAGGAACATTTTTCCACTTCTTACCTTTCTTAATGCATGATCTAGATATGTTGTTTCTAACCAAAACCTTCCATGGTTCATTACCTAATAGGATTATAAAAATCCATTTGGAAGCGAGGGCTATCCCATGAGCTTTTAAGTCTCCGAGTTCTAGACCTCCCCCATTCCTAGGTTTGCAACACCACTCCCATTTTACACAATGTCTTTTGTTGTGTTGGACTAGGTGTGGAAAGGTAAGTACTGAGAGGGGAGGGGTGAATCAGTCCTGTAAAACACTTTTAAATAATTTAAACTTTCCTTTCTAATCATTTACTAATTCCTTAACATTTGCATGCATCACATGAAATATATAAAACATGTAATAATCAACACATAACATAAATATTTGGTATCACAAAAATCTTTGTTAGAGGATAAAAACTATGATGGCGATGACATCCACAAGACTTCACTACTGCAGAATAAAGTTTGCTCGGTTAGAGCTACAATGTTTAGCTATTTCTGATAGCTTACACTGTTAAGAGTATTAACCCGGTCAAGAGTCTTCAGACTGCTAAGTCTACTTTGTAAAAGGATTTTACAATTCTAATCTAAGAACTACACCTGGTTAAAGGATTTACAAATAAGATCTTCTAGGATCTGCTCGGTTAAGAGACTTTACAACACTGATTAATCTTTAATTAGTAACACTAAATATGTCTATCAAACTTGCATCTATCATATGCTATTTAGACTCTATTTGCTCAATAACTCATTACCTCATACTATATACCTTTCACACTAACAATTCAGTACTTGGTAGATCACAATCTTTATCTGTTCTTCACTTCTCTGTTACTCGGTGGCTCTACTGTTCATCACCTTCTCAGTAATTTGCTTCATACACACAATCTCCTCTTGCATTCATACATGCCACACTGATTCTTTACTTCTTTGATCTATTTAAATACAATTCTTGAAGCAGTGCTAGATGTTCTAGAATCTTCTCTCCAAGAAGTGCTAGCATTGGTTACTCTTCCAATTCATATTTCATCCTTAATTCTCATTGGCTAATCTCACCTCAGAATCATGTGTAATCATCATGCTGTAATCTCTAATGTTTTGTTATACGATCTCCTCGAGATTAGTAAACCATTCTCTGTTTGGTGCCTAGATTCAATGTACTTAAAGATTCTTCTAATGTCGGTCTATTATGCTCAGTAACATGGTTTCCTTAACTTGGTAACTGTCTTCTCTTCTCGGTTCGGTGCTCGATATGACTTAGTTCTCAGTGTTTGGTTCTACCTTGCTTGGTGCCTATGCTTGCTTCTTCTTTACCAAAATTTTATGTCTTCTTATTTCCTTTACCAAATGTCTTTCTCTGCTTTACCAACTTGTCTTTTCTTCATTACCGAATGACTTTGACAAACAATATAGCTTTCTCATAACCAATGACAAAAAAATAACTCTTAGGAGTATCAATCTCCCCCTTTGGCATTAGTTTGGTATGTTTTTTAAAAACGTCAAATTCATCAATCAAAATTCAAAATTTGTCCTTGTTCATTCTTCTTCCGCGGTAAACATATTACTCCCCCGAAGTAATATCTCTGGTACATATCTTTACTATATACATAGTGCATACATAATATTCTTCTTTTTTGCATACTTATTCATTGTTATATATTCCCCCTTTTGGAAAAAACTTATATATATTCCCCCTTATATATCTATTCCCCCCCTTTTTAACAAAAATGCCAAAACATTTACTTACTGCTTATCCGGTGTGGGGATCTTATAAAAAATGGTTTTGTACTTCTTCTGGGCATCCTTGAATGATGCCTTCCAGGTGTCCTTAAGTGACTGTAGCACCATAAGTTTCTCACTTAAGTCTGCTGTAAGACTAACCATACTATCCATAGCACTTACATCTGGTGTGCTAACTAAATCTTTAGCCTTTTGAACCTATCTCTGCAGTGATTCTATGTTTGGTATCAAAATTGTTTGGAGTTCTAGTAGATCCATCCTGATCTGATTCTCCTCCATTCCCAACTCAAATTACACTCCCATCAAGTTCTTCAGCCTCTCATAACATTCTGTTATTGATTTAGGCTCGGGGGAAAGTTTAGATAACTGCTCGGTGAGCTCTTTTTCCACATTATTATCCTTTTCCTAATCTCCTTTGTGAAATTGGAAAACAAACAAATTTGTTGAAATAGTAAAAGAATTGTTTGCAACTCATTTTCGAATCCATTTATTAACTTTGAAAGAGTTACCTTATCTAAAACAACGGATTGAAGAACTTCTTCAATCATCTTTGTCTCAATCTCTTTCTTATGAACTTTCAGCATAAATTCAGTAGTATATATTCTTGGCTGGTTAATATGACTGACAAGTTCTCTCAAATAATTGTAAATATCTTCTTTTTCATTTATTGATGCCTCATGTACAATTTTATTCAAAATACTTTTTACCTGCTCTAAAACATCTATTTTCTGCTTTTTAGCTATTAGATTATCTTGAGCAACTTTCCTCTTCAACAAATCTCTGAACTTAGAGAGTTCCTTTGGGCTCATGGTTAAGTAATCAACCTTTGGTATAACAATTATTTCACTTATGTCAACCTCTTTCTCATATTTTCTCTTCTTTGATTTTTCCTTTGAACTAATGCCTTCTTTGCATCCGATTGAGTAGACGTTTTTTCGGTTTTATCTTCTTTTTCTTTCTTTTTTTCTCCTTGTTTTGTTTCTTCCTTCTTCTCCTATTTTTCTTCTTTATTCTCTTCTACATTTTCTTTCTCTTTCCCTTCTTCCTTCTTTTATCCAATTGTCTCGGTAGGGGTCACCAACTCTTCATTCTGACCTTGAGTGGATTGGGTCTCTGTAGTCTTCTTGGTTTTCTTTGTTTCAGTATCCAGTGCAGAATTGATAGGTGTCTCATACTTTGGTAGGTGCTTCTCATGTCACCTCTATCTCAGGAAAATTTAATACTTGAACAATGATAAGATCTTCTTCCAACAATCTGGCCTTGGAAGAATCATCTACATCCATTACTTCTATATCTATGGCCTCAATTGCCATGACATTTTCATCATCTTTGACTATTTCATCTGGATCTTGTTCAGTGATATATTCAATTATTACTTCTTTTTGATTTGCTATCAACTCAACTGGTTTGGATTTATCTTCTTGGTCTTTATCTCCTTCAATATTTGATTGATCTATAGAGAAGATCTTTCTCCAAAGATCATCGGTGTCCTTTTGTACTTCTTCCAGTTGACCAACCATGATGCTCAATGCCCTTCCCTTTACTAGAAATCTTTTTGAATATTCATTTAGGGTATCTTTTATTCCTCTTTTTGTCAAGTCCAGGACATGGATTGCAAGGGAGCTTTCTCTCATCTCCTTTTCAATAGCAAGAGCATACTTCCATCTTGCATCTATTTTCTTATAGAGTTCTCCATCAATCTTTTGTACTACTTCAACAGGTGTAGTTCTAAATTTATGTAGTGTAGTAATGCCTGTCTCTTCAATCTTGTTCTTCTCCTCATCAGTCCTTGTGTCATATTTCAATTGTTTCATAATTGAATGTCCACATATCTTTCTAATGTCTTGAGAAACTCATCAAGAATTTTCACCTTTTTACTTAGTGCAACATTAAATTGTGATAGGTCATTCAACTTAGTATCACTCTCCTTCTGTAATTTCAACTTTCTTCTTGGCCTTCCAATGGCCTTGCTTTCTGTAACATAGGTCTTTGTCTTCACAGGTTCAACTTTTACTTTCTTCTTTGCTCTTGGTGTAGAGGTAGACCTTGTAGATGGTCTTACACCGGCTGGGCTAGGGGTTTCCTTCTTTACTTTTATCTTCTTCCCCTTGATCTCTAAAGGATCAACAACTTCTTCAACTTCATCATAAAAAATGCCTAGACTTTCAGATAATACATTTATCATTTTACTTGTTTTCTTGATTTCTTTAGGTATTAATATACCTACTCTTATTTTCTCCTTAACTTCTTCATATGTTCCATACCGAGTTTCACTTTTGTCAACTAGTTTCTCCAATAATCCTTTTATTTGAATAGTGGCTGCATCTATATTCACCTCATAACCCATAGGTGGTAACCACTCGGTTCTGGGTTCCACAACCCTTATGATGCATGTATCAGTATCAACCTCAAAACATAGTTCATCTTTGTACTCTTCCACTAATAGAGGTGGAATTATGTATCTCTTGTGCATTCTAGATTGAAACTTACTAAAGTAATCATCCATAATTACATTAAAATTATCACCCATGCCTTGAATAAATTCACTAATATGATAAACAATGGGTTTATCTACTTTCCAAGTAACTTTACCGACTATAGGAAATGAATTTTGGAAGTAGAAGAAAATACATACCAACAGTGGTCTAAACTTCAATGTATTTGATTTAGCTTTCCTAATGGTGTTCATGTTGTCATCTAATTGTTTGAATAGTATCTCACACAAATAAATCTTCATGTCTTTTATGACAATTTTGTAGGCTATGTCTACTGCTCCATAGGGTACACTGTCTAACCGTGATGATTGAAATATCTTGTAGGATATAACATTTGATGCATAATTCAATTTGGGGTCTTCAACAGTAGATAGCTTTAGGCCTCTTCCATCCCATTTAGCTTTGGTAAGCTCACATAACTTGTTCTTGTCAGTTTGTTTATAAGCCCTCGGTCTATCATCAACTAGAAATCCTGTTACGATGTGCAAGACATCTTTTGCAATTTTCACCAGCCTATCAAACCACATAAACCGATCATGTACTCAACTTAGTAAAATTCTCATCCATTCATGCTTAAAAATTGTTGGTACATGCATTGCATGGACCAAACCCTTAGTCTACAAATGTGTGAGGTCACTCTTCAAAATTCCTTTTTACACACAAGTTCTTGTAAGAGGAATCAATCTCTCCTTGACATATGTCTTCAATTTTATAGTGGATGAAGGCGTGAATGTCTTCAATCAATATTACTCTTGGTGGGATCGAAGATAAAGCTCCATCTTTGTTAGCTTCTGCAACAATGGCAGGAGGAAGCTTATACTTCAGATTTATGGGGTCTATCTTCTCGACTAGACTGGTTTTGCATTTTGGGTGCCATCTTGATCTTGAAATAGTTCAAACAATATTGGGGTTCCAATTGAATAGTAAATAGAATCTATGAATTCAGCTTGGTAAACACTAGAAATACCTCTAATGATCTTTGTAGATGCTCGGAGTGCTCAAATGAATGCTTAGAATTTCTATGTGATCTCATTTTTGTCAATGCTTCAAAGTGTTCACAAAAGTGTAAGGTAACAATGAAATAAAAAACCTTCTATTTATAGTTTTTCTTTTAGGTTAGGGCTTCCAATGGCTATAATATCCATTTAATGCTTCTTACCTAACTTTATTCTACCGTTAACTCAACTACACTTTTCTTCACTAAATGCAAAAAAATAGCTTAAATACTTTACCGATCAACATATGAAATGATAACTTCACAACTTATGTCCAAATGCATCTTTGTATGCTGATATGGATCTTTGCACTAAATCTAGGAACAAATTTAAGATAAACTTTAGGTTATCAACTCCTATGCATACCTTTGACTGATTAAGTGAATATAGGTGCACCCGATCTAGATGATGTGGTTCCATCAGATGTTCCCAATTCTGTTCCATCATCTTGTGACTTCCTTCTCCAAGTCTTATTCATCCACTCTCTAATCTCATCAATGTTAACTTGAGTCTTTTCACTTGATTATTCCTCGGTTGAATCCTTATTTTGGTACCTACAATCCTTGGCTAGGTAATTGACTTTGTGACAATGAAAACAAGTCACCAGTGTTTCTCTAAGATTTCCTATTGTTCATTCCATGCATCTTAAAGTAGTTTGCAAAAATGTGACCAAATCTTCCACATGCAGTACAAGTAATTCTTGTATTCTAGTCCCATGGTATAGTATGTCCTTGTCAGTTGTTGTCAGCATTCTGTCGGTTGGGGACTCATTTCTCATTTTTCTTTAGTGACCTACATTCTCTAGATTTATGACCATATCTCTTGCAGTTGTTATAGTAACCTTCAAATCTTGGCCTCCTTGGATTGTTAATAAATCTTGATCTACATTCAAATGCCTTATGTCTGTACTTATTACAATTGTAACAATAGCCTTTAAACTTAGGAATATTCAATGAATTACCTCTCCTTCTGCAAACATTTGTTGTGTCCCGGTTTCCCACAATGATAACATGTAGGCTTCTTTGACTTCTGTAGGGTAGAAACTTTATCTTGGTTGGTTGCATGTTTGGAGGACTCACCCTTCTCAATAGAGATGTTTGCATTGTAATCGAGTCCAGAATTGTCTCTCAATTGTCTTTGATTTCTTAGTTGTTCATCTAGAATCTTCAATGCTTCTTCATTTCTCTTTAGGACTTCATTAGTATCTCTCTCACATTTCAAATTATTTCTCAAATTTTAGATTATTTCTCAGATCTCAGTTTTGCAATTTCTCTAACTTTCCTTGCAACATCCTGATTTGTAATTGTAGATCTCTATAATTTTGTTGACTATTAGTGTCTTACACTTAGTCATATATGTAGGCAATAATGGTCGGTCATCACTGCGACCGAGTCATTCTGTAATATGCTGAGTATAGTTATTGCCGAGCTACATATATCAATGATTACCGAGTGACATAGAAGTTCAACAGATGACGAGTACAGTAGATGCCGAGGACAGTTGATGTCAAGTGCCAGGGATAACTTTTTTCGAGTTAGCCAGAATTGACATACAAGTCTGGAATGACACAATGATCAAGGTAAACCATTTTTTAGGATAACTATATTTTGTATGTTATCTATTGAGGTAATCACGGAGGTGGTTACACATCCATATTGCTATCATTGATCCCTATGTATAACCTTTAGCCAATCAAAAAATTGTATAGTATAGGCAGCAATAGGAATATATCTGGACCATAGATCTTGTAACGGTAAAATGTTTTTGTTACTATATGAAGGAAAGATCTAGAACATAGATGTATGTGTGAATCATAGAGAGAAATAGAGACATTGAGATCAGATGAATACTGTGAGTATGTGAGTATGAGGAAATGATAAGGAGAAGTATTTAGATCGAGTTCAGTGACCAAGAAGAGCACTGAAAGGATAGAATCAAGAAAGATCAGATAGAAGAGATCACAATCATACAATAAAGAGAAGATCTGTAATCAACATATCAGTGCAAACCGAAGGATCATATACTGAGACATTTTAACCAGTGTATCAGGGTAAATCTCTTAACCGAGTAGTCTTAGCAGACTTTTGTAAATCTCTTTACCGAGTGCTTACTTTATTGTAAGTTTACAAATCCTTTAACAAGGTAGACTGAATAAGTCTCTTAGCTTTTAATAGAGCATACCTTTCACAGGGTAGATCATGATATGATCAAATTTTGTAAGCCCTAATAGGAAAACTTTATTAGTTGCAGTAGTGAAGATTTGTGGGTGTCATCCCCACCCCAATTTTACCTTTCAAGGGTTTCTGGGTTACCAAATCTATTGTGTTATGTGTGATTTCATGTATGCTACTTGACATGATATATTACTTAGATTGTTCAAGTTTTGTTTACATGATGCATAAAGTTCTAATAGTTTAAAGGATATAAGTTAGTAAGTTTTGATTCACCCCCCCTCTCGGTACTACTTTCCCATTTGTATTTCCAACAATTGGTATCAGAGAAAAGGGTTTCTCATAAGGAAGTCTAACCACTTGAGGAAAAGATCTTAAGATGGAAGTTTACAAATTGGGAAAAGTCATAGAGAATCAAAAGATTGAAGTTCAACTAGCATTACAACAGTTGGAAGCAGCCAGAGGGGAACTAAAGAAATCTTTGAGCAAAAGAAGAGAAATTGCTATCCAACAAAGTGAGCCACTGTACAAGGAAGAAGACACCACTAGACTATTTGATACTGGTAATTCTATAGAAAATGACAAAGCCATGAAAGAACTGATGGAGAAAAATACCACACTAAATGATGAAATCAGGACTCTAAAGAGAGAGCAGGAAATTCAATTTGTCAGACTCTGTGAAGTAGTGGAGTAGAAAAAGAAAGCTAAAGATGATAAAGCAATGGCTAAAGAAGACAAAAGACAAATTGCAATAAGGCTAGATGAAAGAACAAGTGATATACAAAGGTTGACTAATAATCAACTAGATATGGTAAATCAACTACTGCTGGCCAACCAAGAATTGGGTAGGAAAGACTTGGAGAATAATCAACTAAAACATGAAAATGATTAGCTGAAACGTGAGTTGAGAACTAAGAAAGAAATCAATGAAAGGATGAACAAACCTAATGAAGCTACAAAGTATTTTGAAGAACTGTTAAGATCACCTAGGAGATCTGGTGATAGATCTGGACTTGGACTGAATGAACAATCATCTACTGAAGAAGGAGAGTCATCAAAAGATGGAGAACAAAAGATTGCTAAACCAAAGAACAAAAAGCCCACATGTCATCACTGTGGGAAGCTAGGACATACAACCAACATATGTAGAAGCAAACATGGTAAGACTAATTCTAAACCTAAGTTTAATGGACATTGTTTTAACTGCAAGAAGCATGGACATCAAGCACATGAATGTAGATCTAAAGCTAACATTTCATCCACCTCACCCAAATTTCAAGGAAGTTGTTTCAATTGTCAGAAGTATGGGCACAAAGGTTACGAATGCCGATCTAGACCAAGGTGGTCAACTAATGAGCAAACAAAGCCAGTCACACAGTGTAAAAGTTACAATTGGGATTACAACACTTGGTACAATTGTCATTATTGTGGTAAGTATGGACATATTGGAGTAAATTGCATGAAGACTCATTTTAGAGGCAAATCCAAAAGCTGGATGAATGGAAGCATGGTCTGCTATAAATGTAATAAGGTTGATCACTTAAAGAGAGATTGCAGATCACCTATGCCGAGCAATATTAACAACCAGAATGAGGATATATGTGAAAAAATGAGGAACCAGATGGAAAAGTCATGGAGGAAGAAAGAAGAAGGAACAACAAGTGAAGCAAGCACATCTGAGGTCACCCAATCCGATGGATCAGGTGATCACACTTCTTCCAACTAAGCATGAAAGGTATGTCTGGAATTGATTCTTGCGAAGCCTTACTTTACATCAGTTCCTAACATAGAATTGAGAGAAAGTCCATATCTGCATAGATTAAGATGCATTAGGACATATCTGAGCAAAAATAGAAAATTTCATTTTGATGCCGAGCATCAGTGTCATGACCGAGCTAACAATGTTTGCCGAGCACCTGTTATTGCCGAAATGCTATGCCAAGTTGTATCACAACGGTTACATCGACCGAGCTTGTGTTTAACCGAGTTTAACATGAGTTTGCCGAGACAATTGTATTTCACCTAAAATTTGTACGAAGCATTTATGAGGCCCTAATCCTATTTTTTTAGATTCTATAAAGTGGAAAGTTGTCATTAATTTTATTTCACCAGGCTATTCAAGATTTTAGAGCGATTTAGAATTTGTGCAACCCAGATCAAGCAAAGCGATTCCGAATCTTCTCAGCATACCGTCAGCAAAATTCATCTGTAGGGTTAATTGACAAAAAGGTACTTTACCGAGCAACTATTTTCTTTTCAAAAATTACAATTTGAAATGGCGTCATCTTCATTTGCACCAGTCAGGAAACAAGGAATGGAAGTTTTCAATGTACAACTTGTAAGGAATGAGGTTTGTAAACCGAGGATATTCAAGGTAATATCCGAAAGTGTGATCAATGAACAATGTGTTAATGATGAACAATGTTAGGTCTTGCTATATGTGCAAAATTGGAGAAAACAATGATTACGAGATCAGGGAAGCATATGATAAATTGTGTATCAACGAAGTGCTGAAGTTGGAGCATAAGGTTGTTGTCAACCAAGGGTTAGTACATGCCCTAAATTTCCTGCAAAATTTAAAGGTAGAATGGATAAAGATCATGTTGGGTCGAGTGCACGACATGCAATTATGGCTGGAAGATGGACCGATGAAGATTACGAAGGAAATGATACATGATGTCACTAGTTACCCTACCATTGACGGAAAGAGAATGATGAAATGTACAGGAAAAGAAGATATTCAAGCGAACACATAGGCAGTCTGGAACAAACGCAGAATGACAATTTCCACCATCACTGATCTGGAAATTGACTTCGCTATTAGAGTTATCTCGCATAAGTTTTACCAATCCAGTCGATTGGACAACGTCCCCTGTATGGCAGTGGACCAGGCTTGGAAGATAATTAAGAAAGGGCACACATATGATCTTGCCGAGCTCCAGCTAACTCAACTTGTTGAGAACTTGAACTCCATCAGGATGACAAAGAACTCTATGTGTAAGTTCGGTTCCTTGTTGATCTGTATATTCTTTTATGTCAAGAAGTATTTTCCTACACATGGTGATGTGAAATGGGATAAGAAGAAACCCATTACTATTCAGATAAATTATTTCATAAATGAGATTGGTGATGATTTTGAAGGGATAATGGACAATTATTTCATTGAGTTTAAGAAGAAGATGAGGAATAGGACTAGAGTCCCTTTGTCTCTGATTGAGAAATATAGTAAAGACATATGTTTTCTAGTAGACACAAACTTTACCTATGCACATGCAGTCCTACCTAGGGTTTCATGGTTGATGCCACTACCCTATGAACTCAATATTGATGAAGCTACTACTACAATCACAACCCTCCTAGCCAAGGAAGTTGATAACAAGGCACCTTACTTTGCTACATTTGAAGAGGCCAAATCCAAGATCTCTTTGGGATTATTGGCTACCACCACTGAGAGGAGACGAAAGAAAATAGTAAAGAATCTGGAAGAATATGTTAAAGAATCTGGCAAAGATGCACCACTAGAGTTAACCCAAGGGTTAGGAGAAGATGAGAAGAGTGCAACTAGTGGAAGTGAGATAGAAGAAGAAGAAGAGAAGAAACCAATAATTGTCAAGTCCCCACCTAAAAGAAGAGTGTTGAAACGTAAAGTGTCTGAGACACCATCACTTAGACCTCGGCCAAGAAGGACTACTACTGAGACTCCTAAGATGCCTCCTGCATCTGCAAAGCAAAAATTTGCTCAATTCAAGACAGTGCCGACCAAGGTTATGAAGAAGCCGAGAAGGAAACTTGTTCTACCAAAAGATGATGAAGAAATAGAAAGTGATGAAGCAATAAAGGGGAAGGCAAGACAACAGGGTTCACATCAACTCACTGTTGATGAATTGTGTCATAAGCTTACTAGCACAGCTGTAGTTGATGAAGTGAAGAAATTAAAGTTTGGACCGCTGAGTATTGGAGATAAAGAAAAAGTTGAGGATGCTATTCTTGAAATGTTATACACTTTCAAGATGCTACCGATTGAAATTGAAAATAGGATTCCAAAGGAATTGTGCAACCGAGTCGCACAAAAATGGGAATATGCTTTACAAACAGAGCAGGAAATAAGAGCGAGTACATTAGCACAAGTTGAATCCACTATCACTCCTGCAAATATCAAATAGATAGTTAACCACAAGTTTGATCCTAAACTTAGAGCCTATCTTATCCTTCAACACAAGATTGAAGATGTTGTTCAAGAGAGTTTGAAGATTTGGAAGGTAGTGTTTGGTTTGTTACCCGCCCCAGTAGAAGAAAAGGATGAAGGAAAGAATGAAAGTACAGTTGCTTCTACTTCAATAGTTGTTGAACCTGACAATAAGAGAATTAAATTGGAGACTAATACTCCTAAGGAAGTGCAATCACAGGATACTTTTGAGGTTCACATTTTTGATATTCTAGAAGAGAGCCCCATTAAGAACTCATTCTTAACTGAGGATGATCTAAAGAACACAGCTACAATAGGAACACCCTTGCCAGGTAGTAACACAGTACTATTGCAAGTCAAGGATTATCCCACCACCACGAGTACACAATCTACCGCTGATAATCCTACTATACCTGGAGTTGCTACTATTGATGAGTTAGTCGGTACAAGTCTTACCAAGGAATCAATCAAGTCGGTACCACTAACGCACTATGTCGAGAAAGAAGTTAAAGAAGGTACACAACTTAGAAGGACATGGAACGAAGCTAGATGAACAAGCTATTAGACCTCATGCTGAGGAAAAGGAGAAAGGAGAAGGAACCAGTAGAGGAAAATTCACTGAAGAACAAGTGCCGAAGGAACAAGAGGCCATCTAAGCTCTTGTACAGCTGCCGAGTGGAAGCACCCCACCGAGAGCACCAAAGGAAAAAGATGAGGTAACAATTGATGAAGAAATTGTTATTCCTAAATGGGATACTGATAACCTTACTTTCGAGGAACTACAGATAATGAAAGATTTGTTGACACGGAAAAGTAGACAAGCAGAACTCCGATAGGAGCATCAACAAAAACAAGTTCTTCATGAAATTAAGGACATATTTAATGAAGTATATGACTTGATGGATGTAAATAGTTCCATTCCCATATTGGAACAACTTGTACATATTGTTCAAAAAGTAAATAATGACATGAGTTGTGCAAGCGATAAGCTATTTGAATGGTCAGAACGTAGATTTGAGACAAAAATGTTGGATAAGATATCTGTCAAGATAGCAGTAAAACAAGTTGAGTTGTCAACTTTGGTAAAGGAGACCGAGAGATTAGTTGTGGACAACCAGTCTCTACTAGCCAAGATATGCAATGTTGAATTATTCACAGATGAGAACCAACGCTTGCTTGAAACTCTCACGCAAGAGATCAAAGTTTCAAGTCAGTCCCTGACTTTGGATGCCAGCACCAGTGCCAGACATTATGTTAAGGTAATGCAGACATAGGGTAAGTTAGTCGAGCTGATGGTAAATGATGGCAAGATTCACTCTCACCTACTTTCTATTCAAACTATTCGTACACCACATCTGGAGGCTATACAGAGAAAATTAGCCAAGGCTAAAACATTGATCCAGAGTGATTCACATTTGTCTACAGCCGAAGGTCTCATCAGTCTGGCCACTGATTTAGAAGTACAAACTGAAGTGTTAAATCTCACTTCAACTGCATGGATAGATGCATTATACATGATCACGGTGCTACACATACCTTTTCTGGAGAAAATCTGTAACTTACCTACTGATGAAGAAATTAGACATGTCAAAAACAAGGGGGAATTATCATGACACGAGTGTGGATAGGGACAGGTAACACAATTTTAAATATGTATATATATCTCAGGGGGAGTATTAGGCTATACAAACATATTTTTGTAGTTGTATATACGAATGTCATGACAAAGTGTTTTTGCCACTAATGTCAAAGGGGGAGATTGTAGATCTCTATAATTTTGTTGACTATTAGTGTCTTACACTTAGTCATATATCTAGGCAATAATGGTCAGTCATCACTATGATCGAGTCATTCTGTAATATGCCGAGTATAGTTATTGTCGAGCTACATATATCAATGATTACCAAGTGACAGAGAAGTTCAACAGATGCGGAGTACAGTAGATGCCGAGTGCCAGGGATAACTTTTACCGAGTTAGCCAGAATTGACATACAAGTCTGGAATGACATAATGATCGAGGTAAACCATTTTTTAGGACAATTATATTTTGTATGTTGTCTATTGAGGTAATCACAAAGGTGGTTACGCATCCATATTGCTATCATTGATCCCTATGTATAACCTTTAGCCAATCAAAAAATTGTATAGTATAGGCGACAATAGGAATATATCTGGATCGTAGATCTTGTAACAGTAAAATGTTTTTGTTACTATATAAAGGAAAGATCTAGAACATAGATGTATGTGTGAATCAAAGAGAGAAATAGAGACATTGAGATCAAATGAATATTGTGAGTATGTGAGTATGAGGAAATGATAAGGAGAAGTATTTAGATCGAGTTCAGTGACCAAGCAGAGCAATGAAAGGATAGAATCAAGAAAGATCAAATAAAAGAGATCACAATCATATAGTAAAGAGAAGATCTGTAATCATCATATCAGTGCAAACCAAAGGATCATATACTAAGACATTTTAACCAGTGTATTAGGGTAAATCTCTTAACCGAGTAGTCTTAGCAGACTTTTGTAAATCTCTTTACTGAGTACTTACTTTATTGTAAGTTTAAAAATCATTTAACAAGGTAGACTGAATAAGTCTCTTAGCTTTTAACAAAGCAGACCTTTCACAGGGTAGATCATGATATGATCAAATTTTGTAAGCCCTAACAGGCAAAATTTATTACTACAATAGTGAAGATTTGTGGGTGTCATCCCCACCCCAATTTTACCTTTCAAGGGTTTCTGGGTTACCAAATCTATTGTGTTATGTGCGATTTCATGTATGCTACTTGACATGATATATTACTTAGATTGTTCAAGTTTTGTTTACATGATGTGTAAAGTTCTAACAGTTTAAAGGATAGAAGTTAGTAAGTTCTGATTCACCCCCCCCTCTCAGTACTACTTTCCCATTTGTATTTCCAATAGTAATAACATGTTGGTCTGTCAAGTTGTAGTGATTTTGTGTCAAACTCATTATTTCTCCATCTTTCTTATCCATTCTTGTATTCATTTTCCTTTTCTCTTCTTCAACAAGTATTTTGTCATCTTTAAATTTTCCTTTTTGTTCCATGATTTCACACATCCTTACCGAATGTGCTTCTTGTTCTCTTTTGAGTGTTTTCACCTGATCAACTAGTTCTTATTCTTTTGAGACAATTATGATATAATAGCATCAGATTCATCAAACATGCTTCCTTATGATTCTTCTTCAAGTTCCTCCACTTGATCTTGAGTATCTTTCAATTGATGTGCATGTTCTTTCCTCTTGTTGATTGAATGTTTTAATTTCCTGCTCAATTCTTCAACCTTCTTGTTTTCTATTTTAAGTTCTATTTCCATATTCTCAATCCCCCTGTCATACTTGTAGCTTTCCATCTTTCCATATCTTTCCTCTCAAGTGATTAAAATTTTTAACAAGAGACTAAGCTTTGATACCAACTGTTGCACTAGGTGTGGAAAGGTAAGTACTGAGAGGGGAGGGTTGAATCAATACTGTAAAACACTTTTAAACAATTTTAAATTTCATTTCTAATCATTTACTGATTCCTTAACATTTTCATGCATCACATGAAATATATAAAACATGTAATAATCAACACATAACACAAATATTTGGTATCACAGAAATTCTTGTTAGAGGATAAAAAATAGGATGGGGATGACACCCACAAAACTTCACTACTACAGAATAAAGTTTGCTCAGTTAGAGCTACAATGTTTAGCTATTTCTGATAGCTTACCTTGTTAAGATTATTAACCCAGTTAAGAGTCTTCAGACTGCTAAGTCTACCTTGTAAAAAGATTTTACAATTATAATCGAAGAATTGCACCTAGTTAAAAGATTTAAAAATAAGATCTTCTAGGATCTTCTCGGTTAAGAGACTTTAAAACACTGATTAATCTTTAATTAGTAACACTAAATATGTCTATCAAACTTGCATCTATCATATGCTATTCAAACTCTATGTTCTTAGTAACTCATTACCTCATACTGTATACCTTTCACACTAACAATTTAGTACTCGGTAGATCACAATCTTTATTTGTTCTTCACTGCTCTGTTACTCGATGGCTCTATTGTTCATCACCTTCTTAGTAATTTGCTTCATACATGAAATCTCCTCTTGCATTCATACATGCCACACTAATTCTTTACTTCTTTGATCTATTTAAATACAATTCTTGAAGCAATGCTAGATGTTCTAGAATCTTCTCTCCAAGTGGTGCTAGCATTGGTTACTCTTCCAATGCATATTCCATACTTAATTCTCATTGGCTGATCTCACCTTAGAATCATGTGTAATCATCATGTTATAATCTCTAATATTTTGTTATACGATCTCCTTGAGATTAGTAAACCATTTTCTATTTGGTGTCTAGATTCAATGTACTTAAATATTCTTCTAATGTCGGCATGTTATGCTTGGTAACATGGTTTCCTTAACTTGGTAACTATCTTCTCTTCTCGGTTCGGTGCTCGGTACAACTTGGTTCTCGGTGCTTGGTTCTACCTTGCTCAGTGCTTATGCTTGCTTCTTCTTTACCTAAATTTCATGTCTTCTTATTTCCTTTACCGAATGACTTTCTCTGCTTTATCGACTTGTCTTTTCTTCATTACCAAATGAATTTGACAAACAATATAACTTTCTCATAACTAATGACAATAAAATGGTTCATAGGAGTATCATGTTGTTCTCCAATCCATTTAATCAAAGGAAGTCCCTCAGAATCTTTTCAAGCTTGTTGGTTTGATATTTGGCAAAGAGCCATGAAGAAGCATAATAAATAACATGTGAAGACAATACTTTCTGTATAGGTTGAACTCTCCCAGCCAGAGATAGAAGATGCACTTGCCACTTAGAGTGTGTTTTATTTCAATCATTGTGAATATCCACTGCCACATATCCTTAATTGAAGGTTCCACTACAAAAGGGAGCCCAAGATATCTGACAATACTGTTTGGCCCATTCCACAACCATCCCTTTTGCAAAAGCCAATCCAGGGCACTATTTGACCATCCTAACACTGTAGACTTGCATGGTGCTACTTTAGCTCCTGAAGTAAGACCAAAGAACTAAAGTCTACTCACAACATTATCAAAGTTATATATTGAAAGCTCTAGGAACAATGAGGTATCATTAGAAAACTGAGCATTAATCAGTTTCTCTTTATTTGGTAGAGAAATACCTTTAACTGGGGGTCCCAAATCAGAATTTCTCAAAATGTAATATAGTGCATCTACTACGATAACAAACAAGGTTGGAAAATTGGGCAACCTTATTGAATAGATCTATTGAGTGGAATAAGATCAGAGGTTTCACCATTAACTTCAATAACTGTAGAGGAATCCTTAAAGAGTATAGAAACCCACTCACAGTAATAAGAGGGAAAGCCAAAGGCTTGGAGCATACTTAATACAAAGGGCCACTCCATCCTATCATAAGCCTTTTCAAATTCTAATAAAATCATGCCAACAATTTGTCCCTCATATTTATCCCTGTTCATGGCTTCCCAATTGGTGAAAAGATTTTCTAGGATATAACACCCTTTGATGAAACCTGTTTGAGTTGCAATGATAATTTTGTTCAAGATATTCACAATCCTTGTAGCAAGTACTTTGGCAATGATTTTATAGGAGAGATTTAGAAGTGTGATAGGCCTCCAATTCCTCACTTGAGTCATATCGCCATTTTTGGGTAATAGCTTAATTATACCTATGTTGATGTTCTCACCCAGTGCACCTCTAGAAGAAGCATCCTCAGACATAGTCAATAATTCAAAATTATCCATTCAATGTTCTATTTGTAGAACTCAACAGGGAGGCCATCCAATCCTAGAGATTTACCATTAGCCATAGATCTAATGGCATCTTCAATCTCACTCAACTAAATATTTTTATTAAGCATCTTGGATTTCTCAACAGATACTATTTTAGGAATTATATTCACACATTTTTCTATTGCTCTCTGATTATTGACCCCATGTTCTGAGGCAAACAAGTTTTTATAGAAACTAAAGAAGATTCCTAACTATCTTTATTTTCCTGATACAAGCCTCCTTCAGTTTGAATCTCATCAATGCGTTCTCTTTTTTGTTTTTCTCTGATGATGTTAAAAAATATTTGATTCCTCTATCATCTTTTTTAAGCCAATTCATTCTTTCTCTAATCTTTTGATCCCGAATTTTAAAATTATGGACTTTCCTAGGTTCCCTTTTAGTATCAACCAACCTTTCTTCAAGATCCCTTTCCTGGCCTTTTTGTTGGAGCTACATTTCAATCACATTTAACTCTCTTTGGTACCAAATCTCTTTATCTCTTCTGTCTATTGCTTTCTTTTTCCCAATGATTTGAAACATTTTTCTCCACGCTTCTACCAACTATTCCCATTGTTCAATAGGAGGACATCCTTGATTGCCAAATTTAGATAAACAAGTAACCATCCTACTAGCTTCATTAACATCCTTATATTGAAGAAGAGAAACATTTAGTTTAAACAAGTTATTCTTCCTATATCTCCTATCACCAATCTGAGGCTCATCAAACCTAATGAAAGAGGAAATGGGAGAGTGGTCTGATATGCTAGTAGGAAGCACACTTAGTGGATATCTATTGGGGGCATGAGAAAAAAAAAGAGAAGAGAAGTCTACATATATCCTATCCAACATAAAATAGACCCTTTGCCTACCAGCCTGATTATTGCACCATGTGAACCAGATGCCACCCTCATAACTCTTCTTTCTCTCCATGGGATCAATCCATTTAAATTTTCTATTAAAACTATCCCAAAATAGTATTCATTACCTTTCCATGTGATTAGTCCCTCCATTTTTATCCTCTCCACTTTCCACCATGATGGAATCTCCAACAAAAATCCAATTGGCATTAGGAAGATTATTGGACAACCAATCCCACAACATAGCTCTATCCCTATAATTATTTGCAGCATAAATGTTACATCCTCCAATAACTATGTCTTTATACTTAAATAACACCCATTGAGCTCTATGACATAGAGCCACTCCTTTCTCAATCCTATCAACCCGCTCAGGAGTAATAAAAAATGTTGTTCCACCTTTTCCCTTGTCATGGTTGGTGTAGATGCAAGTGGCTTTATCCCAAAGAAAATTCAAGGTGTTGAAAGTATGGCACCCAACCACTTTAATCTCTTGCAGACAAACAATATTTTTTTGCAGAGACCATTACACCATTTTCTAACTATATACTTTCTATCTGGCATTTCCAATCCACATACATTTCAACTATGAATATTCAACATCATGACAAAATTACTTGTTTGGGGATTCCTTATTCTTTCACAATCTAATAAAATGTTCTAGCATCTATGTGTGGACATGTTTGTTACTATTGTCCTTATTTTTAGTAACCAACTTACTTTCAACAAGTTTTCTCTTCGTCTTTGCATTTTTACTGAGAACTTCAATGAAATTTTCCCCTTCTTCAACCACCATCATAGGGAATGATTTTATTATCATTAGTTACAATTACGGGGGCAATGGCTTTAGGGAGAGAGTATTATGTTCCAAGGAGGCTTGGTTTTTACTCTTAACATATTCATCTCTTTATTTTATGCTACCAAGGGCAATTTTCTAGGCATTTCTCCTTATGGGGATATCAATATTATGACTAGAGACACATGGAGGACCAAAAAATAGTTGACAACCCAATGTGTGACTAGACAAGGTATGTTGAACGCCTTTCACAAGGACAACTTCAAAATCTTCTTTGAAAAGAGGATTTGATAAGGTAATGAAACTACCTTAAGCCCCATCATGTTTTTCAGTAGATTCTTTATTATTACGTTCAACAATATGAGAATTAGTGTCACATATAGCATCAATATTATTTTGGATTAAGGTAACAACATGTTTTGAAGGGGCCCTGAAACCCTTTAACATAGATTTAAAAAGTAAAGCATGGAGAAATAGAAAAACAACAGACTATCCGAAAAAAGGATAATCCCCAACAAGGACACTTCCCAGATTTACAATAAGCACCACCACAAAAACATAAAAAAGGACAAAAGTGAGAAACCCCTAGCAAGACAGGGCCAAAAAAGCCTCCAGCAGCAGATTCAGATCAGAGTCTTCAGGAAGCCCTCCGAATCCACCAACTGACTCTGCATAATCTTAATAGAATCTTTTAGATTAATTATTTTATGATCCTTAGCCTTGATCTTCTTCCTAGTGTTTGATCTAGTTCTAGTACCCAGTCCCAGTTGGTGGCTGGAGTTAGTCCCTTCATTTTTATCTTTCATTGTATCATTATTATTTCCTTCCAGCACGCTGCATAGAGTCTTTAGATTTTCCATAGTAGCTTTCATTCCAGCATTAGAGAGAGTAAGAAAATTCTTAAGCATGGCTTCGTTGCTACTGATCTTTTCCTTTAATGGGATCATGGCTTTCACCAATAATTTATTGATTTTTTCCTCCAGCATAGTAGAATCATCTAAAACCTTATAAAAAAACTTCTTCATTTCTTTTATTCAAAGCAACATCCTTCCTAAGCTTATCAATGGTGTCCTCCAGCATCTCATTCCTAATTTCCAGCCTTATGCACCTATTTTTCAATTCCACAAGGTCATTTTGAACCCATTTATCAATATTGTAGCCGAACATTGCCTTATTTTTAGCAATTTGACTAGCATCAATATTGTTACCTACTTTATTTTCGACAATAATTTTTTTTTGTACCACTATCATTATTATATTATAACTAAGACCTCAAAGGTTTTTTGTATGTTCTTCAGAGATGGACAATCCTGTTAGAATGATTTTAGAATAACTGAGAGGGGGGGTGAATCAGTTATCCTCAGGTCTAGATGTACCAATTAAACTTTTCAACACTTCAACCAACTTATATCTATTCAACAATTCACTCGGTCTCTATAGAATATAATCAGTAACATAGAATTTACAGTCCACTATCCAAAAGTAATCAAATTGCAGAATATAGAACTCTTAACAACATAGCACATCAAATAACATTCACACAAGTATGACACCAAGATTTAACGTGGAAACCCAATATGAGAAAAACCACCAGTAACATGCTACTAAATTTTCACTCTTCTGAAGTGAGCTCTATGAGGAGCCAACCCTGTTAAAGGTTACAATACACACTGTTAGGTGTGACCCTGTTAAAGGATTTAATCACCCTATTAGGAGTGGCATGGTTAGAGGGCTTAAGAACATCCCATTAGAATGTCATCTTGATTGAAGGGTTTACAAATGACTGTTAGGTCAACCTTGATTAAAGGATTTTAACTGATACAATGGTTAGAAAGTAACAGTAGGTTCTAACTTGAAATCTAAAAATCACTTTGCAAATACATATCCAATAAGCTCATATGCTGATTTACTGACTGGCCTTCATTGTCATCTCCATCTCTGATCTGCTCGAAAATCCCTTCAAACAATCAACTCAACTTTGTTCAACTCTTCACAGCTCTTCTCAACCTTCTGCTTAGGTTCACCAATCAATAACATCAACTTCTTCCTCACCCATCATAACCCACAACTAGGTCATCCTTATACCTCCTTCATTAGGTAGCTTAATCTTTTTTCACTTCATCTCTTTCGTAGATCTTAGGTTTAGGTCAGATTCATCGAATCCTTCCATAATTTTTTTCTCCTCCTTATCCTTCTAGATACTTCACAAAACTTCTCCTTGAATTCATAATAAAATGGTTTATCATGCATTAAATGCTCCAAGTCATTTATATTTATGTTCAACATGTTTTACATATCCCAAGAATTCAACTATGTCGGCTGGGAATCTCAATTCTTTCACAAACTATAAATTATTGAAACTCGGTTAATACTCTGTTCATCTACTTGGTCATCACTGGATAACTCGGCCATCGCTAAAACTATTCTTTTTGACAAACATTGTCTTCACTCAATTAATTCTTTGTTACTCAAAAATAACTGATGCTCGGTTACACTAAAATTTTCTCGGCTTATAGTGGCGCTCGACTGACACTAGCATCACTCGACTTAAACTAAATTTCTTCTCTTTTGCTCAGTTAAGCCTATGCTTCCAGACTTTCTTTCCTCATTTCTTCTATACTTCAAATCAATTGAATTCTTCACTTAGTGTTATAGATAAACAACACATTACCTTTCCAATGTGTCAACTAATCAAGTACCCATTGTAGTTTCTCATAACTCAACCTTTCACTAGGTCTTCTTGTTATCACTCCTTTTCAAATCCTCTTCATCAATCAAAAGATATGATACTTTACTAGATAGAAACTGTCTCACCAATTAAGGTTTGAAATTAATGACAATATAACAATTGATTCAATTATAGTTTCGAACAAATCCTTCCTATTATGACTATTGAGTTTGTAGTGAAAGCAAGCTCCCAAATTACCAAGCAGGGAAATCTCCCATGAAAATGAGTCACCTTCAATGTCCAAAGAAATTACATCATGGAAATCAACTTCAGGCTTGAGGGTAATAAGAACCCTATCATTAAGGTGGGGAAGGCTAACCCTTGATTCCTCCACCTCCAAAACTGAACCCAAGGGTTTTAAAATCTGGGGGATAAAGAACCAAAATTATGACTAGACATTATTAAGTTCGACCCAATGAGGGGAGGACCTGGCAATAACATTCTCAAAATTTCCTTTCAACAACTAAGGGAAATCCCTAAACAAGGCTTGCCCCACATTCTAGAAAGCCTTCTTCAAAACCCTTTCTTGCATGCTATGATTCTTCAAAAAGACCACAAATAAACCTCTCTGAATCATGCGACTAAAATTAACATAAATGCCAATCTTTTATCCCCAGACATTATTAAACTAGTCATCTAGGAATTTCCTAGCCGAAAGATATTTAATATCCATACAAACAAATAAAATTGCAACATTTTCTAGACGAGATTGTTCAGATTTAATGGCCCTTATCATGTCCTCATTTAGAGACAACAAAAGTGTTCTCAACCTAGAAAGAGGGGGCTTACCCTTTTCTCCCCCTCCGGGGTTTGCATCTTGGAAGAAGCCTTCATTTCCCACTCTATGTCCATCGGTTATGGAATCCACTCATGTGTCGGATCCAACAATAGGAGCTCTGATGAATTTTCCATTAAAACTCATAGTGGAAGGACACTCCATTGTTGTTTGTTCTGCCATAACATATTTGTAAGATGGTTTCTGAATATCATCTTTGGACAACCCCTTATTAAAATCACAACCCCCTCTCTCTGTATTAATTTCCCTCTCATTCCCATGATTAGTACAACTTTCATTCTCCAAATCCATAAAAAGAAGATAATCAAATAAATAAACGCATGAATCAAACCCTAGATGGCACCAAGGGACTCAACTATAGGTAAACACGAGCGAACAAAAAAGAAAGCAAGGATAACAAAGTATATCAATCAAAGAAAAAACATGGATGAAGTTGGATGATGAAATGCCACGCATGCCCTACAAGTACGGGCAAAGCCTCCACTTGCCCAAACGTGGAGAGTGATTTCTCCTTTTCTTTTCAAAAGGGTTATCCATCAAAATAAATATATTAACTAATAAATATTAAAATTATAAATCTAATATTTTGTTTAATTTTTTTAAGATTTATCATAATAAACATATTAAGTTTTACGTATTTAATAAATATATGTTAAAAAAATTATATATTAAATCAAAATATTATAATTATAAATTTAATTTGATATCTTTGAATATTGATAGTTAGAATGAGGCTTAGTTTCATAGGCTGTGGTTGTAGCCTGTTATATTTTGATATTTGAGAATTCTGGATACATATTTGAGACATTTTGATTGGAATATTTATATTGATAGACCATGGTTGTGATGTTTGAGACTATTATTATAATATTGTTATAATATTGATTTATACTATTGTTACAAGTAGTGGTTGTCGTTGCACCAAAAGATTGACCTGTTAATGCCTGATACAACCACTAGACTTATAGAATACACAGGAGGCTATTAAACCATGTCACAAATCCCAAGGGGAGTGCTAACCATTTTTCCAACAATCTCCCCCTTAGCGTTACCTGAGGGGATTCGAACCTGTGACCAAGCTCTGATACCACTTGTTACAAGTAGTGGTTGTCATTGCACCAAAAGATCGACCTGTTAATGCCCGATACAACCACTAGACTTATAGAATACACAGGAGGCTGTTAAACCATGTCATGAATCCCAAGGGGAGTGCTAACCATTTTTCCAACAACTGTTTCTATTATCATTTATGTTGTTATACTACTATTGTAACATGTGAATCCGTGATTTATTCACATATTGTCCTCTTGTTATCAATTATTATATCTCTCTATCTTTCCCTCTCTTTAAGCATAATATATTAATATATTTTTTACAATTCACACACACACACAATTTTTGCCCCTTTAAGACACGTTTAGGAAACATGTCCCCTATTGTCCCCCATCCTTGTCCCTATCCTCAAAATGTGTTGGAACATAGCATATTAACCATGGTTGAATGCTTAGTTTGCATGAAAAAGTAATTAGGAATCCAACTTATGTGTTTTTGAAAAGAAGAATGGTGATTATTTTTCAAAATGGAATAACATGAATTTTAGGAACCAATCAAATTATTTGCAAATCTTAACACAAACCAATGGGATGCTAATAGAAAGATTAATTTTTTTTTTTTAAATAGCAATATTAAATTCAATCCCTTTTAAGTCATGCAAGAGGAGGGCAAGTCAAATATTGTAGTCATACTTTTAGTTTTATATTTTGAAATTACAAAAAGAGGGTAGTAGAAATATAGCACTCATACTCTTAGTTTATATTTTTGAAATTGTGAAAAATTACCTAGGTTTTAGATGAATTGGGTGTTATGATTTTAATTAAAAAGAAAGCCATAATACAAGATTTGAAACATGATCATAAAAATATCTCCTATTATGGCTCTGCCAGTGAATAATCATTTTCGCTCTAGAGAGTCGAAAGATGAACCTGCGATTACTCAAGACAACCATCGACATGGCATTGGAAGTAACAATAGACTCTTTAACTATTGGAAATATAGATGCAGTAACTGAGAGGGGGGGGGGGGGGGGTGAATCAGTTAAACACAAAAATATTACCACTGATCCCTTAAATATCTTAACAAATTATTTACTATGCCACTCGGTAAATATACAGAGAAATGCTGAAAACTTGATCCTTGAAGTGTGTAATAATTAAACTGTTCTTAAGCATTCATCACTGATTAACTTACATGAATAAAGAAAATAACATGAACACAAGAGACACCAGATTTACCATGGAAACCCAATATGGAAAAAACCACCAATGTAACTAGTTACTATTTTTCACTCTTCTAAAGTGATGCCTGGTTAGAAGCCAACCCAGTAAAAGGTTACAAAACACACTGTTAGGTGTGACCTTGTTAGAGGATTTAATCACCCTGCTAGGAGTGGCCTTGTAAGAGGTCTTGAAACAATTCAATAGAACTGTTACCTTGTTAGAGGATTTACAAAATGGTTGTTAAACCAACTCGGTTAAGAGATTTTGATATCATTGCTACAATTGCTAGAGAGTAACAATGAAATGACCTGCAACTGAATTGCTGAATATAGATCTCTGTTCTATTTCACTAGATCCTTACTGATCAATTAAATCTTTGCTACTCCTCAAGGATATCTGACCATCCTTCAAAATTCACACACACCTTTCTTTAAAATGATTTCTGCATGCTGTATATCTTTTATTCACCACTTGACCTTCTATATATATATGCCATTACATAATCATTTAGATTGTCAAGTCGGCACTAATAATTATTATAACAGTCGGCTGGGATAAAAAAATTGTAATAACAAAATTCTTTGAAAGGGCTGACCTTGCTCGGTAAACATTAATCCTAAAAAGATTTCCTTCGGTGACTGAGAGAACTTGGTAACCACAGCGAATTCTGCAACATCCTTTGGAGACCGAGACAGCTCGGTAACCACTAATTTTCCTTTGATAACTAAGGAGGCTCGGTTAACACTGTTACCCTATCATGTTTCTTTTAGACACCCGAGAGAACTCGGTAGACACTAAAAACCACCTAGCTGACCGACTGAACTCGGTAGATACTAAGAACCGCTTAGCTAACCGACTGAACTCAGTAGATACTGAGAGCGATAATTGATATGACATTTGTGTGACATCAAAGACAACACGTAGCTAATCCAACAATGTCCTTCAGACAATTGTATCTAATAATCTCCCGCTTTGGCATTGATGGCAACACAACATGTCATAGCACAATGAAATTTCATAGAGAAACCAAGAGTAAGAAACATATCCTTAGCTTCATTCTGATTCCCATCATCTTCAAACTTCTTTCTTTGACTGAGAACTCTCCCTCTTAACTTCTCAAATTATTCTTCTTAAAAATTTCTTGAAATGACAAAAAACTCTCCCTCTTTGACAACACATGCCAAAGACAACTTACACAGTTTTGGTAAATATCAATGTACCTTATGTACTGATTCATATGCAATGATTCCCTGACTATGCTGCATCAACTGATTGATCTTCAACATGTTCTGGTTGATGCATCACTAAAACTTTATTTAGTGAACATCGGACAAGGGAGTGACCCCTAACTTGCCTCTTAGATACAAGAATGCATCCTTAGGTAGTGGCTTGGTGAAGATATCTGCAATTTGTTCTTTTGTATGAATATATTCCAATCTGATTTCCTTGTCCTACACCAATTCTCTGACAAAGTGATATTTAATTGCAATGTGCTTGGTTTTGGAATGCATTACTGGATCCTTTGAAATATTTATTGCACTTGTATGATCACAAAACATAACAACTGGTTCTTTGATCTCAACCTTCAGGCCTTCCAAAAGCTGTTTAAACCATATAATATTAGAGCAGTTTACTGCAACATATTCTACTTCTACTATGGATTGGGATGTGCAGTTTTGCTTTTTATTAGTCCAAGATACTAACCTCTTGCCAAGAAAGAATGCTCCACCACTTGTACTCTTTTTGTCATCAATGTTTCCTGCCCAATCAACATCAGTAAACACTTTTAAATCCAGATTGCCTCCAAATTTATACCACAAGCCATAATCTTCAGTTCCCCTTAAATACCTCAAGATTCTTTTGATTGTCATCATGTGATTTTCTCTGGGTTTAGCCGAGAATCTTGCCACTATTCCAACTGCTAAGGCAATATCAGGCCTTGTGTGTACTACATACTATAATTTTCCAATCATTGATCTGTATAAGGTCTGATCTACTTCTTTTGAATCATCATCTTTGGTAAGCTTCAGTCTAGTACACATGGGTATACCAACTGGTTTTGAATCTTCCATACCAAATTTCTTAAGTATTTCCCTGATATATTTAGATTGAGTAATGTAGATACCATTTTTGTTCTATTGAATCTAAAGTCCAACAAAGAATTTTATCTGACCAAACATAGACATTTCAAATTCTTTGTTCATAAGCTCTAAAAATTCTTTGCACTGATCATCATTTCCTGTAAACATAGTATCATCCACAAATATTTCTGCCAAAACAATTTTGTTATCTGATCCTTCTTTGATGTATAAATTATTATTGTCATTAGCCCTTTTGAAATCAATCTGAGTAAGATAGTTATGTAATCTTTCATACCATGCTCTAGGAGCTTGTTTCAGACCATACAATGCTTTGTGTAATTTGCAGACCATATCCCTTTTGTCTGGATCAATAAAATCTTCAGGTTGCTCAATGTAGACTTATTCCTCAAGAATACCATTGAGAAAAGCAGATTTGATATCCATCTGATATACCTTAAATCCTTTATGTGCTGCATATGCAAGTAAAGTCCTCACACCTTCTAATCTTGCAACAGGAGCAAAAGTCTATCCATAATCTATTCCTTCTTCTTGAGAATATCCTTTACATACCAATCTTGCTTTGTTTCTTGATACTTGACCATCTTCATTCAACTTATTTCTGAATACCCATTTTGTCCCAATTACATTTTTATCTTTAGGCCTAGGTACAAGAGTCCATGTCTTATTTTTCTCTATTTTCTCTATTTCTTCATTCATAGCCTCAATCTAACTTTCATTTTCTAATGCATCTTTGACATTTTTAGGTTCAAAATCAGCAAATAAACATGTACCTTTTAGTTTACTTCTTGTCATAGTACCATCTGATTTGTTTCCAATAATCTGATCTAGTTTATGATGCTTTTTGACGTACTTGGCTAATACAGGTTCCTTGCTTCCTGAATGAGTTACATTGTCATCTTCTTCATCTTCAGGTTCAGATTGCTCGGGCTCGGTAAATACTTGCTCGGTAGCTTCAGACTGAGACTCGGTACTTTGTGACTTGGTCTGAACTTCTTCTTGTGACTCGGTTACTGTACTGGGCTCAGTAGATGTAGTCTCCTTACATGTGTCTGGCAATGTATCAGGTTCGATGTAAACAAATTTTCTATAGTTATCTGGTTCCTTTTTTCTTTCTTCTTCAATCTTTTCTGCAAACTCATCAATTCTCATATGTGCACTTTCTATGATTTTGTGAGTAGACAAATTTAGACATCTATATGCCTTACTTTTGCAAGAATATCCCAAAAATATTCCTTCATCACTTTTTACATCAAATTTTCCTTTTCTAGATTCTTTTAAGATGTAACATTTACTACCAAATACTTTTAGGTAACTTACATTTGGTTTGTGGCCATACCATAGCTCATATGGAGTCTTGAATGTGTCTTTTCTCAGCTGTACTCAGTTCAAGGTATGAACTGCAGTGCTGATAGCTTCCTTCCAATTTTTCATAGCAATGTTCTTTTCAATCATTAGAGTCCTTGCACAGTCCATGATAGATCTGTTCCTTCTTTTGACTATTCCATTCTACTCAGGAGTTCTCGGGGCTGATACCTGTCTTTTGATTCCTCTTTCAATGCAGAAATTATTGAATTCATGGGAGATGAATTCACCACCTCTGTCTGATCTCAAGCATTTTATTCTTTTTCCTGTTTCCTTTTCTACTCTTGCTAAATACCATTTGAACTTCTCAAATGCTTCAGACTTTTCTCTTAAATACATAACAGTCATCATTATAGAATAATGATCAACAAAGAGAATAAAGAATTTTTCTCCAGTATAGCTCTCAATTCCAATAGGTCCACATAAATCAGTATGCACAATTTCCAAAATATCTTCAGACTGATAGTTTTTACTTTTGAAACTAGACTTTCCCATTTTACCAATTTGACAATTCTTGCATAGACCAACATCAGGTTTCTTCAAAGTAGGAATACCTCTTACTTTCTTGAATTTTCTTATTTTCATCATGTTGTCAAAATTTACATGACATAACCTTTTGTGCCATAACCAACTTTCTTCAATTTGAGCAATAAAACATGAGTAATCACCAAGATCAAGATAAAATAGGTTACCTTTGGTTTGTTTGCCTGATCCTATCAGTTTTCCTTTGTCATCCAACAGTCTTGCTTTTCCATTCATGAATTCAACCTTGAATCCAATGTTGATTAGCTGTGCTACACTTATAAGATTATGCTTTAGTCCTTCGACCCAATATGCATTATCACATATAAGTTCTTTGGTTAATGAAATTCATCCCTTTCCTTTTATACAACAGGGTTCATTGTTTCCAAACCTTACATTACCACCATCAAAGTTTTCAAAGTGTTCAAACTTGGTCCTATCACCAGTCATATGATGTGAACATCCACTGTCTATAATCCATGTATCATTCTTGCTTATATGAGAGATAAGTGCCATCTCATCTTCATCATTATCAGATTCATCTTTTACAGCAATGAAAACAATTTCTTCTTCACTATCATCCAAATCTTTAGCTAAAAAACATGTTTCTTACCTTTATCCTTGAATGATTTGAAATTTTTCTTGCCATTGTATTTGTAATTTTTCTTCTCATCTTTGCTTTGCTTGTTTGGACACCTAGCTGCAATATGACCAATTTCTTCACATGAAAAATAGATTAAGGGAGTTTTACCTTTGTATTTTCCTCTGCCTCTTGAATACTTCTTTGCAAGTAATGCTTCAATAACTTCAAGATTGCTATCAGAACTTTCCTCTAATTCTTCTTCACTTTCTGATTGGATTTTCTTCCCTTTCTTGAGTGAAAGTTTGGCCTCAAAAGCTGATTCAATATTTTTAGAAGTTGGAACATAGTTGTCATAGTTATCCAGTTCAAAGGCTGTCAATCTTCCAACTAAGGCATCCAAAGTTATATTGTGGTTTTCTTCACATCTTCTTTCTTGAATAGCAGAAACTCTTATTGCATAAATAGGGAGTAATGTTCTAAGAACATTACTTATAACCATTTCATCATCAATTTTTCCTCCAGAAGCTCTGATTGCACTAACACTTGTCTTGATCCTTTCAACATATTTTGCAATGTTTTCTTCTTCTCTCATTTTCATTTGATCAAACTGTCCTCTTAGGCTCTCTGCTTTGGCTCTCTTCACATTGTCATCACCGTCATAGATTTTCTTCAGCTTGTTCCACATTTCATGAGCAGTTGTGTAGTCTTTGATTTCATCAAATTCTTCATAGCTAAGAGCTGATGCAATGTCTATCATCATAGTGTTATGGTTCTTCTTCTCTGCAATGTCTTCAACAGTTAATGTGCCAATAGGAATTGTATATTCTTGATTAATATATTTGCATCTTGAATCACCAATGGAAGCCAGATGTAGTCTCATGAGACCTTGCCATGCTGAAAAGTTATTTCTGTTAAGCCTTGGAATTTCTCTTTTGTAAGACATCCTGATCTTTAGCTTAGGTCCTTGAAACCCTTCCTGCAAGCACCAAAAGCTCTGATACCAATTGTTGGAAATATAGATGCAGTAACTAAGAGGGGGGGGGGGTGAATCAATTAACCACAAAAATATTACCACTGATCCCTTAAATATCTTAACAAATTATTTACTGTGCCACTCGGTAAATATACAGAGAAATGTTGAAAACTTGATCCTTGAAGTGTGTAATAATTAAACTGTTCTTAAGCATTCATCACTAATTAACTTACATGAATAAAGAAAATAACATGAACACAAGAGACACTAGATTTACCGTGGAAACCCAATATGGGAAAAACCACCAATGTAACTAGTTACTATTTTTCACTCTTCTAAAGTGATGCCCGGTTAGAAGCCAACCCGGTAAAAGGTTACAAAACACACTATTAGGTGTGACCTTGTTAGAGGATTTAATCACCTTGCTAGGAGTGGCCTTGTAAGAGGTCTTGAAACAATTCAATAGAACTGTTACCTTGTTAGAGGATTTACAAAATGGTTGTTAAACCAACTCGGTTAAGAGATTTTGATATCACTGCTACAATTGCTAGAGAGTAACAATGAAATGACCTGCAACTGAATTGCTGAATATAGATCTCTGTTCTATTTCACTAGATCCTTACTGATCAATTAAATCTTTGCTGCTCCTCAAGGATATCTGACCATCCTTCAAAATTCGCACACACCTTTCTTCAAAATGATTTCTGCATGCTGTATATCTTTTATTCACCACTTGACCTTCTATATATATATATGCCATTTCATAATCATTTAGATTGTCAAGTCAGCACTAATAATTATTATAACAGTTGACTGGGATAAACAAACTGTAATAACAAAATTCTTTGAAAGGGTCGACCTTGCTCGGTAAACATTAATCCTGAAAAGATTTCCTTCGGTGACTGAGAGAACTCGGTAACCACAGTGAATTCTGCAACATCCTTTGGAGACTGAGAGAGCTCGGTAACCACTAATTTTCCTTCGATAACCAAGGAGGCTCGGTTAACATTGTTACCCTATCATGTTTCCTTTAGACACCTAAGAGAACTCAGTAGACACTAAAAACCGCCTAGCTGACCGACTAAACTCGGTAGATACTGAGAACCGCTTAGCTGACCGACTGAACTCAGTAGATACTGAGAGCGATAATTGATATGACATTTTTGTGACATCAAAGACAACACGTAGCTAATCCAACAATGTCCTTCAGATAATTGTATCCAACATTTAACAACATCGAATCTCTGGACAAGCAGATTTATTTCTTTCAGCAGACTAAATACACAAAAACAATCGGTAGAAATTTATCCAGAATACAGAAAAACCCTAGTCTTCCTCCTCATGGCAAAATTCATCCCCATATTCCCCCCTTCTCTGAAAATTGGATTCCTACAACTTGTCAAAACTCCAGAAGAGCACAAAGGAAGAGGAACCTTTTGCCCTTGCCCTCTAGATATAACCACACTTTTATAATCCCTCTCAAAAATAAGTTTTCCAACCTGCAAACTGATACCCTAAACCAGAAAACCTACAATAAACCACTATATTCTCCTCTGCATCGATGGCCAAAGCTAGGGCAGAAAATAGGGTTTAAGGAGTACTTAGATCCCACTCACATTTCTCAGCCACACACTCCATCTTTCCACAAAAAAACAAAACAACATTAACAGGGAAGGTTCCCTAACACGCTCAACGGTGTCATTGGAATAATATACTCCTCACCAAAGATTGAGTATGCATGCCAGAAAGGAAGCTAAAACCATCAAAGGTCCCCATTTTATTATAAAAGGGCTATGGAATCAATGTAAAACCCATGGCCTTTTTGGAAATGGTTCGGCTCTGGGTAGGCTTTCATTGGCATCAAGGATTGGCTTCAATTGGCATGCAAATCACAGGTAAGTATAACTCTCTTGTCAAATTACTATTTTTATATAGAATGCGAAGATTTGTCTATTAGGCATAAACTTCTGAATGAAGGTCGAATTTTCTTTCTAGGGCATTCAGTTAAATTCATAAAATGGTTACCCAATTTTTCAGAAGATGTCTTTAACAACACTGCTTCTTTAGAATGGATAATAATTCACAATATGCCGGTAGAATTATTACATAGTAGAATAATTCATCAAATAGGGGAAAACTATGGAGAAGTTTTAGGTCTAGAGGAAAATTATTTGGACTCCTCAGAAGTAAAAATCTTAATTAAATTCTCTGTTTCTCCCCCTAAACTAAATTTGATTAACTTTATTAGCAATAGATCCTCTTACCATCTATCAACAGATTTTTTTAGAAAAAACATTTCAGAAAACATCTTCTTCTTCTCGGAGGTAGAATTAGATAGAAACCAAGTAATGAATACTTCAAATCTCAAAGGTATTCTGGAAAGGGATTCAGCGAAACCCATCAAGCATATGCAATTAAAGAAAGGAGAAGTTGGGAATCAACCCATATTCCTGATATCTTCAATAGAGTTGCCCAGAATTACTTTCAATAAGGATAATGGTGGTTTTTTCTTGACAAACCCTGTCAACATACAAACTGAGAAACTTCAAGAAAGGAAAAGCCCCCCTAAAAAGACAATCAACCAGGAGGAATCAAGGAAGGATAGGGAGGAAGGGAAAATTATTGAAAAAAGATATTTCTAGGAGGATTTTTAAAATTACAGAAAGGGAACCAGAGATTATCAAAAGATCAAAGAAGGAATCCACAAAGAACTCATTAGAAGCTAATAAGATCTCAGTAATAGATAATCAAGGGGATAACATGGAGAACAAGGAACTGATCCAAGAGGTATTTGATTTCTCATTATCATCAGATGATGAATCCAATGACCTTGAAGAAAATAATAGGAGAAAAAGAAAAATAATCAAAGCATTAATGATAGAGGATCCATCCTTATCATTCCAAGACATTTTAGAAAAAGCAACAATTCCCCCAAAAAAAGAAAGCGTCAAAATCTTAGAAGTTGATAACTTAGAGAAGGTAAAACTCAACAAGGACCAAATCCTGATTTACAATCCAATTCCCTTAAATGTACAAGAACTAGACTATGTCGAGTTCAGGATCCCAGAAATTAATAGTAACAAGGGTGCAAAGGGAAATGAAATCAAGGACTTTATGGGTTTAAACATTGAAAGTTTAAGGGAGAAAGAGGGAGCTGAGGACATAAATATTGCATGCACTCCTCAAACCAATGACTTAGCTGCTAAAAGAAGGGAAGAAATCCCCACAAATAGCCCCTCTACGGATGAATGGGAAGCCAACATATGCTTAACTCCAGTCTCAAGCCCAACTTACATTAAAAATCAGTCAGAATGCTTTAAAATCTCAACAACTGAAAAAGGAAAAATTGAAGAAGTTAACATAATATTTGATTATATGAAGGAAACATTACCAAAAGAATTAATGGAAGAATTGTTGAAAGAGATTAAGGACACTGAAGATTTAAGCATCACGAGAAAATTATCGAGGAGATTGTGAAACTATATAGCATTAACCCAGAAAGCCCAATAGAAGATTTATTAATTAATTTGGAAGAAAAAGAGGTAAAAGAACAGATACCTGTAGGCATAGCGCAAACCATTGAAAGTAAAACTTCACCGAACTATGCAAATAAACCAAAGAAAAGAGGTAGAAAACCCAATGTTGAATTAAGAGGATTGGCAGGGGAAGCTATAGGACAAGTGAAGATAACTTCTATTCTGTATGCTGGGAAGGGGAGAGCCTTCCCACAACACCATGAATGTTCTTTCATGGAATGTTAGGGGTATGAATGCCCCTAACAAGAAATGTTTAATCAAACGTTGCATAAAAAAACACAACCCTGAGATTATGTTAATTCAAGAAACTAAGTTGGACAATCTGGAAATAAACAATTTAAAAAAAAGACTAGGTCTAAGGGAAATAGAAGCCTCGGAGGCTAATGGAGCCTCAAGAGGACTAGCAATTATTTGGGATCCTCGTAATATCTCAATAAAAATCTCAGAAAGAAGACAATATTGGATGAGTGGGATGGTTAGAAACTTTAGACTTAATCTAACTTTTAATTTAATAAATGTGTATGGGCCTATTCAGAACAAAGATAAAATTACCATTTGGAATGAGATTGGTACATACATGGATCAAACAAAAGATACTCTATGCTTCCTCGGTGGAGACTTTAATGTTATAACTAAGATTTTAGACAAAAAAGGAGGGGCAAGGTCCCTCCCAATAGCAGCCAAAGACTTTACACAATGGAGAGATAGCTACTCCCTCCTGGAAATTCCAATAGAGGATAACTCATACACATGGAATAATAGAAGGCTTGGTTTCTGCAATATTGCAGAGAAATTAGATAGATTCTTCTTCAGAGGGAGCTTCTTCGACTATGATCTTTCACTCTCGGCCAATATCATCCCCTTCTCTGGATCAGATCATTATCCTATCACCCTCAGCATCCTAACACAATCGAGACCAAGAAAGAGTTCCTTTAAATTTGAACAGATATGGTTACGAGATCCAAAACTCCTAAAATTAATAGAAATCTGGTGGTCAGAATCCCAGATAGAGGGCTCTAAGCTATACAAATTAGTTAATAAACTAAAATGGATTAAAAAATAATTATTAGAATGGAATTCATCAAGGTTTGGTAACATCTTTGAGAAAAAACTGGACCTTGAATCAGTACTGGGCATAATCAATTCCCAGGTTATTAACGAAGGGATGAATGTTGATCTTTATCATAAGGAGAAAGGTTTACTAAAGGAGTACAAAGAAATCCTAGCTAGAGAAGAAATTTTTTGGAAGCAAAAATCTAGGGAAACCTGGCTAGAAGCAGGGGATAAAAACACAAAAATTTTCCACAATAGCACCAAACAAAGACGTATCACTAATATGATCTCTTGCATTAAGAATGAGGTAGGAAAAACTATAGAAGATCCCAAAGACATAGCCAATGAGGCAATAAAGTACTTTGATAACATTTTAAACAATAGGGAGACTTCAAATCTAGGAGGTCAAAAAGAACTTCTTAAGAATTTTCCTAAGGTCATTACCAAACAACACAATCTAATGCTCCATAGCAAATTTACAATAAATGAGATCTATTTAGCCTTAATGCAAATGAATCCAGATAAATCTCCAGGTCCGGATGGATTTTCTGCCATTTTCTTCTAGAAATGTTGGCACTTCATTGGTGAAGAAGTAACAAAAGCACTAGAGGGGGTCAGAAATTCAGGTAGAATGCTTAGAGAAGTGAATAACACTTTTATAGCTCTTATACCCAAAAAAGAAAAACCTTCAAGTCTTGATGATTTTAGACCTATAGCTTTATGCAATACCTTATATAAACTATTAACAAAAACCATGGCCCTAAGACTTCAAAAACTTCTCCCTCTAATTATTAGTGAAGAACAAACAGGGTTTGTTCTGAGCAGATCAATCTTTGATGGGGTTATCATTGCACAAGAGGCCATTCACTCTATCCTCAAAAAAAAGGACCCTAGTATGCTGATCAAATTGGATATTAAGAAAGCTTATGATAAGGTTGACTGGAGATTTCTCTACAAATGTTTGGAAGCATTCGGGTTTTCCAAAACCTGGATTAACTTGATCTTCAAATGTATATCTACTCCTAAGATTTCGGTCTTAGTTAATGGAACCCTAGAGGGTTTCTTTGATATTTCAAGGGGACTTAGACAAGGAGATCCGATATCCCCTTTCCTCTTTATAATCATGGCTGAAGCCTTAGGGAGGTCAGTAACGGAGGCAAGAATTAACAAGGCAATTGAGGGTATCTCCATAACTAGTAATGTGGAACCAACTACACACCAACATTTTGTTGATGATACTCTACTATACGGAGCCAGCAAAAGAAGGGAGGCTAGTTCTTTTAAAAGAATTTTAGAAACTTACTCAATTGCCTGTGGACAACATATTAACCCAGACAAATTAGAAATATTCTTTTTTCATACTGATAAAGGAACCAAAAAGGACATTTGTGGAATCCTAAACTTTAAAGAAGGGAAACTTCCCTGCAAATATCTAGGGCTCCCCCTAGTTAAGGACAATAGGATGAAAAATGTATGGGATCCCATTATAGAGAAGATTAAAAACAAAATGGGCTCCTAGAAAGGGAGATGGCTATCCTCAGCTAGTAGAACTACCATGGTTAGATCAGTACTAGCTGCTATACCTACTTATCGGTTATCATGTATGCATTTACCTTCAAACAAGAAATCTGAAATCACAAAGCATTTAAGGAACTTTTTTTGGCAAGGAAGCAATGAGACTAAGAAAATTCCACTTATATCCTGGGAAAATATATGCAAGCCCAAGGAAGAGGGAGGAGTAGGCATTAAAAACTTAGGAGATCAAGGGAAAGCCTTAGGGGCCAAACTATTATGGAGGCTCTTCAGAAATCCCAAAGCAAAATGGGCAAAAATACTTATCTACAAATAATTAAAGGACAAGTCACCCATAAATATCTTCAGAGAAATCCATCCCCCAAAAGGGTCAAGGATATGGAATTTTATGATGGAATGTAGGAACATTATTCTAGAAAAATTAACTTGGTGTCCGAGTCTGAGAGAGGAAGTACTATTCTGGGATGACTCTTGGGGAGGCTATGAAGTATTATCAAAAGAATTAAATAACCCAACCCTAATAAACTCATTAAAAGAGAAGATAGGTCTCAATCTCAAAGACTACCTCATTCTTGAGGATGGAAACTGGGTATGGAAACCCTTGGAAAAATATGGGATTTCGGCTTTGGAAAATTCAGCAATCAAGGATATTCTCAAAAATAGGAAAATATCACTAAACAACTCTATAGATAAACTAGTATGGGATGGATCAAAAATAGGGGAATATAACACAAAAGATGGATATAGGATCATCTCACAAAGTTACAATAGACCCAAGACATCCTTACCAATCCATCTATGTTGGGGTAAGGAATGCTCCCCAAAAGCTGGCTTTTGTACATGGTTAGCAATGAATTATAGACTTTTAACTGCTGACCATTTCAAGAAGTTAGGATTCTCAGGCCCACTCTGTGAAGCGGAGGAAGAAGATGGGGATCACTTATTTCTGAATTGCCCATTCACAAATCCATGTTGGAATTGGCTACAAAGAAACTTGGGTTGGACATCAGCCTTTCCCCAATCTCTATGGTCCATGCTGCAAGCATGGCCAATCATCAAATAAAAGAGCATCTTTGCTAACCTTTGGAATCTATCCCCATCCATATTAATATGGGAGATCTGGAAAGAACACAACCGAATAATCTTTAGAGGAGATAAAATGGATTGGGAACAACTTTGCAATAAAATCCAAGCAACAATAATAGAAAAAATAAACGCCAACACTCTCAAAAAAATGAAAACAGATCTGAGAATGAGCCAGTGGAATGGGAAGATGAGAAGTAAATGGGAAGGTTTGGCATTACCACTTTTCATAGGAGCTGATCCTCAGATCTCTTCAAAAAGGACAGAATGCATGTGGAAACCTCCAAAGAATAATTGGTTCAAACTAAATTTTGATGGAGCGTCAAGAGGAAACCCGAGGATTGTGGGCATTGGATGCAATATTCATAACCATGAAGGAAAGGAAATTGCAGCTATAGCAGCCCCCATTGGTGTGGAAACAAATAATTGGGTAGAACTGTATGCTTTAATAAAGGGTCTTCAAAAATGTGCATCCCTGGGATTAAATTACTTGGATATATATATATAAGGATGGATATATATATATACATATATAAATATATACATATTGGGAAAATTATACGCAAGATGGTGAATATTTAATCATACATACATGTATATATATAGATAAATATATATATCCATATAGGTATGATTCTTTACAGGATGGAGTATATTTTATCTTACATCAATTTTGCGCCTAGATCTCTCTTTTATCATTATCTCTAAGCTGAATGCTTCAGGTTTTCTTAAGAGTTCCTTTCCTTTCCTTGAAACCTATGTGTATCCCCTATTTTCATTTAAAATCTTTTAACAATAAAGGATATGTGGAATCATGGCAAAATTAAAAATCCTTAGACATCAGACAGTATATGTGTCTATTTTCTACAGTATCTATTATTAGTCTTCCTAGCCAATTTTAACCTCTGTCTGCAACATGAAGCATGAAGGCGTATTTCTACTTCATCTCCCTGAAACCCATGTTTTCTTTATGGGGATTAAGATTATACATGTTTCATAGGACCGACAAATTGAAATCAGGAAATTCCAAGTTCCAGAATTAAGTTGAGCTAAAAAATTTTAATATCAAAAGCTTTTACATAGGTTGCTTCCCTAGCATAATAGTATGTGTACAGATATAAAAGTTTTTTTGGTCAAAACATTATTAGAATCTTCTATGATCTTTTGTATTCTATTACATATTAAGATTGAAGGATTCTACTACCTGTACCATAATAATCACCAACCTTGAGGTCAGTATATAAGGTCTGTAAACTGACCTCAGATCGGTGCTTATTAAGGGACCAGGATGTCAAGCCCCTACTAATATAAGAAACAATTTTATGATGCTGAGGGAGTAATTTTTCAGGATCTTACTTGTGAGTCATGACAACTTATTACTTTCGACTGATCACTTAATGATTGGTTCATAGGATGATTTACTATGGCTCAAAAATATTTTTTGGACCATGATTTAACTTCTCCTTTCAGCAGAGAATCCCTTGCTAGTTCATGATCTTGAAGTGAATAAATCTCTTTATTTGCTTCAGATTATAGACTACCAGGCTACTCTTTGCTTTGCTGCTGTTATTCTTCCATATTTCAAGCTTTAGTCTATTGATTATTAGCATATATATTAGATAGAATATGGAAAAGGACAATATGGTCAAAGGTAAAATTTGGATCCATTTTGGTGAGGAGAATTTTATATTGTAGCTAAGCTTTTAGGAACAGTTTTCTTCTATATGCTCCCTGCTTTAGTAAGGATTATGAAGACCTTATCCTTTTCTTAAAACATAACATAGTTTATATGGATTGCTTGATATAAGGTCTCAATTATTCCTAATCTATGCTCTCTTCAGGTAGCCATAACCTCTTTGACGAATAAGGTATAAGATAATTTACTCTCTTTCAATCTTTCAATCTAATCTTAGGAAGTAGCTATTATATTTTAGAATAGAAAGATATCATCCTTTCATAAATTATCATGTACTAACCATGTATGTAGCCATAGCACGAAGGACTTAGTAGGAGAGGATTTACAACTTCACTTCCAAAGCAAGATGGGAAGTAGATGGAAAGTTCTTAATTATAAAAATCTTGTAAAAGAAGGAAGGGGATGCCCTCCTATAAAAGACGTGTATGGGCAAAAATGCCCTCATATACTGATATATAATAATTACCAGACTATGGTCCCAGGCTAGGCTAGAGGGTTTCTCAACCCCGCTCTTCCCTACTAGTGCCTGCATTGAGCGGGGCAAATGTAAAAATTCTTCTGATTTTTCTGATTAATAAAATCTTGGCCTTGGCCTTTTACCAAAAAAAAAAAAAAGAAAGCCATAATTTTTTTAAAAAGAAACCAATATTTTTTTTAAAAAAAGAAAGTCATAAATTAGCTAGGTTTTAGATGAATTGGACGTTATGATTTTAATTAAAAAGAAAACCATAAAAAATTTAAATTTAAATTTAAAAAATTACTTTTAGGCTAATAGATCATGAGTTCTTGAAGCATTTCAATACATGATAAATTGTGATCCATACTATATTTGATGTATGGCGTGACAAATGTGCATTGTCATTGTCGCTTTACTACTCAAAATGGAATAACATGGACCTTGGGAATCAAATATATTGTTTACTAATCTTGAATTTTATACTAATAGATCTTTTCTTCTTGAAGCATTCCAAAACAAGATAAATTGTGATTCATAGTATATTTGATGTACAACATGGAAAATGTGCATTGTCGTTGCCATTTTACAACTCAAAATGGAATTACATGGACCCTGGGAATCAATTAGGTTGTTTACTAATCTTGAATCAAATTGAAGATGATAATATCAAGAGAAATACAATCCTTAAGGTGACCTCTACAAGGGCAAGACAATTCAAATCTAGTAGTCATTTATCTTTTGAAAAGATATTTCAAAATTGCAAATACATTGTTAGGCACAATGATGAATTGGACATCATTTATTGTGAAGAAACAATATCATGAATAAAAAAGATTTTACTTTAATACTATTAGAGCATATGTTCTTGAAGCATTGCAATATAAGATTGGTCAATATTTTTGATAGGGTTTCTCAGTTTGAAAAATGTGCATTATCATCATTTCCTTCACCTCTACTAATATATATTTAGTGCTCTATACAACACAACTTCAAATTCATTCACTCCAAACCTTGAATCATCATCCATAATTGCTAAATAAGGTCATTAAATCACCAATTAGAGCGAGACCCTTTATTTTTGGACATCCTTCCACTTGCATACAACAAGATGGGGGAGATTCAAATAACCTTGTAAATTGGCATTGGAGAAACTTGTATTCTATAATGCCTATGTATTTCTTGTCACCAATAAATGAGTATAACATTCAATGATTTTTTTTCAATGGTATTTTCCACTCTTCCTTAAAGACATGCAATATTTTTTTTATACAACCATGAATCAAAGAGGTTAAACTAATAGAGTATGAAATTTGTGATACTATAATAATAGGTATGGTCAATGCCCAAATTTTTATTCTTCATAAAAATATATCACTTTAAGCATCATTTCATGTTATTTCCTTGTTATTTGTCAATACCTCTTTAGAATCATATGAAGAATCAACCATGCCCCTTTGTGTTAAATTGGGTTGGATATAATAACCTTGCTCTCTTGCAATGTTATATAAACATGAAGATCTATCAATATTTACCCTTTCTAATTTAAGCATTTTTGTCAACTTGTTTTGTACGAATTAGTAAAATAAATTAGGAAATAGATGGATCATTCAAGTGTACTAGATCTACCCAAACATATCCAGATGAACTTTAGATGATTGAAAAATATAAAGATTCATTACTTGTTAAAATGTTCTAATGATGTATACATATTTATCTAATATATTTATAATTTGTTATGTTTACATTGTCAACTAAAAGCTAATCTTCTCTTGAGGAGAAGATGGTTAAAATATTCTCATTTTATACCATGCAATTATTTCCTTATTCCAAGCTCTTTCTTAAGCCTTTTATTGGTTCTTTAAGGAATACCACCGTGGTTTTTTATAAGTGCAACTGCCCATTACAATACCCCTAGTTTATTGAAAGACATTTATTTTCATTGTAAGTGGGTATTGTGGATTAAACTTGAGAAATTTTATTTGGAAATGATGTATAGAACTATTCAATAGGGAAAACTTTAGTGGCGAATAGTGTAAGAATTTTCCTAAGACAAAGAATAAAATTTCAATATCTAGAAGCTCAATAGATAGCACAACAAGAGAGAAAAAATTATATGATCCTCAAATGACTGGATTCAATGATGATCAATAATCAAATGATAATAGATATAGTTGATAAATACAAAGTAGGAGTGATTGAATATATAGGCAATGCAATAAAGATACATGATAAGGAGATGATAAGCTATCAACCACACTAGGTGGAATCACATGTCCACCAAAGGTGGATCATCCTCCATTGTACAACAAAGTATGTGCAACAATGAGAGGATGATAATGTGATAAGATAACTAAAGGTGGATCTCACACGTAAAGTGAAAATTCTCCTACACCATGTGCTAAAATGAATTGTAAACTCCTAGGTGTCTGCATGATAACTAATATGCAAATACATTATCCTAAGTAAACTTAAGTAAAGTGCAATTAGTGAATATTTAATTACACCATCATCCCCCCTTAAGTGCAACTTAGGATAATACACTTAAGCTCACAAGGATAGATGAAAATGCATGATGGGTACTGACTACTAGGCCATGTTATGTACCCATGTACAATATGCAAAAGCAATGCAATGCAATCTCTCTCATAAACTAGAAAAAGAGGGAAAACCTCATGGTCAAAACCATCCCCCAAAAAGAGAGATGAAAACAAGATGCATGGATGAATGGATTAATCAAGACTCCCCCCCCCCCATTATGACATACATAATATATATACAATAAAGAAGTATGAGAAGGAAAAAAACCCCATAAGAGGAAAAAGTACCCCCCATAAGAGAAAAGAAGTATATGAAGAAGAGAGACAAGATAACCCCCCCTAATGTAGAATGCCCATCAATGATAGCTTCTCCACAATGAATATAAAAGCTGGTCCATGAATGTTGAACAATGTTCCCTTAGGAAGAAACAATGTCATATGTGTATATGATATGTCTCCCCAATCTAAAAGAAGAAACATCAAGATGAATGATGTCTCAAAAAATTGATCAACTGTCCCCGTGTCGATGTCGAAGGATGCCCCTTCAAAAACTGCTAAAAAGAACAAGTCAAGATCAAACAAGGATGGATGTAGAACATGTCCCAAAGAACAAAGTGTCTCCCTTAATGATAAATATACCTCCTACAACTATTGTACATAAGGATCCACAATAAAATCAACTTCAAAAGATTGATCATGTAGAGAATGGACAAGAGGGTCAGAGTGCTCCCTCACAACAATTGAAAAAGGATCTTCCTCATCAATGAGAAGATATATTTCATCAATGATGTCTCCCATATCTACAATGTAGGACTCCATAAACAAACCTAAAATTTCTATCAAGTAGTCATCCCCTAATTCTATAACCGGAAGACAAGGTGTATCCAACTATGCTAAATCATATGGACCTATCATTGGAAAGGGGCCTGCTAGAACACTGTGAACCAAATCAGAATAACTGATGCTCTCTAAGACTTCCCCTTTTCAAACTTATCTTCAAGATTCATATCCATTGAACAAGTTGAACATTCACCCTTATAAAAGTTCATGGCAGGTAGACCTTTGACCATATGTTTTGAGCTAAGCTATTGAAGACAACAAAATTAAAGATGTCCAAATCGCTCATGCCATAATTTACTTTGTGATTGAGTATGTGTCAACAAGGCATGTGAAGGAGACTTAGGCACAAAGTGGGAGAATGAATAAATCCTTGTGTCATGATTAGCTTTACCCACTGCAACCAATGAATCATCCTTAAGATTCCACACCATTACTGAATCAGGAAGGAACTCAACTTTATTTACACCTCCATAGTGAGTGATTTGGTAAATTGAAAGGAGATTGGTGCTAAGTTTAGGAACACAGAGAACATCTTTGAAATCTCCATTTTCCATCTCAATTGGTCCTTTCTCTTCAACTTCCACTTATGTATAATTCCCTACAAAGATGTGAGGTACCTTAGATGACTCCAATTAATAAAATTGCCCCTTTGAAGAACCCACATGATGTGTGGCACCCGAGTCATGAATCCATTCCTTTGAAGAACTTGAAATTTCCATAAGTGCTTTCCATTTTCCCTATGAAGTGGATGGAGATGAATCCTTTGAAGCATTTGGCACATTGATTTTGTTCTTCTTGAGTAAGTTTTCCAACCAACCAATCCTCTTAGTCTTGTAATGATGCTCATCCTGATTTAGTTTCTTGCAATATGCACAAAATAGTTTATCCTTCTTGTTGTTGTTTCCCTTCTTGTTGAAAGAAGTATTACCTTGTTGTGAGGAGGAGGATTGTTGTGTCACTGATTGTGATTTTGGCTTCCACTTTTTTTTTTTTTGAAATTTTTTCCACCTTGATTTATTTGGTTCTCATTATTAGCCACCAATGCCAAAGACTTTGAAGACTTGAGAATACCCATATCCATCAATTTTGATTGTTCCAACATCAACATTTTTGCAAATGCATCAAATGAAGGCTTAGTGAAGGCACTTCCCATGGTCAACTTGTGAGGATGGTAACTCGAGACAAAAGCTGCATATTATGAAGGTAGTCTCTTCAAGATGTGATGAATCAACCTATCATCCTTCATGGGATTACCACAATCCTTAAATAGTGCTCTCAACTCATTGGTTTTGTTGACATAGTCTTGAATTGTGTCAAAATTCCTAAGATCCAAGAGAAGTAGATCATCCTCAATTGAGAATCCCTTTTCCTCATCCACTTTACCATACAAATCTTCAAGTTTTTCCTAAGCACCCTTGGCATCCTTAAAGGTTGAAATTTGGAAGAAGAGATTTTCATCAACACAACTTATTATAATACCTAGAAAGCCATAGTGTCTTTAATTTGCCTATCATTTTTTGTAGTAGGAGCAATGGGCTCTACAAATGTACCATCTACATAAATATTTAAACCTTTTTCCATTAATTTACTTCATACTTTATCTTTCCATGTGACATAGTTATGTGAGGTTAACAATGGACATTTAGGTGAACCCATGATGCAAAAATGAAAGAGAGAAAGAGAATAGGCACACAAGACACCCCCCCAAAATTTACTCAATCAAAGAACCCCCCTCTCCCCCCCAAAAAAAAATAAATTAAAAAAATGATGCTTTTGGCACTTTATATATAGCACGTGTACAATTGCCACTTGCCAAAATTGACCAAAGTGGACTTCTGATTTTGATGTTTACAACCACCTCAATGAGGCCAAATCAGACTCAAATCAATATTGCTCAAAATCCCTTTGGTATCTTGACCACCTACATTGGTGTTGGTTGTCTATTGGTAATGGCCTCTTCTCGCAACTATACTATATGTGTCTATTCACCTGTATGTGCGCTAGTTGTCTATTGTTATTGGCCTATTTTGGCCACTCACCCCACTTGCCTGGGTGTTATTTATCTATTGGTAATGACCTCTCGTCATTGTGATGTATATGGCTAGTCATGGAATTTGTTCTGTTAGAAGATTTTGAGGACGAATAATATTTTGATTGTGTTCCCTCTATGGCCTTGACTTGTAAGAACTAACATCTTTTGTAATGCAATATTGATCTCTCCACAACCCTTAGACTGTAGAACTGTAAGGGGCCAACACCCTTGTAAAACAATATTCTTCAAGCTTAGAATTAAATCTAAAATTCTAATAATTTCTAATTTCTAAAATTCATAAAATATTTAATATCTTTTTTTGAATAAATAATTATATAAAATTCACTACCTAAAACTAATAGATTATATATAATTAGATATTCATTTTAAGATTCATAAATTATTTATTTAATATTTTAAATAATTAAATTATATTAATTATCTAATACTAATGAAATAAATAAAATTAAGATTTGATTTTAAAATAAATTAACAATTGCTTATTATAATTTTAGAATAAGTTGAAAAACTAAAATCTAGATTTAAAAGGAGCTTTCTGCTTTTTTTATTTTTTTTATAGATAATTTCATATTCTAAAAATTTAGATTTAAATCTAACTTTCTATCTTTCAAAAATAATGCAATGCATTTAGAAACAACAATTGTAAAGGATTTATAGGGAATAGAAAACTTTCATAATATAAGTAGCTAACAAATTGGAAAAATTAGAAGCTTCCACTGTCCATTCTTTATCAATGTTTTTTCTTTTTTGTTTGTTTTCTTGTCATTTTAGGACACGAATATAGTTATTATTTTAGTTTTCATTTGATTGCACTATTAAGTCATTATTCAAAGAAAAATGTATGTATATTTAATTTAGTTGATTGTTATACTTATGTATAAGGTATAATTACATATTTGAACTAGAGACTCATGCACCAAGATGGGAGACAATTTCACTACAAATCCTTTCTCGATTTCATTTAGAATTAAAAAATTTCCATAATTTTTTTTAATCCGTAAAAGAAAATCGAAGTTGCAAAAGTTTCATTAATATGTCTGTGAATATTTACATCGAAGATCTATAGAATTCCCATATAAGCTTTGGGAAGTCAAATATCCAAAATCCTCCCCAAGCTTAACACGTGAAAGTCGACAGAAATTTGATTACACTTGGAATACCCCTAATTCTACCCCAATCACAATAATCACTTCAAAATCCAAAGGGTGGTATTTAAAACAAAACAAAAACATATATTCTCTATGATCATATGGTCTGGTAGTGGTATATGCATCATATGTATCTACTAGCACTAGTGGTAATTGTTGGTTCTTGACAATGGGTAGATAGTTGGGCATGAAACCTCAACTTAGGGACATGTCCTAAACAGGTACCTATAAAATTATATTATCAAGACTCATTTAATTTTCATCCCAGGGACATATAATTGAAATGGGACAACACAATATGTGCCCTAAGCGTCTTTGAAGCCATACTACTTTAACTACAACAAAGGAAATATTGAACTAAATACCAAAATAGACATGCATTAACAATCTTATCCATAACTTTCCATGAATAAATCCAACCTAATACTTAAATTAAAATAAAAAACCTTCAACTAAGTAGGCTAATTGTTTTTGTTCTATTTTGGCTATAGGAATAGTCACAAATTTGTGTTTCCATGACTGCAAGAGTAGTCACTTACTAGATTATTAGAAACAAAGTACAAAGAATCTAAGATAATCTACAGAAAGAAAATAAAATGATTCCTCACCAAGTGATCCCCCTTGGATGAGTACTCTTGACTAATAACTACATCCTCAGAAAATAAACATCTAAGATATTTTTATCTATCCATGCTAATAACACAAAAGTGATAAAAATTGCTTCTTATTCAGATAGTACAACAAATACAAAAGTTCATTACATCACTCGACCAACCAATTTCTAAAGAGATGTGGGAGGATTTATAGAAAATAAGAACTAAAACCAATTTACTATATCGACACCTCATTCCTTCAAATCTAGGGAGAGTACTTCTATTAAAAACTAGAAACGAGGAACAATAAAGAGTGAAACAGAGTGGACTATGTCCCATCCATAACCTGAACCAAATATTTTCCTAATTTTTCTCTATAGTTAGGCATGCAAGTAGTTGGGAAGATAAATGTTCTTCCAACTGTCTTGAAGAAATCATCTATAAAAGTAATAGCTAGACTACTTCTCATAACTTCATTGACTTCTTCCTTTCTTGATGTCCATTGACTGCTTCAAAATACATCCTACACCTTGATGTCCATTGACTTATTCAAATATTTTCATTCAAAAGGTTAGTGCCACATATATCCTTTCGCATGCATTAATATTTCAAATACAACAATTAACATAATCGTTCATGAGAATATATTTATATTGCATTCATAAGTATCATAGTTTTTATCAAAAAGGACATTGATATAGAAGGATAGTCTATCACCATGACTCAAAAAAGGTGTAAAACCACAGAGTCCACAGGCTTATAAAAACAAAACAAATTCTAACCCAACATAAAAGTATCTAATAAAGGAGGCATAAATTGGGCTCATAAATAACTACGTCCCCAAGAGTCACCACCTAAAAAACAAAAAACCAAAGAATTAATGAAGGAAATAAGCTCCAACCCAGTATTCATATTGCCCCTCTACCATCCTTTCTATGAGGAGGGGCTTCCAAAATTTCAAAAAAGTAGGTATCTCTCCAGCCCTTTATTCTTTGCAAAAATATTTAGAGATGAGAAGCTCTGTGAATTACTCCATCCATTTGTAGTCTAGCATTTCATGAATGAGAAACCATTTAGGTAGGAAATCCCTTCCAATCTCTACCCACTTCCTATGTCACGTCATCTCTTCATCATTTAAGTTCATAATAAATGGATGATGAGCCATATTTTTACATGGCTAAAAAATCTTGGTTATATCCCTTGTCCATAGGATCCCCACCCCTATTTCTATTAGGGTGACAATGTGAATGTGATCCCCCACAAGGTCTTCTTTAAACACCTTCCATAGAAACAATAGAAAGAGAGGCAAAAAACTAGGATGTAATATCTTATTGACTTGATATATTTCAACATATACCATAAATTCTCAACCCAACACCATCCTCATAGCTTCTTTTAGAAACAATACAATCTCCCTACAAACTAAATGTAGCCTCTCGTCTATGATAAGGCCCCAAAAATATATTTTTCGCTTCTTCTTAATTGACAACTAGATAGGATTATCCATCTTCACCCAACTACCATACCATTGTAATACCCCAAAAATGGGCTATAAGTTCATTAACCCCCTACATTGACATATCGAACGAAATCGACATCAAAGTCCTAACCTAAGGCACATCTGAACATCATCAAATCTTAATTGATTATCATAAATTCTGCATCAGGGAATATTCCTAATTATCATAATTATCTTTGATTTAATGATTATTTGACAATAAATGTTATTTATCCTAAAGTTTGATTAATTGAATATTCTCAATATTTAATTAATTAGATTTAATTCTGCCACTTAATTATTTAATTGAAGTTAATTCTATTTATTCCTAATTGTATTATTTAATTTTGACAATAAATCCAAAATCCTATGAATAATTGATTAAATTCTTATTTAATTAATTAAAGCAAGTTGTCAATTTTTAATAATATTGTTTTTGAATAAAAGTTTGAAAAATAATTGATTAACCCATAAATCAATTGTTTTTTTTTTCAAAATTAGTTAAGTTGGAAATAAATCACTTTATTATTAAATTAATTCATAAATAAAATATGCACAATCAGAAAAGCAGACAACTATCAATTATCAATTAAATCTAAACTCTATTTTGAGTTAAACTCTGCTTTTGCATGTTTTTGTGAGTTAATTATCCTTTATTTAAAAATAACTCAAAAATCAACCTGAGTTATTTGAGTGATTTATGGCTTTTTTTCATGCACCTCCAAAGCCCTAGATTTCTATAAATTAAGGCTTCAGCTCTTCATTTGAGATCCATCCATCCACGAATTGCACACTCGTGCTACCAAATTGGAGACTGAAGAATCGATCTTGAGAATTCAAGTTGTTGTGAGATTTTCATTGTTTTTGCATAGTATCCATATCATTTAGAATATTATTGTTAGATCATTTTAGCATATGAATTTTCATATTAGCATAGATTCATATCAAGTTTTCATTATCATATAATTGCACTGAAAAACCAAAAAAATAGATTAATTGCATTCATTCCATATCTAGATTTTGCATTCAAATCCTTCGTTTAGGTGTCGTCAAGGTCACTAATCTCAATCCAATCTGAGAATACATACTCGCATCTACTAGAAGGCAGTAAATTGCCTGGTTAGTTTAGTTTTTCATTTAGTGCACGATTTCAATTTTAGTTAACCTCTAAATGTTTTATTCAAGTGTTGTGTCTAAAGATCAAGTACAAAATTCACACACACATTTCTGGTGCCCACTGTGGGGCCCTAAAATGAGTTTCCCTTCAAATTTTATCAATTTCTATCATTTTCTTATCTTTTTCTATTCCTACCTATAATTTTTATTCTATGTCTATACAATTTTCGTATGATTTTTGTCAGAAACTCGTACCAGGAGATACCCACTATCGTATGATAGTTGATTTGATTGAGGATCACACAAGCAGAAACCCACTGTCGTTTGGAAGCTTGATTGTCCTGTGATCTGATATACATTGTCATACAAGCTTCTAGACTGTCATTTGGAAGGTAACCCACTATCGTATGAGTTTCAATGCCAGGATTCAATTGTCATTTCACTTTTTCAGGCAGTTTGTCAAATTTGGTTTTCAGATTTTGACTAACAGCTAACATTAATGATTGAAATTTTCTATTTCTGATTGACTTCTACTAATTTTGATTGGGAAAAAGTGCAAGGATTGCTAAAAATAGGTAAGAATCTACTAAGCATGTTGCGAGGAATTTAGGTAACCTTCTCAAATGATAACGTTTCGATTTGGATTAAAGTGAACATCTTGCATGTCTAGCTTGAGTGCCTTTCTTTTCCATATCACACATTTCATTTGGGCTCTAAAAATGAACATAGATTTTCTTTCAGCATCTTTGTTACACATAGTAAATAGGCCCTATGAACACTATTCATGGCTCTTGAGAGAGTGAGTTTCTAGCGAAACTCTTCTCAATGAAGGAACCCTTGTAGGTAGGGAGGATACTGAGGGCATCTCACGTTCTACTAGATCCGTGTGTCTTCAACTTTTGATCGATGCATTCTCTCTTCAGAGAGGTTGATAGATCATAAGGGGTTGATTTCATAGATCTTTGTGAGATAATCTTGGTCTTAGCATGTTGGATTAATTTGTCTGCTTTGTTTGGGTTAAAAGTGAATAGGCTAGAGGATTATGCTCTACTCCCTTTTTGGGTAGTAACAGAAACTCAGATCCTTGAATCTAGAACCAATCTCCATGTGGTATATCTTGTGAGTCACCTTTAGAGAGGGTTAATTGTAGTGGACATTCCCTTAATTGGGTCAACCATGTTGATGAAACCTCAAGCGGTAATAGCCATTTTTGCCGTGGTAGTGACAACTGCTATATAAATGTCCTGTTGGAAGAAATCTCCACAGGTGTGGTCTCTTGTTGGGCTGTCAGATCTCCCTAGCAGATCCTGAAGATTAAGTTCTCAGACTGTGTCAAAACCCTAGTGTGCCTGGATTGGAATTCACCCTCTTGGATCATAAAAGTTGCAAATTCAAACCATTACTAAAAACCCTAGTGAGGCCAAATTTTCATTTTTTAGGAATATGTGCGTTAATGCAAAACTTTTTGGGACATACACAATTAGCACTTCTAAGGATTAGCACAAATAAGTCACTTGATTGTTCATGCACAAGGTTGCTTTTGTCCTTGTTCATTATTTTCAGACATGCTTGAAATCACTTGCTTTCTATTTTGTGTGCTTGCTTATCTATCTGGTTACTGAAAATGAACAAATCTGTTACAATCCTCAAATCTGAACATTGAAATTTGCAAACAATCTGAAACTAAAAACCCAAAAATTTACAAAAATTGAAGTGAAATTCCTTTCTGGAGTCAACAGTCATTTTGTAAAGTCAAAAAAGTCATATGACTATTGGCTATTGTCATTTCAGAACCCCCATATTGTCGTATGGTATCAGGTACATTGTCGTACGAGTTTTGTTGCCAATCAATTTCAAAAAGTCAAAATTCTTGCTATTAACTATCATGTGAGTTTTGCAATAATCGTACGAGTTTTTCAATTATTGTTTCATGCTATACCCACTGTCGTACAAGCCTGTAGAAAGTCATTTGAGAAATTTCAAAAAGTTGTCAGAAAGTTGTCAAAACTATCAGAGACCCGACTTTTCCAGCCTATTTCCAGAATCTATCAACCAAATCACTATGTCAGGAACAAAGTAGAAAATACTGAGAATCCAATCATTTTCCTAAAGTGGCCTTTTGAATCTAATTTAGCCTTTTGTTTAATCGATTTGAGTCTTTTTCATCTTGTGTCAAAACCTTGTCATAACTATCAATCATCAAAATGACTAAGTGTTGTGAACTCATGTCCGCTATCTTTTGGGAGTCTACCCATACATCCAGGGCATAGTCTCCATCAACTACGTCTAATCTAAGCTTCAATCAATCAAAACCTTGACAAGGTTGCATCAGTTGATCTTCTTGAATCAGATCCTTCTTCAGTTGTCTTCATCATATTCTTTGGATTCACCCAAGGTTAATAGTGGAAACTAGAGCTTCCTCTCACAAGAAATTAGGAGAAGCACTTAACACCAGAGATTTGTCTACCCACGTAGGTCCAACTCTTGAACAACTCTACAATTTGGGTCTTTACGAAGATGCCAGTCTTGGAAAATTTTGATTAAAAATTGGTTACATTCCTCCTTCATCAAATCATGAGGGTAATAAAAAAACTCCTCATCAATCCATCCCAAGTAGAACTCTTACCATGTCTCAAGCAGGGACAAAATTTGGCTCTCAAAGAGCTCAATCTCAACATGGTGCAAATCAGGAACCCACACTTGAAGAAATTGCTCAATATCAAAATGATGATAACTTCAAATGAATGATGAAGCATTTCTTGAAAGAAGACAGAGAGGCATACTTTTTACAATTGGCTCATCAAAGAGCTAAACTTCCTCCCAACTTTAATGTTGAAGATATCATTACACATGAGGAAGAAACTCCACTCACAGCTATGATGAAATAGATGCATGCCATGCAAGTCAAGCTTAATAACCTTGAGAAAGAAAAGGAACCCAAGGAGTTCTCCATGGAAGCCCTATGTCCTTTTCCATTTGACAAAGACTTGTACATGCCATCATTCCCAAAAAGAGTGGAGATGCCTAAGTATGATAAGTATGATGGCCACTCGGATCCCCAAGATCATGCTAGAGAATTTTGTACACAATCTATGGAGTTCATGCATGAACCAACCTATCTGATGTGTCTCTTCCCTCGATCTCTAGGGGGAGCAACCATTCATTGGTTCTCTATATTGCCTTCTACTATCAAAAATTTTGAGGAGTTGATCAAATTGTTCTATTAGAAATACTCCTACAATATTCAACATCCAGTCACCATGATCGATATCTGCAATCTCAAGCAATATCTAGGCGAACCATTCTTGACATTTCTCAAGAGATGGAGGAAGAAATTATCTCTATATGCTAGGCCCATTCCAGAAACTGAGAAACTAGAAATCTTCATCAATAATCTTGTTCCAGAGATTAGCTACCCTTTAAAAATGCAAGATCATACAGCTTTTGATAAAATGGTAGACAATGCAATCAAAATTGAAAAAGTACTTGTGAAAAAAGGAGAAATCACACTTCAAAACGACAAGTACGAATCAGGATTCAGTTCTAAAGACAAGAACAAAAACTAGAACAAGAATAAAGGGATTGTCATAGATGGTGTTGTTGATACTATCCATGCCCCATCAAAGGCACTAGCTTTCAATCTAACTATTGGTACCCAAGCTATAAAAGCTTCAGAACAAAAGGTGCCTGAATCATCTCAAAAGAAGCCAGAATATAAAAAGTGGTCCGCTGATAATAAATGAACATTCACTCCTCTTAGAGAATCTTTAGAATCAGCTATGAGAACTCTGCTAGCCAATAACATCATCTCTTTGCCTGAGGTCTACCAATCTAATTCTGAACCTAAACCAAAATGGTGGAGAGAGAACAAATTCTATGATTTCCATCAGGGAAAAGGTCACAAAACTAATAACTACTTATGCTTGAAACATACTATTCAAGATCTAATTGATAAGGGAGATATCACCATTGACAATCATAAGAGCAATAATGATCATACAACATTCACAGAACCATTTCTGAAACATGGTCAAGAAGTTTCATCTTCTCAGCCTAATACGGGGGCAAAAGTCAATTATGCTTACCCTAGAAATAATGTCGTTATCAATATGGTTGAACCTTGTCTCTCTAAACATTGAAATGTCATCACAATTGTGTGAAGGGATAGAGATCATCCTTCAGCTAATGCAGTTACTCGATCACAAGCTCAGGCACATCTGAATGAACAAATCCCAGATTCATCAAATGTCCCTAAGATGCCCTTCAATCTTTCTTCTGCTTCCAAACAGGAGGTTGTTTCTAAATCTTCAAATCCTAAAGATACAAGGCCAACATCTTATAGAATTTTTCAACAACTCCAACACACTAATGTGAAATCTCCATGTTTGAGTTGCTTCGAATATCTCTAGCTCATAGAGCCATTCTAGACAAAGCTTTTCTTGGATCCAATGTTCCGGATGACCTTGATTTAGACAGGTTCCAGACTATGGTTGGACATCTTACATCTCCACAATATATCTCCTTTTTAGAGGAAGATGACAACTCCTTGAGTCACCTGCATAACCAGCCCTTGCATATAGAAGTCTTGATCCAGAATCGTAGAGTCAAACGTGTGTTGATAGATGGAGTTGCTGGCCTAAACATTTTTTCTTACAGCTTGATCACACAATTGGGATTTTCAGAATTGGCTATTGATCCTAGAAAGAAAATAACTATAAAAGCCTATGATGAACAAGAAATATCTTCTAAAGGCACCATTGTATTACCTATCAAAGCAGGTCCAATTATCAAATATACTATATGTCAAGTTCTTGATCTACCTTTGGCTTACAACATTCTTCTAGGGAGACCATGGATACATGAGATGAAGGCTATTCCTTCTACATTTCACCAATGCTTGAAATTTCCTTATGAAGGAGTAGAGGTCACTATTCCAGCAAACATATCCACCACTTGCAATACATTAAAGGAAAGTGCAGATAAGCTTGTGCCTAATAATAGAGAATCTTCCATTGAACCAACTAAAGAAGCATCCACATCTAAAATGGAAGATCTTGCAAAAGAGGTTACTATCAAAGAAAATAGTATGGGAGAATATACTATGGAGCCAGTCTTATCTTTGACATCTCTCCCTATCTCACCTAAGTCTTATGGACAATCTTTGAAACAATCCAAACCCAATTCTAAAGAACCTCTTGAGGCATATAAAAAGAATTTTGTAGCAGAACAAGTCTGCAAGCAAGAATTTGAAGAGGATGAAGCTGTGTTTGCATGGCTATACAAAGATGAATCTGAATCCCATGATATTCAAACTAGTAAGTCAGCAGTACCAAAAGATCCTTCTAAGTCATATGGCCCAGGAGATAAATTGATAGCTAAGATGGGATATCTAGGTAAAGGACCTCTAGGAGTCAGAGGAAAAGGTCTTGAGGCACCTATCCCACATACTGGTAGAGAAAATAAAGACAAAGTTGGCTTGGGATTTAAAAAGAAACCCTTTCACCTCAAAGGTAATTGTTCTCATGTCATAGAGAAAATCACACTAGATGCACCTCTTCTTAAGGAGGAAACTGAACCATCAGAAAGTGATTCAGACAACTCAGAACTCATCCCCTATGAAAAATTGCCTAAAGAGATCAAAGACCTTCTTGATGATAAAGATGATCCAATCAAAAGAATTAATGTAGTAGAAACACAAGAACCTACTATCAATCAAGAGATAGTTGCAACACAAGAACCAGCTTATCTCAAAAACAATCAAGAGGAGGAAGGTGCTAGTCATTCTGAGACAGATTCTCATGAGTATGAATTCAAATCAAAATCTGAGGGTAACCCTTCTTGGGGTATTCATCCTGACTTTACTCATGTTCTTAGATTCCCTAGAGGTATAGATGAAGAATCTAATGACTATGAATGGGGAGCCATTCCAGAAGAAGATGAGCTTATTTCAAAGAAACATGTTGATGTTATTCACCAATATGCACATGAACCCAATGTAAGTCTAGAACGAGATGATGAACCTATCGAGTCTGATCCACCTATGGCTGAATTGGACTCCCACAATGACATTGAGCCTATTCATGAATTGAATGTCTTAAGTTGTAATATCACCTTTGAACTCGAGCGTCGGGTTAGGACTGATGATGACAGATCCATATCCGTAAACATTATCTCCCAATCTTTCCCCACTTTGACTATCCAATATCCAAACCTTATTGATCAAACCTCCACAAATTCGAGCCATGGTATTTATACCTTCCCAAATGACTATGCCCTTGCTTGCTACCTCAATGTAGTTGAGCCTATGAGTACTTCCATCAGTGAACCAAGTGTTAGCATGACGGAGTCAGACATCAAGTATCTTAGTCAGAAAAATAAGAATAAAAAGAAAAAGAAAAAGATTTTTGAGGGTGAAAACCACTTTATGGCAGTTTCAGAACTACAAAAGTAAAAATAAAAGATGTATCTGAAGGTGAAAACCTCTTTGAGGTGCCTAAGGATGAGATATTTGATGTCCTTCTGAGTCATTTACAGGACAGATCTCCAGTTCTAATTGAGCCCACTCAATCTATCAACTTGGGAACAACAAAAGAGCCACAGTTGATTCATGTAGCACAATCTTTATCAGAAGAAGAGAAGCAAAAATTTACAACATTCCTAACAGAGAAGAAGATCAACTTTGCATGGAAATATTCAGATATGCCAGGGTTGGATCCTAATCTTATAATGCATCATTTATCTATAGCTCCAAATGTCAAACCTATCAAGAAAAAATTGAGAAAGATGCATCCTCATGTTGCACTCTTGGTAAAATTTGAATTAGAGAAGCTCCTGAAAGTTGGATTCATCAAAGTTATTGACTATGCAGAGTGGATCTCTAATATTGTACCTATTTCAAAACTAGATAAATCAATCAGAGTGTGCACGAATTTTAGAGATTTAAATAGAGCATGCCCTAAGGATGATTTTCCACTGCCTAACATTGATATGATAGTGGACATGACTATGGGATTTGAGATGTATTCTTTAATGGATGGTTTTTCTGGATATAATCAAATAAAATTGCTCTAGAGGATCGAGAGAAAACTGCTTTCACATTTGCATGGGGTACCTTTTGTTGGAATGTCATGCCATTTGGGCTTAAAAATGCTGGTGCTACATATCAAAGAGCCATGACATCTATTTTCCATGACATGATGCATAGGACTATGGAAGATTATGTTGATGATACTTTAGCAAAATCTATTATTAGAGCTGAACATTTAGATGACTTGAGCAAGATACTAGACAGAATGGAAAAATTTAGTCTCAGACTAAATCCTAAGAAGTGTGCTTTTGGTGTCACTTCTGGAAAGCTCTTAGGATACATAGTTTCAAAAAAGGGCATTGAAGTTGATCTAGCTAAAGTGAAGGCTATAATGGAAATGCAGCCTCCAAAGAATATCAGTCAAATGAGGACATTGCAAGGAAGAGTTCAATCTGTCAGAAGATTCATATCACAACTAGCAGACATCTCACAACCTTTTACAAAAACATTACATAAAGGTGTGACCTTTGCATGGAATGAAGAATGTGAGAAGAAATTTGACCATATCAAACAATATCTATCAAATCCTCCTATTTTGATGCCTCCTATTCATGGGAAGCCATTGATCTTATATGTCTCCACAATAGATACATCACTGGGGGCATTGCTTGCACAACATGATGAGAACAAAAAGGAAAGAGCTATATACTATATCAGTAGAACATTGGTTGCATATGAGAAGAACTATTCAATGATTGAGAAATCTTGTCTAGCTATGATCTTTTCATCATAGAAATTGAGACACTACATGTTAGCTCATACCACACATTTGGTAGCTAAGATTGATCCACTCAAGTACCTACTAAGCAAAGCTGCCCTCACAGGTAGATTAGCTAAATGGGTCATGCTCTTAAGTGAATTTGACATTGAATATGTGGAAAGAAAAGCTATCAAAGGACAGGTTATTTTTGATCAATTAGTAGATGCACCTATGATTGATGATACAACAATGCAAATGGAATTTCTAGATTCCTCTATCATGACTCTTTCTTCTAGAGAATGGCAATTATTCTTTGATGGCTCCTATACACAGAATGGATCAGGTGTAGGCATATTGTTCATAACTCCTCAAGGGTACTCAATCCCAAAAGCATTCAGATTAAAGTTTCCTTGCACAAACAATATTGCAAAATACAAAGCCCTTTTGAATGGTATGAAAATAGTAATTGAGTGGCGAGTAACATAATTACACATTCATGGAGACTCTCAATTTGTTATCCATCAAGTCAATGATGTGCACCAAACTAAAGATGAAAAGCTCATTCCTTACAAAATAATGGTAGATGATCTTAAGAAGTATTTCTTATCTATCACATTTGAGAAAATTCCTAGAATAGAGAATAAGGCTACCGATGCAATGGCAATGCTATCTACTTTATTACAACAGCTTGAACATGAGCTACGCTATGAGTTCCTGGTGGAAGAACTATCTTATCCTACATATTATTCCCCTGAAACCCACATGATCTACACTGTTGTTGGTCATGATTCATCCAGATACAAAAACCTATTTTCCTATCTCCAAGACCAAATCATTCTCGATACCTTCAACCGTCATGAAAAGAGATACATTATCTATAATGCCTCCCGATATGTCATCAGTGGTTACGATTTGTACAAATGAGGTCTAGATGGTATGCTACTTAGATGTTTAGAACAAGAAGAGTCTCAACGTGCATTAGAGGAATTCCATGATGGTATTTGTGGGTCACACTTGAATGGTTTAACACTAGCTCAAAAACTTATTAGGGCTAGGTACTATTGGCCTGAAATGGAGAAAGAGTCTATCAAGTTTGCTAAGAACTATCAAAAGTGCCAAGTGCATGGAAACTTAATTCATGCTCCAGGGAGAGATCTAATTCCCTTTACTACACAATGGCCTTTTTACCAATGGGCATTTGATCTTATAGGATCTATACATCCTCATTCTTCTAATGGACATACCCATATAATCATAGCTACAGATTATTTTACAAAATGGGTAGAAGCAGTCCCTTTGACACAAGCAACTAGAAAGCAAATATCTATGTTCATATTGAACTATATCATATGCAGATATGGGATACCTCATTCCATAATCATAGATAATGGTGGACAATTCAAGAACAAAGACCTAGATAATCTATGTGCCAAATTCAAGATCACACAACATTGGTCTTCTATCTACTATCCTCAAGTGAATGGACAAGTAGAGGCTTCTAATAAGAATCTATTGAAAATCTTGCATCGTACAGTTAATAAAATAGGAAGAGACTGGCATATCATGATCAATCCAGCTCTCTAGGCCTACAGAACGAGTATCAGAACACCTATTGGGGCTACACCTTTCACTATAGTTTATGGGTCTGAAGCAGTACTACCTATTGAGGTTAAAATCCCATCACTAAGAATCATAATGCATGGCCTCGTAACTGATGATGACTACAGAGTGTCTAGGTTGCAAGAACTTGAACTACTAGATGAGTGCAGACAAGTAGCATATGATCATCTCAGAGTATATCAGAAGAGAATGTCTAGAGGTTACAACAAGAAAGTTAGACACAAAGAATTTTAGGTTGGTGATCTAGTCTTGAGAGAGAATCCTAAAAATCAATCACATCGAGAATGCAAGGGGAAGTTTGAACCCAACTGGATAGGTCCCTTTTTTATCACTACTCCTTTTGGCTCTGGTGCCTATCAACTCTCAATGAATGAAGGAGAAAAGCTCCAAGAACCAATCAACATTCTCCATCTGAAGAAATTCTATGCCTAAGGCATTCAGTCTATGGTAAAATGTCCTGAAAAAATCATAAAAATTAGAAAAAGTCCTAAAAAAATGAACATCTTGGTGAAAACCTAGCAATAGGTGCCTTGATGATTCACAAAAAAAGTAAAAAATCATCAAAAGTACAAAAAAATTGAAAAAATGAAAAATACAAAAAAAATGAGAAAAAGAAAAAGTGCCTTGGTGAAAACCTGGAAACAGGCGCCTTGGTAACAAACATAGAATCTCTACCAAGATGGTGAAAACCTAGCAAACGGGCACCACTTGTTTCAAAATGCTCCATCTATTAGCACAATCTTGGTCTTTCCCAGCTTTCAGTCTTGCTTTAGTTTGTACATATCTCCCAGTCTATTTTCAATAAGTCGGACTGTACACCAATCAGCTCAAGCGTCTATATCCTATCAATGTTCAAAACTTGGGGGCAACCAATGTCGCATCCTATGGCCTCCAATGTGTCTTAGATGTATCATATCCAGTCAGAGTCCTTTGAAGCTTCATTTGAGTCAGTCAGTGTGTCTCGTCTCCAGAAAGGATTTTGCATCTACAACAACGCAATCAACATCAAACTGAAAACTGAAAACAATCTATGCTTCATGCTTTTATCTCCTTGTATGCTTCCTGATTTGCATTGAGATTTTTGCATATTGTGTCCCTTCGAGCTCTTCGATGATGTCCTTTATAGGATTTAGAGAGTGATGACTAGAGGCATAATATTTTCTTTGTTTTCTGCTTGTATGTGAAAATCTAACAACTTTGGAAATTTTGGATTGAAATGGTGTCCGGCTGTAAGAGCCTCTATCTCGAATTGGATGGCCATGCATACCTCGACCATTGATACCCAAAAAATTCAAGGAAGTTTGATCTAACTATTGTATTTTTGAGTAAGTTCTTTCTCCTATTGTGAAATGTGATCTTACCTAAGGATGTGAATGATAAAGGGTCACTACAGGTAATTCACATTGAATTTAGAATAATCTCTTGACTGCTTGATGTGTTTGTACCACAAAGCATATTCTGGTCATCACGATGTTTATGTTTTGATACTTATACAAATTGCTATATCAAAATGGACATGATATTCAGGTCATCCTAGCATTTGTGCCTTGGTGCTTATATATAATCTGACATTCTGAAAACAAAATCAATATTCATATATCCATGGTTGCCTAATTAGTGGGTGTTGTATTGATTCTTGTGTATACAAATTGATATTCATATGTCTATGGTTTCATAACTAGTGGGCATTGTATTGATTTATCTGGTTACCTAAAAATTCAATGATGAGAATGACCGACACATGATTAGTGACTAGGTCCTAGGTCTTAGGTTGCATTTCATTCTACATGTCTCTTTGCATTTTGCATGTTTGCATGATCTCACAATGACTCAACGAACTTCCATGCTTAAATAATTCTTCAAAGATCTCTTCAAATCTAACGAGAGCTAAAACCTAACTCGAAGGTCTCTTCAATCAAATCACAAGTAGTTATCCTCCTAGGTTAAACATCCTTTTTGACATAAGACTGAGTACTTGTCTTCATCAATACCTGCAAAACATATCATGTGTATCATTGCATTTACATAGCATAATCATTTGTTGCATTACAATTCATCCATGTGCATTAGCATAAATCATACATACATTTTTCCATAATCAAATACATTTGCATAACATCCATACATTTGAAAGAAATCATTGCATTGCATATATCCCTACATACATTCTACTCTACTCATAGCATAAACATCACATGATATCATCATAAATCAAAACATGACAAGTACACATGAAGTCACAACCAAAATATCGATCTCATATATATCAAAAATATTGAACTAGTTAGGGGTGCACTACTGGCACAGTGTACAAAAGAATGAGCTCAGCTGAGCTATCAGAATTAGTACAATATATCAATGATAAAAAAAGAGTACAGTATATCAAAATCAACAGATCAAAAATGTCAGAACATATCACAGATAAATCAGCTATTAGCATGATCCTCTGCATCTGGTGGAGGAGGAGGTGGTGCATCTGGTACTACCTCTGCTCTAAGTGCTCTAGCTCCCTCTGAGGCCATCATATACTGTGAGTAGGAGGGCACTCTCTATGCAACATGAGAAACTGTATAATATGTGGACACATAATAAGCTTCCCATGAGGTCTAATGAATCACCTCTACCTATAACCTTTGTACCTCAGCACGCAGCTCAGTCCGTTGTCTATCTACCTCTATATATCATTCCTCCCATCGAGCACTATGTACCTTTAGGTCCCTGACTTGTGCACTAAGCCATCTGATAGTGTCCTGTGAAGTAGGACGAGTAGTAGGATCAACATCTGGCATATCTATATCTGGGGCAACTTGCTCAATAGTCTCTGCCCTTTGCGCCTTACGATGTCTAACCTCAGCACCTAAATCAAAACTAGTATCCCCCTCTATGAAGTCCACACCACCACCTACCACCTTCTCAACTATAAGTACCTCATCTACTGAACCAACTCCACCTAATGTACCACCCTCTCCTCTAGTTTGTCTGTGAGAACTGAAAGATCTGCCTGCTATGGAACTAGTGGGACGAGGGGCCCTCATCTATCCTGATGGTCTCTATGGTGGAGCCATTGCTCTAGGTCTCGAAGGTGTGGGGTGTATGATAGGAGCCTATGTAGGTCTGGGACCCTATCCCATCAGAGCACCAGTAACATCCATCACCTCCTCCATGGAGGGTATCAGCTTAGTGGGATCAGAAAATCTATGAATGGGGTGATCAACAAGCCATGAGATGAATCTGTCAGTAACACCAGCATCCAATACATCTGGTCTATACTCCCAGTCCCTGCCAACAATTGCATTGTACTCATGTGAACACAAAGCATAAGAGAGCCTCTATGTCCATCCAAGTCCAATCTCATGCCCTATCCGTGCATATGTAGTATAATCCTCTGGGGCATCCTGAATACGTCCATACTGCTGCTAGACCCTGGTAATTAGAAACCTCTCTATGGTGGAGGAGGATCTCCCAATCAGTACATGGCTTTGGAATAAATAACTAAATTTCTCTCAAGCAGTAGGCCAAGGCTCAATGGCTACATAAGTTCTCCAGTGAACAAATTTTATATCATCGAGGCATCACCTCCAGTACTCAGTATGGCCCATCTGTCCCTGAATGACATATCCGGCATAAGTATAGATGACAGGCTCTTGAGGCTGCCTCTGTGAAGTACAAATAGGTCTCAACACTGGGATATGCTCCCACGCCCATATCTATAGAACAAGAGCTCCTGCAACTAAAGATTTTCTCTCTTGATACACCACCTCGTGCATCTCGGAGAACATGTGTGCTAATAAACACTGACCCCAAGCCAACTCAGTGGGAGTGGCCATCAACCGTGCTACCATAGGGGCCCAACCCATCAAAAAACCATTATGTTGATGGTCAGACATGATAATGCCACCAATCATCCTGGCAATGATGCACTCCAGCCGATGTGTCTATCCATATCTCTGAACATGTGTGCTAATAAACACTGACCCCAAGCCAACTCAGCGGGAGTGGCCATCAACCATGCTACCATAGGGGCCCAGCCCATCAAAAAACCATTATGCTGACGGTCAGACATGATAATGCCACCAATCATCCCAGAAATGATGCACTCCATATCTCTGAACTAAGGTCTCCCAAGAAATGGAGGCCGTCATCTTGGTATCATCTCCGAAGAGACGTCTAAAAGCTAAAACACTTGAGTTCCCCAAACTCACATACTCTGGTCTCCTAGCAGCATGGAAAGGAATCCGTAGTATCCGGTACACATCCTCAGGGGTAACAGTGATCTCCCCCATCGGCAAGTGGAAAGTCTGGGTCTTTGAGTGAAACCTCTCAATCAATGCAGTCAAAAGCCCATGATTTACCCTAATCTCAGGTAAATGTATCAAGTGCTCAAATCCACAAGAAGCAAGATGGACCCTCATAGGGTCTGGCAAGGAGACACATAATCTCTGAGTAGCAGGATGAGAGATCCATACATGTACATCTGGATATACGACCTACACAACACAGAAACAGGGAATTCTATCAGTAATTGGGTCACAAAATAGGTTACAAGGATAGAAATGGGGCAGTTCAGTATTTCAGAAGGTAGGTTAACAGGTCAGCAATCAGGCTAAGGAATCAGAAAAATAAAAAATTTGACCTAATACTGAGTTTTCAGCTCACTGTTTTCCATACGACAACTCAAACTGGCATGAAAATTCGTACGACTTTCCACATCATACCAAATGACAAACCATAGTAGCACGACAATGAATCCCTCATACGATTTATGAGGGACTCGACGGAATGTCGTACGACTCATGGGTCCCTCTGATACAAGTCGTGGGGGCTTATCAAACGACAACCTATCTACCGGTGAAAAGTTGTATGAGTCCCGCTGGGGAGTCGTACGAGTTTTCATGCATGCAAAATTCAAAAATGGAAAAGATGTATGAAATTGCTAAAATCCTATAAAACATGGAAAAATTAACATTTTAGCAAAACACAGAGGTCCACCTACCAGATGTCTGTACTGCCGAGGTCTCTGGTGTCTCCAGCTACACTCAAATCGGTGTGAACTCATAGGTACCTTTGGTTCTACCACTTTATTTGTCATTTTGCTCAGAGGGCTCCACAAATATTTCTAAAGTCAAAAGGTTGAAATGAATTGAAAATGACCCTTTTGGCCTTATATAGCTTTTGACCTAATTTTCAAAAGTGCTCTATTTTTCACGAAAATTGCACCCCTGGCTAATTTCGACATTCTGAATCCATTTTCGGGATCAAAATTCAAATCTGAGATCATTTACTATGTCAAAATAGCGATTTAAAATTTTTGGACCTAGGACGGTCTACTGCTTGCATAATCGACCTTCAATCATCATCAAAATCTAGAATTCAACTTAACTGATTATCTTACATCAAACTATCAAAATTTCAACTTGGTCACCCATGGTCAACTCATGGTCAAGCCTAGTCAAACTTGGTCTTCAGGACCTCTAAATGATGCAAAATGTGTTCTCGGATGTGCACAACCATTTCTCCAATCAATTAACATGCTTCTAAACTATCAACGTTGACTTTTCTTATCAGATTTCAATTTTAATCCCGAAGGGGGCATGGTATTGCATATCATTCAAAGTCTGTAATCATATCTTTATTGAAATCGTATCTTTATGGAAATCATATCTTTCCTCAGTAATCAAGACAACAACCATGTCTAGTTGTTGATTCATCAAAAGACCTCATCGCTCAGGGCAAATCAATCATCACTCGGGGCATATCAGATTCATCAAGATCCATATCAATCTGGTATTCTCTTAATCTTGTAAATTGTATCATTTTTTCCAACTATCGGTTCAATTGTGTTATTTCCTTGGTTCTTTAGAAACTGAAGGGTTCAGATGTGATACCAATGTGATTCAATATAAGGATAATCAGGTCTGGAATTGGTCACTCACTTCTCCCCAATCATAAGGTTCAGAATCAAGTGTTTTGACACTTTTTCACAATCATCAGTTCATTGCTGTTATAATTAACATTATCTTTGGTCATTCAGGACCTATTATCTTCATATCAAATCTTTCAATCAGCTTCTGTCTCATATCAATACCAATTTCAAACATCAGTTTCAACATCATACACAGACTGTCTTTGAACCACTGCGCTTCGCACAGCAATTCAAAGAGGGGCAAAATGTAATACCCCAAAAATGGGCTATAAGTTCATTAACCCCCTACATCGACATATCAAACAAAATCGACATCAAAGTCCTAACCTAAGGCACATCTGAACATCATCGAATCTTAATTGATTATCATAAATTTTGCATCAGGGAATATTCCTAGTAATATTCCTAATTATCATAATTATCTTTGATTTAATGATTATTTGACAATAAATGTTATTTATCCTAAAGTTTGATTAATTGAATATTCTCAATATTTAATTAATTAGATTTAATTCTACCACTTAATTGTTTAATTGAAGTTAATTCTATTTATTCCTAATTGTATTATTTAATTTTGACAATAAATCCAAAATCCTATGAATAATTGATTAAATTCTTATTTAATTAATTAAAGCAAGTTGTCAATTTTTAATAATATTATTTTGGAATAAAAGTTTGAAAAATAATTGATTAACCCATAAATCAATTGTTTTATTTTTCAAAATCAGTTAAGTTGGAAATAAATCACTTTATTATTAAATTAATTCATAAATAAAACATGCACAATCAGAAAAGTAGACAACTATCAATTATCAATTAAATCTAAACTCTATTTTGAGTTAAACTCTGCTTTTGCATGTTTTTGTGAGTTAATTATCCTTTATTTAAAAATAACTCAAAAATCAACCTGAGTTATTTGAGTGATTTATGGCTTTTTTTCATGCACCTCCAAAGCCCTAGATTTCTATAAATTAAGGCTTCAGCTCTTCATTTGAGATCCATCCATCCACGAATTGCACACTCGTGCTACCAAATTGGAGACTGAAGAATCGATCTTGAGAATTCAAGTTGTTGTGAGATTTTCATTTTTTTTGCATAGTATCCATATCATTTAGAATATTATTGTTAGATCATTTTAGCATATGAATTTTCATATTAGCATAGATTCATATCAAGTTTTCATTATCATATAATTGCACTGAAAAACCAAAAAAATAGATTAATTGCATTCATTCCATATCTAGATTTTGCATTCAAATCCTTCATTTAGGTGTTGTCAAGGTCACTAATCTCGGTCCAATCTGAGAATACATACTCGCATCTACTAGAAGGCAATAAATCGTTTGGTTAGTTTAGTTTAGTTTTTCATTTAGTGCACAATTTCAATTTTAGCTAACCTCTAAATGTTTTACTGAAGTGTTGTGTCTACAGATCAGGTACAAAATTCACACACACAACCATGTCTACCCAAGGAGAATTAAAGAATAAAAAGGCCTAAACCATGTATAAACAACCTAAAGAACACCGCCCCATCTATTTTTCATCCTCTTGATATTCTTGGCCAACTTGTTAGTAATTAGCAATGTTAAATAAAATGGATCAACCTGAGATGGATTCTTATTTACATTAGTTTCTAAATATATTACTAGTGGTTCTTCATTATCTTGTTTTCTCTTAAGATATTTTTTAGGAATATCTACACTAGACAATATTTTCAAATTTTCCTTTCTGTAATTAGGGAATTTCATGATTTCCATTATAGGAACAAAAAATTTTACTTGTGATAAAGCTTGAGACATAAAGGAATTGTAGTTAGAAACTTTCTTATCAGAAAATTTCTTGTCTATAGGCTTGGTTAACTTTGGAAGTTGAAATTTTTCTACCTATTGCTTTGGAAGACCTTCATTGCCCTTCTTTGTTGTGCTAATTTCACTACTATCCTACTTTGGAAATTTTGCAAACATCCATGTAGGCTTTCCTTGATTATTATTTACTATTTGATTCCTCAAGTGGTAATTTATATAGTCTTGTTCTACTACTGCTATGGTACATGCCCTTTTTTATTCATTGGTTAACCTCCTTAATGTCGGGGAATCTTCTTCATCAGAAAACACCTGATACATACTACTTTTTTGGTTCATTCTTCTAGCACAAACATTAGGAGTATACTCATCCTCAGAAGAATCCTCCTCATCCCTACCGCAAAATGGTTTCAATGACATGGCATTCACTGTAGGTTTCTCATCATCTTGTTGGTTTTCTTCCTCCATTATGGTTTGTGCAATTACAAATTTCTCTTGGGAATGAGGTAGTCTACACACTTCACACCAAGGGCCATCTTCCACCAAATGATTACCTTTCCTCAAAGGATCAGGAGTTTCCTCATTTTTCTTTATATTCATTGGTTTACCATCCTTCTAGGTGGTATTGCAGGGCATGTCTTGCAATCTGAATTTCTCATTCCGATTTATAAGATAAGGACACTCATTCTTGTTGGATTGGAATCTATCTCCTTTGTTCTATTTGACATGTAATAATTTGATCATATTCATCAACTTATCAATTTTATCCTTATATTTTCACTTCTTAGGTTCTCTAGGGTTATATAACTTTGGATCTTCTCTTTTGCCTACCTTTCTAGTAGCCTTTCGGTCATTTTCAATTGTCATGGCAGTTTTGAATGCTTGATGTAATATATTTAGCCCATGGGACCTAATTTCATAATGGGTCTTTCTATCAAAGGAACTCAGGTAGAAGTTGATCAAGAATGAGTCCATAGGTCTAATGTCCCTAGGTATTATATTTATCAATTTATTAAACCTCTTATTAAACTCTACTACTAACTCATTGAAGTTCTTTATGCTGGTCAATTCATGCAAAGCAAAGGATGTATCATCATGGTCACCGAACTACTCAATAAAATGATTCAAAAAATCAAACCAAATTGAAACAGACCTATTAGGCAACCCTCTATACCATTCGTCAATATCTTCTGTCAAAGATTGGACAAATAATTTCATAAATACATCCTCATTATTTTCCTCTAATTCTTCAATAATATTTTTTAAATTAATCACATGTTGCTCAACAAACTCAGCTCCATTTCTTGAAAACTTTGGGATGGAATTCCTTAACTCATTGGATATGCAATTTGGATATCCAACTATCCCATCAAAATCCAATTGTCTCTCTATCTCTATTACCATGGGTGCTCTTCTTCCCTGACCCATATTATGATGATTTATATTTTCTCTTCTATGATTATTACCCATGTTTTGCTGGTTATGATGGTTACCATTCTGCTGATTGGGGAAATTCATATTTTTTCAATATCAATTTCCATATTGGTGATATTGATTAGCCCTATCTTTAGTTCCTCTATTCTGCCTCCAACGGTCACCATTCCCTCCATTTCTATGTGTCTTGAATAAAGGGTTTTTGTGTGCAGTATTGAAGACTTTCTCATCATTCTTCCTATGAGGGGGATTATACTTTGATGACTTATTAGTTCTTTCCTCTTTTTTTTCTCCTCATTCCTTCTAGGGGTCACAAACTCACTCATTTTCATGCCAAGTCTCTCAAGCATTTCACTTGGGACTCTTCTCAAGGCTCTACTTGTGTTTCTAGGAGGTAAGCTAAACACAGTTTGGAAAGAAACATCAAATTTATGATCATCTTCATCATCCTCTTCTTCCACTTGATGGATTTATTATTGTTCCATATCATTTACCATATAAATTTTAAATAAAGGATTCCTATCTTTTTTAGGTGTATGAGTATCTATCTCAACATCCTCCTCAGTGTATGTATTCCTTTCCCTAACTGCAAATCTTTTTTATCCATTGAAAGAAATGTCTGATACACTCTTAATTTTACTTAAGTTTCTTTTAGGTCTTAATTCTATGTGGTTATTATCTCCTTTGTGCAGGGATCTTCTTCCCCACATGAACCTAAGTGCTATATTCCTTAGGCCTTTATTTTTTCTAATGCAAATCAAGTTATTGTTCATTGTTAGTGAACAATTTTTCCCTTTCTAAAATTAATTTAGCTGATTCTCATAAGAATGGAAAAACAATTACAACATTAACAATTGAGTTTCTATATAGAAAACTCTCTGCAATTTTTCAAGGTCCAACTACCTTGCTAGAAGTTATTCAATCTAGTCTTATTGCAAAAGAATATAATTCATGGGTATTTTTAACTAGAAAATACAAATGCATAACATTCAATTCATCACTATGAATAGAATGTGAAATCTTAAAAACCATTCGAATATGATGACAATAACCATCCACATGATTATAACAAAGATTATTAAATGAATCCTCTCTCTTGCTTCAAATAAAAACAAACCCATATGACAAAATAAAGCACATTCACATATAATCTACTTCCGTAGGAAAATAAATGATATGCATTAATGAACAATAATATTCACCACTCAGATAGCTTCGTATATAAAACCGTAGGATTCTATATATATTTCATCATATCTGTTTATCAAAAACAAAAGCATAAATATCTAAAAACTAGTTTATGATATCTCAAAGAGCCAACCCTAAATCAGTTTCAAGTTTTTACATAAATAGCCTTGCAGGGATACAAATAACCATAATTAAAATTACTCCATCCAGAGTAGATAGTTTTTAGTTATCATAACCAACTTCAAAGTATAAAAGGAAAATAAACTAAACTATGGCATCTAGTGCCCACCAAGTTCTTCTAGGTGTCCACGACCCTTAAGATGGCAGAATAGAAACTAGTCGAGCGGCCTTCCAATTTTTGTAAGAAGAGGTAAATGCAGAGATGATTTGCTGATGTGGAAACCCAAGGTACACGATCCTTTTCTTCCATACTTCTTTATCTTTGTGAATCTGTGCAACCTTCTCATCATGCATCTCCAAGTTCTTCTGATTGATTATCAACATCGACTCCATGCAGGAAATATTGGAGAAGTCTTGTATAGCCAACATCTTTGCTTCCTTCAACTCATCAAATTTCACCTATAGATCTTTAATAATTTCTTTGCCCAGCCTAATTGGATTCTCTTATATTTCAGCATATTTCGTGTCAATCCATTTCATGTCCCCTAGAATAATATCCTTTATGATTTCTAATTCCTTAAGTAAATCTTTAATCTTGGATATCCCTTGAGAAATAACCTCATTTCTCCATTCAATGCATTCTCTTTAGACATAAAGGATTTTATCATTCAAACCTAGGACTAGTCATTCTGCAAGAAAATTTTGTAAGCCATACTTTTTCACTTCTTCCATCCACAAAACTTTTTTAGTCCAATTACCTTTCTCATTTTCCCAAGCCTCAATGTTTGACTCAATCTTGTTGGTTATATTAATGGCTTCTTTATGGGCTTCACTCAAATATTTGATGTGTTTGATGGCCTCGACCTTGACATGCTCTATCCATTCTTTAAATGTTCTAGCAATTTCTCTATTCCTCTGCACTTGGTCCAAGAACTTTTGATTGACCAGGGATTTAATGTCAATCAAGGTGGGCATTTCACTCAGGGGAAAAGGCTCATGATGTTGAATGACATAGATATATTGGGCCATATTCTTCATAGTTTCTTTCATTTCTTATTTTTCCTTAGCATCTTTCCATACTTTAGTGGTGATTTTCCTATTTGATACCTCAAAGATTTTCATGTTGACTACCCTATTGTCCTTCCTTATGTCCAGTTTTGATATCTGATAATCCTATGCAATGAGATCATTACTTTCTTTATCATTGAATGGTTTGGCAAATTTTTCCATCCAATGCCCGGTATCTTCATTAAACTCAAGTCTGGATTTAGTCTTGGGCTTTTTATTCTTGGGAGTTTTACCCAGACACCTTCTCACTACATCATTGATTGGTGACAACAATGACACAATATTGCGCTTGTTGGATATGGAAGTATCAAGACACTTTGGAGATATTGGAGTTTTTTTGGTGTTTCATGGCCCTTGAGAAAAGCAAGAGAATCCATTGAAGAATTATCTACATCACCTTGGATTTGTTGACTGTCACCCATGTTGGGAAGACTAGAATTAGGGACTTGTTCCTCTTCTTTCTTGGCCTCCAAAGGGTACAAGTCTACCAAGACTTTGAGGCTTACTATAGGCTCTTTCTCTTTATTCTTTTTCTACTACTTGAGAGGGTTATCTATACACTAGGTTCTCCTTGTGCTTGAAATTGAAACTTTGGTTAGTCTGGTTCAGCTTTAGTTTCAGAATTACCTATAGTAGAATCATTAACAGTAGGGTTAGTTGAAATAGAGATTTTTCTTGAAGATCTCTTTTTCTTTGATTTCACTTGCTTTTCTGGGGCTTGAACAACTATCTTGAGATATTTTTTTTCTTTTGTAACCAATTTTAAGTTCTTTTAATTATGTTGTCCATTTTGGATTTCAATTTTTCCTTTTCCCTTTTGGTCCAATCTATTTCTAGAATGGGGAGGCCTTCAATCTACTCAAAATACCGATGATCAAGCACATCTTCATTCTCATCTTCTTCAACATCATCTATGTTCAAATCTACCTTAAAGGTGACTATATGTTTCAAGGTGATTCTAGACCGTAGTCTTCTTCGAACCTCAAAATCATGTGAAAAATTAGCCCAATAGTCTTCTAGCTCCAGAATATGGATGAATGTGGATGAGACATTCAAGTTAGCTTTAGTGAACCCTCTATAGTCAAAATTATTTCTTGAGATGTAAGGCTTCAAATTTAGATCATGAAGTTCACCTTCCATTGCTATGACATCCTAAAAAAATTTACATCTGTAGTGGCCAAGCTCTATGTGAAATAAGAATCCAAAAGACTTCTTAGAGCTTGCTGATTTATGTTCAACGAAAACTATCTACCTACAAATGTCCATTAGAACCACATTATCTACACAATATTGTGGTAGCTTTAGAGGCTCCCCATAAAATGATCCAACTCTAATGTAGATGAATTTGGGAAATTGAACAAAATAACATACATAGATATTAATTACTTACATAGCTTCTTTAGTAAGCCTATTACTTTCCTTACCTCAAAGCTCAAAGGCCAACCTTCCCAGGAACACATCATTGACCCTTCTAAATTATTCAACAAACTTCTCACTCTGAAAATGTCTATAACATTCATAAATCCTCATATCTTCATTCCCGGGCTCATGGGGTAATCCCTCCCAGTCCTTGCAGCAGGCTAATATATAGAAAAGGTAAGAGGTCATATAGAAAGGAGTTAATTTGGTCATATTAAAAAGTTCTTTGTGCAATTTTCCAGCTATCAACTCATCCCAGTCAATAAATTTATCTCCTCCTAGTATTTTATGGATAAAATAATACATCCAATCCTCCCAATGAAAAGCATGTTCATTTCCTTTTACCCTGTTCAGAAGAAAAACTATATTTTCTATTTCTTTTATGAAATGTTCAATGGTTAGGGGTTGGGTAGCTGTGAGCCTCCTTTTTCCGGCCTCACTAACCAACTTTGTGCAATGATGGAGTTGTATTTCTTTCTTTCCTCATCATATCTACAGGTTGCTTCTCCAAAGGTCCAAGGCTCATAGGGTTCCTTATGGGGAATTTTTAGGGCCACTATGATTGTCTCCCTACTAATATTTACCAAAATTTCTCTTGAAATGTTTTTGATACACCTATTTCTGGCACCATACCTATTTGCACATTCTAACACTAATTCAGGACATGCTAGGGTAGGCAAAAAAGCCACAACCTCTAATAATCCATTGTTGGCTAACTTCTTAGAAAAATACCCATCCAAAGCATTTCTGACCCTTTCATGCAATTCTACCAAGCTCACATTTACTAGGGAGGTATAAAAAATTTCAGGAAGGGAGATGAGAAAATGGGTTCCCTTCTCAACTTTGGGGAGTTTAGGTTGAAATAGAGGCATTTTTAGGAAAAACAAAAACAAAAAAAAACTCACAACATGCAGTAACCAATCTTCCTTTAGGGAAACCAAAAACTGAAAGTTGCAAGGGAAAAGGATAAACTCCCCAATTCATTGCGCATAACACTTCTGCAATCCCTTATCAAATTCTTGATGCTTCCACTCTCTAGAATAATTGATAAACAATTGATAATGAAAATGCTACTATTTATTATCAAGGTTGGTGAATATTTTAGGTAGATTCATGCAAAATGAAATAATGAATGCATTTGTGCGAGAGGTTACTAATATGACATATTAAGATCTTTCTATTAATTCTCCTATCAAATCAACACATTTTTCATGGCTCCCAATGACCTCCCCTAATTACAACACTTTTTATAATGATGACCCATATAGAACTGTGAGCTTCCAGTTGTCTTCCATCATGTCATGGCATGTCTGCGTTGTCCCATCAAATCTGACGATTTTTGGACTTAACATGAAACCTCTCTGAAAGCTCGGGTTTGATAATATTTTAAGTAAATTTTCCTGCAAAGAATTACTTTTTTGACCAGAATATTCTATCAATCGGACCACCTAAAAGACACAACCAAAACCTTATCTACAAGGGATGAACGAAACAACCTAGAGCTGGTATAATTTAAGATCTTGTCCATTAGAAGACAAGGTAAATTCATCTCCATTGATTTACTTTAGCTTGAAATCATTAGGACCCAGTGCTTGAGAAATTTCAAAATTCCCTTTCCAAAGAGATTCAAATTTTTCGTGTGCTCCTCGTGGTTCACGACGCTTGTCCCACAGCAAGACTTTATCTCCTTCCATGAACTTGCGTAGCCTAACATGATGAATATTTATTTTACTTTGAGTTGATGATTGGTTATGTGATCAACTAGGTCTTCCCTTTCTTCCTCAATCTTGGACAAATACAAAATCTTATTTTCTAATGAACTCTAAAAAACTTTGTTCTTAATGACCCGTTACTGTTTAGCTAAAGCCAGTTCTAATGGAAGCGATAATTGTGCCTCTACCCCATATACCAACCCAAAAGGAGACATTCCAATGGCTCTTTTTGGTGAAGTCCTATCTTCCCACAAGGCTTCATAAATCCTTTTATGCCAATCTTTCCCTCTTTCTTCTACTAACTTCTTCATTATATTAATCAATTTTTTATTTGTGGACTCAGTTTGTCTATTTCCCTGAGGGAAATAATCAGAGGAATGTGACAAATTTATCCCGTGATCATAATAGAATAACTAGATCTCCTTGGATGAATTTTTTTGTGCATTATCAGTCACTATCTTGAGTGGGACTCTAAATCTTGTTACTATATTCTCTTTTAAGAACCTGCACACTACTTGAGATGTTGTCACCTTTACTGGCACAACTTCCACCCATTTGGTGAAATAATATGTAGCTGCAAGAATATGAGCATGTCTCCCATTATAATATGGGTTAATAGGGCCAATGAAATCAAGACCCCATTGCTAAAAGGGTTCTTCAATGAGTACAAGTTTTAAAGGTAGGGCAGCTAACTGAGGTTTACCTGAAAATAATTTGTACTTTTCACAACTAGCCACCCATTTGTAGGTGTCTTTAAACATTCCCGACCAGTAATAACAATTCCTTTATATTTTGAAGGCCATCATAGTTGATGAGTATTGCCCGCAACAAGCTTCATTGTGGAATGTTTGTAATAGCTTTTGTTGTTGATCTGTATCTACGCACCAAAGGAACATCCCATCTATCTCCTTTTTGTACATGATATCTTCCACGATAACATATTTTGCTAATTTGAGTCATAGGTTCCTTTTCTCTTTACTTTTGAGGTGATTGGGACAATCTCTGTAAGTCAAGAAATAAGCAATATCTGAAAACCTTGAATCATTCATACCAACAAATAGACAAATAGGAAGTGTCTTTTCTTCCCTATTTTTGGCCATCAATTTACATAAACCTTGCCCCTTGACTAACTTGGTAGTTTTTATTTTGAGGTCAAAATCTTGAGCCTTTGCTACCCAATTAGATCTATTATTTACGACCACTTCCTATTGAGTAAGGATTCTTTTCACAACAGGACTTGGGACATATACTAAAGAATGAGAATGGAGAATGTAATACTAAAACTTTTTTACAACTTTTACTATAGTGAAGGCCTGCTTCTTAGCTAGAGGTAACACGGTTCATTTTTCTTATAAAGTTACACTCATAAAGGATATGGAGACTTCCTCATTCTTTTCATTTTTTTGTAACAATACTCCAACCATGGTGTGCTCTGAAACATAGCAATATATTATGAAATCCTTTTTAAAATCTATGTGGATCATGGTTGGAGCTTGGGCTATTGCTTCTTTTACATTCTCAAATGATTTCATGGATGGTTCATCCCATTTGAAATTATGTTTTTCACTCAAAAGATCAACCATAGGTTTTGTTGTTTTAGCAAACTCAAGAACAAACTTTCTCAAAAAATTAACTTGACCAAAAAAAGATTTTATACCTTTGCGGTTTACAGGGAGACATAACTGCTGGATAGCTTTGACTCTTTCTAGATCAATCTTAATACCTTCTTTTGAAACCAAATGGCCGAGCAATTTTCCCTCTATTACACATAAAACATATTTCTTCAGATTCAAGGAAACTCCATGCTCTCGACATATTTTTAATACTTCCCTCGGGTCCTTAAGATGCTTCTTACATCTTCTAGAAAAGACTATCATACCATCTAAATAAGTGGTGATGGTTTTGTTCAATAAGTGACCAAAGGTAGAATTCATAGCCCGCTGAAAAGTAGCTCCAACATTGATCAGTCCAAAAGGCATCCTCCGATAAGAGAACATACTCCAAGGAGTAGTAAAATCTCTTTTATGTTGGTCTTCCTCTATGACATTGATCTGGTTATAGCCTGAGAACCCATCGAGCAATGACATCATCTTTGAGCCGGCTACTATCTGGAGGATATGATCCATCATAGGTAAAGCAAAGTTGTCTTTCAGACTATATTGGTTGAGGTTCCTAAAATCCACACAAATCCTAATTTCTCCATCTCTCTTACACATGGGAAAAATATTAACCACCCATGTTGAGTGGTGTATTGGGAAGATTATGCCCGCCTGAAGCATTTTATCAACCTCCCTGAAAATAACATCAGCTACCTTTGAATTATAAGTCCTTAAATTTTGTCAAAAAGGGGACGTCCTCGATTTCAGAGGAATATGATGTGTGAAAAGTCCTTGAAAATTCTTTAGATCATCATCAACAACTTTTTGAAGTGATTTCTTTCATTAGCGTCACAACATACCCCTAATTTTACCAACTTAAGGTTTTTCCCATCTTCGGTGTTTACTTTTTCATATTCACTAGAAGGGATATCATCTGATTTTTCATTTTGATTTATGGAACAATCTCTTCTATCAAAAAAATTCTCAAGTTCTACTAATCCCTTAGGTATAGAATTACCTTTCATTTGAATGACTCCTTTTGACCAACTAGCTTCTTTATCTTGGCAGAATTCATGACATTCAAACTTTGAACCTTCAAAGTAATTAGTGGAAAACTTATCCAAACCCTATAAAAAATCATTTATGTGTGCATCATCTCTAAATATTTTCCAGGAGTGGGCATTATTAGGCACACTAGGCCGGTGTATTACTTCAATAGTATAACAATTCTCAGTAAAGTCTGGATGTGAGATTAGTAGAGAAGCTGATCCTGCAAGGGCATCGATTCTCGAGTTGTATTCCCTTGGGAAAAATTCAATTGAAATGGCATCAAACCATTCTACTTCATCCCATACTTAGTTTCTATAGTGTTTCAGCCTTTCATTCTTGACAACAAATAGGTTTCTAACCCATTTTACAATTAGTTTTGCATCCCCATGAGCTTTGAGCATCTTAATACCTTTATTTTTTTCTTCCTCAAGCCCCAACAAAAGAGCTTCATATTCTGTTGTATTATTTGTATCCTCAAATTTTCTCTTGAATGAAGAAGGGAATTTCTTTCTAGAAGGGGAAATAAGTACCACACTTGCTCCCAATCCTATCGTAGAACAACTTCCATCGAATTCAAGAACCCAAGGGATGTATTCACCTATAGAGTCAAGACCCGCAATATCACTTTCAAGCATAATAACATAACTAGAAAAATCTATCTCCTGGTATATGATTTGGGATTTGGGATCTTCTGAGGGAAAAGCAATATATTTAGATTTGGCTTCAGGGACTTTCTTGTTTCCTATAGGAGCAATGGCTTGAGACCAATCCAATTTTATTTCACCACCTAAATCCCTACAAAATTTTTGACTCAGTAGCATTCCATAACTGGCTGGGATGTCTGCAACTAAAATAGTTAGCTTCAATCTTTTCTCAGGTAAGGCTACTAGTGAGACTTGTGCATCCTTGATGTGACTTACTAGTGGGACTTGCTTTGAATCCATGGAGTAGCATCTACCAAAAGTGGTTGTCATAGGGAGATCTGCTTCTTTAGCTATAAAAGAAGGCATGATATTGTTGGAAGCACTAGAATCTATGATATAATTGTTCAGTTTGAAACCATGAATGAACAAGGATATATAAAAAGGTTCTGGTTTCAATCTAGAAGTGGTAACAGAGGTTAGATTTTCTACATGCTTTTTCTCTATTTCCTCCTTTTCATTTTCAGGATTTTCTTTTAAACATACATTATTAGTTTGTTGAGATTCATATACAACAAAAGGGCCTTTAACATAATCGACTAGCTTATCTAATTCATGAGGATTCATTTTCAATTAATTGACGAGAGAGATCTGAATTATAGAAGATATACAAAAATCAACTATGTTAAAGTGGAGTTCAGGTTTAGACCTCTTCAAAACTTGAACTTCTGGGGTGACCACCTTTTTCACTTTAGGAGTTTCATTGGCTTGACTTCCAGTATCTTTTTCTTGTGATGTAGATAAGGGCACAATTGTCCAATTATTCACCTTTCCTCTGTGTTGGCTTCTAGTCAAGACTAAAAATGAAGGATCCTCCAAAGTTACCAATATGTCACCACCTCTTTCAGAATCTGATTCGTACTCTAGATAGTAACTTACAAATTCGCCATGTATTTCATAGGATACATCTTCAATGGTCAATTTTTCTATAGCCTCCTTTTCTGCTTCTAGTTGTTAATTTCATACATTTTTAGGACATGTAGCTCCCTCATGCTCATCTATGAGATGAAAAATACACATATTACTTTTACTATGTGGGGGTTCAATTTGAAGCCTTTGTTGTGCAGGAGGTAAGTTGAATTGTTTGCTAGCACCTGAGATCCCTTGGTTTGGATATTTATGTGGAATATCTTGATAAGGAGTTGTGGTTTTAGGCAACTATCATTTTTTTGTTATCAATTCATTCATCAATCTCTCTATCACTAGGTCTAATGATGAGGAAGTAGAGGCCTAAGAACTGGGTGTTTGAAAATATTTTCTCCATTTTCTAGTTGTAATTAAATCATCTTCTAACTCAATGGAAAGAACCTGAGTGGATTCTAGAGTTGTTGGTCTAGCTCTTTTCAAAGGGAAAGAAATATTATGCATCATAGCATTAAAAAAGAAACCCTTTTGGTTTTCATCATTAGGTCTACTTGCAGCTGGAATCTTTTGAAGGGATTTATTGAATCTTTCTATGAATTCTCACATGGGCACTTGTATCTCTTTCTTCATTTGAATTATTAAATGTATCAAGAGTGAGTTAGCATCATCATTTGATTTGAACCTGGCTTCAAAATCTATTTTCATAGTATTCCAGTCAGTGATTGAGGCATGAGGTAAGTTATGGAACTAGTCTACACCTGCATTGGTCGGGGTATGACCAAATAGCCTTACGGCCACATCTTGGGTAGCTACGGCCAAAAATCCACATGCTATGTTAAAAGCATTTAAATGATCCTCGGGGGATTTCTTCCCATCCCCACTAACTTTGGGAAGAATATCCTGACCTTTAGCTAAGTTTCCCAAATTTTCTCCTAAACTCAAAGGGCCTATAACAACACCCCAAGGTTAATTTTGGGCCATGGATGGAAAAATGATATTTAGCGGTTGTAAATTTATGAAAGGAGGAACTGAAGTTCTTGGTGAAACCAAGGATTGGAAAGAAAAATGTGTAGGAACTATCTTGGTGGGAGAAGAAGGTCTACTAATTGTCTTACACCACCTTTCTTTAGAGGGAGTTTGGGGTTTAAAGTCAAGTCTCACCAAGTCTTCAAAATATGTGTCTATTAGACCTTTTGCCCAGTTTTGTCTAGTGTATCTCTTATCGGTCAGTTTTAAAATAAACTCTGATTTAGTTGGCTCTAGCTATTTTGTTTACAACAACAACTTCATGGGAAATAGGTATTCCCCTTAATCTTTCACCAATTTCTTCCTCTCTTTCAAGCACTTGTTGGACCTAAAGATATTGTTGATTATTTCTTCTATTTACCCAAGCACGTGTTAAGGTATAAAATGAGGTTTTCTTGTGTGTCTTGGAAACCCAAATTTGGTTGTAACGCAGGTTGCTCATTCACAATAGGCAAAACCATTTTATCATAGCATATGAATATCTGAATCCCCATTAGAGTCGCCAAAAAATGTTAGTGAACAATTTTTTTCTTTCTAAAATTAATTTAGTTGATTCTCATAAGAATGGAAAAACAATTACAACAGTAACAATTGAGTTTCTATAATAGAAAACTCTGAGCAATTTTTCAAGGTGCATGCAACTATCTTGCTAGAAGTTATTTAATCTAGTCTTATTGCAAAAGAATATAATTCATGGGTATTTTTAACCAGAAAATACAAAGGCATAACATTCAATTCATCACTATGAATAGAATGTGCAATCTTAAAAACCATTTGAATCTGATGACAATAACCATCCATGCGATTATAACTAAGATTATTCAATGACTCCTCTCCGTTGCTTCAAATAAAAAGAAACCCATATGACAAAATAAAGAACCTTCACATATAATCTACTTCTGTAGGAAAATAAACCATATGCATTAATGAAAAATAAGATTCACCACTCAGATAGCTTCGTATATAAAACCATAGGATTCTATATATATTTCATCATATCAATTTATCAAAAAAAAAATCATAGATATCTAAAAATTAGTTTATGATATCTCAGAGAGTCGACCCTAAATTAGTTTCAAATTTTTACATAAATATCCCTAGAGGGATATAAATAACCATAGTTAAAATTAATCCACCAAGAGTAGATAGTTTTTAGTTATCATAACCAACTTCAAATCATAAAAGGAAAAGAAACTGAACTATGGCATCTAGCACCCACCAAGTTCTTCTAGGTGTCCACGACCCCTAAGATGACAGAATAAAAACCAGCTGAGCGGCCTTCCAGTTTTTGTTAGAAGAGGTAAATGTGGAGATAAACTGCTGATGTGGAAACCTAAGGTACACGATCCTCTACTTCCATATGTCTTTATCTTTGTGAATCTACACAAACTTCTCATCATGCATCTCCAAGTGCTTCTGATTGATTATCAACATCGACTCCATGCAAGCAATCTTAGAGAAGTCCTATACAACCAACATCTTTGCTTCCTTCAACTCGTCAAATTTCACCTGTATATCTTTAACAACTTCTTTTCCCGACTTGATTGGCTTCTCTTCTATTTCAACACATTACTTTCAATCCATTTCATGTCCCCTAGAATAATATCCTTAATGATTTCTAATTCCTTAAGTAAATCTTTAATCTCAAATATCCCTTGAGAAATAACCTCATTTCTCCATTCAATGCATTCTCTTAAGACATAAAGGATTTTATCATCCAAACCTGAGACTGGTCATTCTGTAAGAAACTTTTGTAAGCCATACTTTTGCACTTCTTCCATCCACAAGACTTCTTTAGTCCATTTTCCTTTCTCATTTTCCCAAGACTCAATGTTTGATTCAATCTTCTTGGTTATTATATTAATGTCTTCTTTATGGGATTCACTCAAACAGTTGATGTGTTTCATGGCCTCGACCTTGACATGCTCCATCCATTCTTCAAATGTTCTAGCAATTGCTCTATTCCTCTGCACATGGTCTAAGAACTTTTGATTGACTGAGGATTTAATGTCAATCGAGGTGGGCATTTCACTAGGGGAAAAGGATCAGGATGTTGAATGGCATAGATATATTGGGCCCTATTATTCATAGTCTCTTTCATTTCTTGTTTTCCTTAGCATCTTTCCATGCTCTCTTGGCAATTTTCATGTTTGATACCTCAAAGATTTTCATGTTGACTTCCCGATTGTCCTTCTTGAGGTCTAATTTTGATATCTAATAATCCTATGTAGTGACATCATTACTTTCTTTATCATTGACTGGTTTGACCATTTCTGCCATCCAATGCCCGGTATCTTCATTAAAATCAAGTCTAGATTCAATCTTGGGATTTTTATTCTTGGGATTTTTATCTAGACACCTATTCACTTCATCCTCGATTAGTAATGATAGTGACACAACACTGCGCTTCTTAGCTATGGAAGTCTCAAGCCACTTTGGATCTATTGGAGTCTTTTTTGGTGTTTCATAGCCACTGAGAAAAGTGAGAGAATCCATTGAAGAATTATCTACATCACCTTGGATTTTTTTACTGTAACCCATGTCGGGTAGATTGGAATCAGGGACATGTTCCTCTTCTTTCTCTACCTCTGGAGGGTCCAAGTCTAGCAAGCCTTTGAGGCTTACTATAGGCTCTTTCTCTTTATTCTTTTCCTGCTACTTGAGTGGGTTATCCATACACTAGGTTCTGCTTGGGGTTGAACTTGAACCTTTGGTGAGTCTGGTTCAGCTTCAGGTTCAGAATTACCTTTAGTAGAATAATTAACAATAGTGCTAGTTGAAATAGATACTTTTCTTGAAGATCTCTTTTTCTTTTCTTTCACTTGCTTTTATGGGGCTTGAACAACTATCTTGAGAGCTTTCTTCTTCTCTAAGAAATTTTTTGTTCTTTTAATTACGTTGGTCATTCTAGATCGCAAGTTGTCCTCTTCCCTTTTGGTCCAATCTATTTCTGGAATGGGGAGGCCTTCAATCTACTCAAAATACTGAGGATCAAGCACATCTTCATTCTCATCTTCTTCAACATCACCTATGCTCAAATCTACCTTAAAGGTGACTATCTATTTTAGGGTCATTCTAGACCATAGTCTTCTTCTGACGTCAAAAGCATCTAAACAATTAGCCCAATAGTCTTTTATCTCTGGTATATCTATGAATGTGGATGAGACATTAAGGTTAGCTTTAGCAAACCCTCTGTAGTCAAAATTATTCCTTGATGTGTAAGGCTTCAAATTTAGATCCTGAAGCTCACCTTCCACTGCTATGGTGTCCTAAAAACTTCTACATCTGTAGTGGCCAATCTCTATGGGAAATAATACTCCAAAAGACTTCTTAGAGATTCCTGATTTCTGTTAAATGAAAACTAAATGCCTACAAATCTCCATTAAAACCATATTATCTAAACAATATCATGGAAGCTTTAGAGGCTTCCCATCAAATGCTCCAACTCTAATGTAGGTGAATTTGGGAAATTGAACAAAATAACATACATAGATATTAATTACTTACATAGCTTCTTTAGTAAGCCTATTACTTTCCTTACCTCGAAGCTCAAAGACCAACCTTCCCAGGAACACATCATTGACCCTTCTGAATTCTTCAACAAACTTCTCACTCCACAAATATCTATAATATTCATAAATCATCATATCTTCATTCTAAGGCTCATGGGGTAATCCTGCCCACTCCTTGCAGTAGGCTAAGATATAGAAAAGGTAAGAGGTCATATAGAAAGGAGTTAAATTGGTCAAATTCAAAAGTTCTTTGTGCAATTTTTCAGCTACCAACTCAGCCCAGTCAATAAATTTCTCTTCTCCTAGTATTTTATGGATAAAACAATACATCCAATCCTCCCAATGAAAAGCATATTCATTTCCTTTTACCTTGTTTAGGAGAAAAACTATATCTTCTATTTCTTTTATGAAATGTTCAATGGTTAGCGGCTTTGGTAGCCGTGAGCCTCCTTTTTCTAGCCTCAGTAACCAACTCTATGCAATGAGGGAGTTGAATTTCTTTCTTTCCTCATCATATCTACAGACCGCTTCTCCAAAGGTCCAAGGCTTATAGGATTCCTTATGGGGAATTTCCAGGGCTGCTATGATTGTCTCCCTACTAATCTTTAATAGAATTTCTCCTAAAGCATTTTTGATACACCTATTTATGGCATCATACCTATTTGCACATTCTAACACTAATTCAGGACTGCTAGGGTAGGCGAAAAAGTCGCAGCCTCCAATAATCCATTGTTGGCTAACTTCTTAGAAAAAAACCCATCCGGAGCATTTCTGACCCTTTCATGCAATTCCGTCAAGCCCACATTTACTAGGGAGGTATCACAAATTTTGGGAAGGGGGATGAGCAAATGGGTTCCCTTCTCAACTTTGGGGAGTTTAGGCCAAAACATAGGCATTTTTAGGAAAAATAAAATAAAAGAAAACTCACAACATGCAGTAACCAATCTTCCTTTAGGGAAACCACAAACTAAAATTTACAAGGGAAAAGGATAAACTCACTGATTCACTGTGCATAAAAATTCTGCAATCCCTTATTAAATTTTTGTTGCTTCTGCTCTCTAGAATAACTGATAAAAAAGTGATAATGAAAAGACTACTATTTATTATCAAGGTTGGTGAAGATTTCGGGCAGATTCATGCATAACAGAATAATGAATACATTTGTGCGAGAGGTTATTGATATGACATATTACAATCTTTTTATTAATTCTCGTCTCAAATCAACACATTTTTCCCGGCTCCCAATGACCTCCCCTAATTAGCACACTTTTAATAATGATGACCCATATAGTACTATGAGCTACCAGCTATCTTTCATCATGTCATGGCATGTCTACATTGTCCCATCGAATCTGACTATTTTTGGACTTAACATGAAACATCTCCAAAAGCTCGGGTTTGATAATCTTTTAAGAGAATTTTCTCATAGAGAATTAATTTTTTGACTATAATATTCCATCAATCGGACCTTCAAAACTTGAACTTGAACTTGAACTTAGGAAGGTTCAAGGTTCAAGTTTGACTTTCATATCTGACTAATCGAAAGATCGATGACTTAAAGACTACAATCTGCTTGCAACCCCTGACAAAACTTGAACTTGAACTTGAACTTAGGAAGGTTCAAGTTCAAATTGAAGTAAGACTTTTACTTGGACAAAATGATTGACCGTGAGAGCAAAGAAAAATATGATGTAACACTCATGATATGAACAAATCAAAATATAGAGTCGTCACCCTTACCTGAAGGGAAAAATCTTGTTAACTTCTGAGTCCTTTCTCTCAGTAGAGTATTAATTAAAAATTTTGGGTTAATTATCATAACATGTTATGAACAACTCTCCCCAAAAGAGTCACCAATCTGTTGGTTGTGTGACTCGAATGGGGTAAATTAAAGCTTACCAATCTTTAGTAAAATAAACACTGGAGCTTCTAGGTAAACTTCAAAATATTTTATGAACAAGTCCCTAGCGGAGTCGCCAATCTATCAGTTCCCGAAACTGCAGATTGGAAATCCAAGATTTTTGCCACTTCTCCTATAGGACTTCTCAATCAGCCTTAGCCAATGAATGAGAATAATCGTCTGATTCAATTCCCTTTCACTTTAAGCTTTGCTAAACCTAGGAGGGTGAAACCTCACCGCAAAGCCTAATCAATTTGTTAAAGGAGTTTCTATAGATAATTTAAAGCTTTATGATTTCCCAAGGTGGAAAAAGATCCTTGAGATCAATCAAAATGGAAAAGTTGTTTGAAATTCTTCAAATTTCCTAACTGTGAACTAAATGCTTTTGGATAGAAAGTTATATTATTTGTAAGATATGAATGTACTTGACAGATTGGTGAACTTCAAAGCTTTAAAGAATAACCCCCTTTTTTTAAACAACCCTTAGACCAGTTCCTTATCCAATGTTGGGCAAATAGAGTCAAAACTTTTATATGATCTTTACATACAACTCTAAGAGATAGTATCAAACACCATCCACTACCATATTAAACAAGATAATATTTACAACATAAATCCTAGTCTAATTGAATTTAATTCTCCAAGAAAACCAATTAGACAAAGATACATGGACAACACTTCGTATGCAATCTTTGATAGTCCAAAATATATACTGAAAATGAATACTTTCACAAGATATTTAATGATAGCAATTGATTCTAAGATCAATAACCATTGAGGACCAATCTAAACAAAGGGAAATGAACTTACAATTTCTAGATTGGAAATAAAATAGGGTCTTTTGTATTAATTCCAAAATTAGATACAATTGATCTGTGCTTCAGTTGCAATATTTTTCCTGTCATTTTCTATAAAAAATAGTTCCAAATCTTACTTCATCCCCCTTTTGTGACCGGTATTGATTTCCCTTTTATACAAAATAAGGGAAGAAAAACAAGCTTCAAATTGATGCACCTGTTTCTAACTAATAACTAATTCACAATTGAAACACTAAATTACAATTCAAAATAAAATAAAACTAAACAACCTAATTAATCCATGATGACTGTGTCATCCCCACTATCCTTGTCTTGAGCATCCACTGTTGTCTTTGGCGTCTTTAGATATTTATTGATCCAATTTGCAACTTGAGAATGTTATGGCCACTTAAACTATGCAAAATTCAAGAATGTTCAAGAGAAGGTCATGCTATTTCTTTCCTATAACCACATGGACCTCGGCTTGAAACTTGGCAAAAAAAATTTCCAAAGAAATAATATTGTCCAAAAGCACATTGAATTCATCAATTTTGAAATCCATTTCTTTCTTCAAATGAGCAAGGATCCTTTGAGGCAATTCTTCATGTTCCCGCTTCCATGTTTGAAGATCTTTTATCCTTCCTTCTTCATTGGTGATTTTTGGGGTTGACCGATACTTACTTGATACAAAGGCTGACAATTTTAGTTCAATCTTCCCTTCCTCTTGCTCAATGTAACTCAAATAATTTGAAACAATTTCTAGTATCTGTACAGTTTCTTTAATTTGTGGTGGAGCATCTTGATCCCTTCGTATTACTTAATATAATTTAGTCAATTCGTACTAGGATGGATTCCATTTCCTGAGCAATTATTTTATCACATTTGTTCAAAATACATTTTATCCTAAAAGATAATATTTCTTCTAAATTCATATAAACACATTTTTCATGAGTATCTTTTGGCTCCTCTGGGTCATTATCCTTTTGCACTGGGTCTGCTCATATCTGGGGAATAATTTTATGTACTATCATGGCTTTGCTGATACCTTTAGACTTCAGTTGGGGGAGATCATTCTCCATCAGTGACATTCTCAAATAAAATTCATTAATCACTTTATTCATCTCCATTTCCTTGATTTGTGATTCCTCAATTTTATCTTACATGTGTTTTATTTGAGCTATGTTGATCATATCCCTTTGCATCAATTTTGAAGTCAATGCTAATGGATTGGTATTGTTAATGGTATGAAAAACAACCATACCCTCTGAGCCTCTTGTTATATCAATAAATTTTGGCTTTCTATCTCCTTTAAAACTAACCCATATGGCTAGAGTCTCTATTTTGGGATTAAACCCATATCCTTCAATCTTTTCCAAGGTATCGAATTCTACCACAAATGTGGGATCATCTTTCTTTCTTAATTGATCCAATAAAAAACAATTCTTTTAATGCGAGTCCTCGCACAATCCACATATTACTATTATTTACAATATCATTTTCTTCCTGCACAATAGGTGTGATTTCATCCAAACGAAGCTCATCAATCATCTACTTTACAATTGCTTCATGTTTGGATTCCTCAACACCCATGAGTCTTAATTTCTTCTTTTCCTCAAAATCCTTCATTTTGTATTAAATCCAGAAATCTTTAAACTGTTGTGTATTGGTTAAATCATCCTCTTGGAGAAATATGATATAAATGGCTTCTCTCTCATCATTTGTATCGATTGGGGTTTCATCCTCAAGAGTCTACACATATGAATCTCATTCTGGAATGTAGGGGTGGAGATGTTGGCCTTGTTTCTTCTTCTCCTCTTAATCCACTTAGGCTATGTGCCACCTTTGTTGAATCACATTCATCATCTAAATCATTATAGAAAACCAATGGAACAACATTCTCTTCTTGTGGTACTAGAGGAGGAGAGTCTAAATTAGAATCTTGTAGAATCAACTTTCTCCTTTTCTTAGGGGGGAAAACTGCTTTCTCAACTTCCTTAGGTTTCTCCTAATGCTGAATCTTGCCACACAACTTCTCAAAATCATCAATACATTTCTCAATCCTTAAAAATTCATGCTTCTCTTCATCATAATATTTAGTCATACCTTTCTTCTTCAATTTTCAATAAAATTCCTCACTTTTTAACCTTTTGAATAATGGATGGGACCACAATTTCTTATTACATATTCATCATTATTTAATTGGTGTTTAAATTTGGAAACTAGAGATTGGATATGTCCCTCTAGGTCATAATCTCTTCTATTCTCACTATCCAATCTATAATTATTTTTAGTATCCTCTTGTATTTCTCTTAGCATATTGGAACCAATAGTGAACCCAACAAATTTCACAACAAGAGGCATATATGTGCCTTTCTTTCTTGGATCCATAACCTCTCTTTCTAACCACAACATCTGCCATATGAAATCTAAAAACCCAATCCTTTCTGATACATATGTAGGCAACTTGTGAGGCTTCTGCCCACACCCGTAAACTTTGATCAATGTATATTTAGTTTTGCAAATCCAATCCCCAAAAATACGAGAACACTTCTTCTCAGGAAAATACTCCTTTGGCTTGAGAATAGCCTTGATCTTCTATGAAACTCTTTCCCTTTGATTTCCTAGGGATCTAAAATAGGGATCTACCTTGGTTCTTTCTCATTTATGTTCGCATAAAAAAACCAAAATAGGGATGTACCAGAAATTGGAATTGTAGAGTCTCTACATTATTTCCACTCATTAGAAAATATATTTTTTGTGCATGTGACTGATGACCCAAGTAATACACTGAGAAAAGAATGTGGTGGAGGACTCTCCTTATGGGTTTCCTCTTTACTCAATACTTCCTTCTTAACTATTTCCCCTATTTTCTTTTTAGGCATTTGAATTAAAAAACTTTCAAAAGCTCAGAGGAAAATTCTACTTATTGGTCTTAAAATTTGCAGACCTTTGCTCTCCAAATTAGCTCTGAACTCTCATCTTTGATATTTCACGTGGCTCATATTTCAATGCTCCAACAGATATCAACTCGATTACTTTACATTCATATAAACAACTCTATTCAAAACTCATTAAATTAAAATATCACTTCGTAATACTCCAAGTGTATGGAAATCCAACGATACATTTTAATTGTCAAATCTGCCACCCTTGCATTAAATGATCACCTTTTCACCATTTCACAAACACTTCTATGTGTTACTTGTGCAATGGTGAAATAATCTCTATCTTGCAACCTTCTTTATAAGCTCCCTGCATAATGGCAAAAAAATCTCTATCTCGCGACCCTCCTTATTTCGTGCCTGAGAAATAGCAAAAATGCCCAAGATCACTTGCTATGAAGGATAATTTGATATTAACTCTTCAATGTGCTTTTTATCTTTGAACCAAGAATATAATCAATCCATTTTGAAACTTCAAAGGGGAAAAAATTTAATTCATCCAACAAGCACAAAGACTTTCTAATATATTTTAACTTTATAATATATAAAGCCAAGAAAGATTGCAACACAAAGAATTCAAGTCTTTCTTAACTCACACACTAATTCTTATTGCTTAAACTCAAATTTGTAGCTCAAATTATGCAAACATCAGGTTTAAAATCCTTTAAAACACCACGACAATATCTCATATACCTCAAATTAACGCAAGTTTATGTTTCCAAAATGAAAAAAGAATACTATTATCGCATAAGATGATGTTTCACGTCAAAGATTGAAAATATAATTGCTCCTTTATTAACTTTAAAATTTGATTAATAATGTAAAATCACAATTTTATATTGCTGCACAAATTTGATAAAGTTTTGTTGCTTAGATAGAAGATAAATATTTACAATGTACTCCCCCATATATATAGGTAAGGGGCTATGAGAAAAATGTGGTAGAGATATAACTAACTATTGACTTATATTATAGTCCTAAACTATTTTGACTTAACCCACATTATAGTCCTAAATTATTTTGACTTGTAATGTGAACAAATATAATTGCATTTTTCAGTTTTACATTGAATGTGTCAAAACAAAGTTTGATGCAACAAAAGACAAGAGGGACCTCAAGGAAGTAAGTCCAATCCTTGCATCACGAGTCACACAATGGAAGTCACAAGAAATAGTTATATGCCAGATTAACCTTCATTTGTCATGAAATCAAGTACGATGAATCTGTAGCATGCAGTTTTACATTCCAAGAACACAAGCCTATTTGGAACCTTTAAGAGGTTATCATTTTATATTATCTATTGCTAGTTTCCATTGAAACTATTTCTTCTTCCTGAGAATTACTACTACAGATCAATTACATTAGCTTATAAATCCTTTGCAAGCATCAATTCAGCCTGGGAAAGATTACATTCTCCAAGAACAAAAAAATGTATTACATTATAGGCTAGGGCCTAAATCATAAGAATCCCTCACAACTATATGTAACATAATGTGAAAACCAACAAGAAGTTCAGTAATAGGTAAAGAAACATCAAGATATGATCCACAAAGCTTCATCGATCGGTAAAATCCTTTGCAGGATCAGAAAACACAGACTGGTCGTTAAACGTGAAGAACAGTGAAGTCCCACCAATAATCCAAGATAACTCAAACATGAAGAAACCAATCAAAGTGTGAACTTAGGTGAAGGTAAAAAATGATTCCATGAACACTCCATGAGGTGTGCAACAAAAACTAATAAAAATTGAAGGAACATTGAAAGAAACTCAACGTTTGACAATTGAAGATTGGGAAAATAAAATATTTTTGGTTGATGCAAGATTTCCAAGAACCCAAGATGCTCTTGCATCAAAATTGCATACACCATATTATAAAAAAATATGAAAACATCCTAAGTTTCATCTGACACTTCTTCTTTGTTCTTATTTTCAACCATGAACTTCTCAAACTTCTACAAAGAAGCTTGCACCTCAACAATTTTTGGCCTTGACATGTATTTGGAAATGAATTTGACACATATGATAGTTTCAATCAATCCCATAAAGGATTTCTTGTACTTTCCCAACATGTCCTTCATATCATCTAGTATTATTTGTAGGTTCATCAAATTGTCAAGATAAGTTATGGTGAATTCATCAGACTAAACCTCTCTATAGATCAACAAGGAGAACTCTTTAAGAAATGCTTCCTCAGAAAGAAGTTATTTACTTTCATCTAACAACTTGCACAAAATATCTTTAAATCTAGAAAGAATATCTTGCCCCTTCTCAACACCCAATTTCAAATATGTTTTCAAGTCTTTCACCAAATTCTTGATAACATTTTTCCTATTCCTTATGATCTCCTTAAACTAAACATATTTCCCTCTAGATGGGATGATGTCATTTTCAACCAATATATGTAAATCCATATCCTTGAATTTAAGATAGGTTTGGAGATTCCTCTCTTAGGATTATGGATCTTGAAGACATATCACCAAATTCTAATTCAATTCAGACTTGATCTCCTTTAACCATCCCATAATTTGAAAATAAGTTATGAGAATATGAATAGCTTTCCCAAGCAATCTGTCAGCCCATACATCCATTGTAATAAACTTGTTTCCATCTGTGTATGCCTTCTTGGTTCATTCCTTTGAGCTTGATGTAGACAATAGGTCCACCTTTTCAATTGACTTGACAATCTTTAGAAGCACTAAAATCAACTCCTCATTGCGGGCCTTCAATCAATCTTTGGAAGCCATAGAGTCAGTCAACATTATTACAAGTTCTTGAAGGAATCTTACACATCTTGTATGGTACCTTTGCAAGTCTACTTACCAAGATCAACTACTGTCATGGTGTAATCCTTAATGTCCAATTTGTTAGTAATCTTGTCAAGATGAGGAATATCCACTTCAACATACTTTGTTTTGTCCTCATTCACCTTCACCTTGGACATGACTTTAGGCTTCGTAATTGTCTTGGGCTTAGGTGGAACAAGTCAACTAAAATCAAAGTCATCTAGAAACATTTCTTGTGTATTCCTCTTTGGTGTAATCATTCCTAGCCACAGTGGTAGATCAAGAATACCTCCTTTAGTACATTAGTCTATATAGTTTGGATAGAGACATTCTTTGATTACAATTTTGTATTATTGAAGTAATGGTTGTTTGCACAGCAAAAGGGGTTTGCCTAGAAGACACATTGGATAGGATGTGAAACTAACAAAGTCAATGATTGTGGAGTCAAGAGTCATAGTCGGTATTTTAGACAAAGTGGAATAAGTGGGAAAATGATAAAATACATTTCCAAATTGTCATGTTTTGTGTTTAAGGTAGTTCCAGTGGAAGAAGAGGACATGATTGACTGACTATAAATTAAAAGTGTAACCAATTTTATAGACATTGTGAAGAAGGAATCTACATTTATGTTAAGTGAAATTAAAAGAATGGGAATAGGAATTGATACCCCTTATTCCATTGGTGGTTCTTTAACTTCTTATTTTTGAGGTTCTTCACTTATACCCTCATTCTTTACCTCAATCTATTTCTTCCCTTTAATAAATGTCTCACCTTTCATTTTTCTTACTTTGAACTAGATATTGTTAGTCGTCTTTGAGGAAGAAGAATCTTCTTTATTTTTTGTTCTCAACTCCTCTTTTCGACCCATAGGTCTTGATGTATCATCGTCAGAGTCATTTTTTAAGATCTTCAACCTTATGCCTTTTCTCTACAACAAGGTATTCATGTTGGGAATAATGGTTGAAACGTCTCTCTAATGGATACACATTCCTTCATTGGCCATTGGAAAGGAGAAAATGTCTTCTCCACAATCTTGTTATTCTCATTTGGATCAAGAGCATATCCATCATCTTCTATATCATAGGGAATATATGCAAAGTCTAGGTTCACAATTTTCTCCAAAGTGAACCAAAACTAGTCCAATATTATAATGCCCTCCTTAGTGCCCTAACCTATTTAGATGTATTCAATTCTATGAACATGAGTGAAATTCCTTTTCATCTTCTCTTTCATGCCTCTATAATTAAAATCTTCTCCCGCCTTGAATTTATTTTAAAGTGATTTCCCACATCTCTCCTATAATTTTGGCTTTAGTTGAGGTTGTCAATATGTACCTTCCTATTGTCAAAGGAAACTTGAAGCTTGCTTTATGAGATTCCAATTTCTTATAGTGAACATACATAATCTATCTTGCTATCTCTATTAGAATAATTTTTTCAGTAGGGTACCTTAAAAGCATGTAGGGAAAGCCATCAAAACATCTTACCCTTAGGTATGTGAAAGTAGGGAATTTCAAGAAGAGACAACCAAATTAATTCACCTTCTTCTAAGTATATTTTGATGCTCTTTCATTCAAGAGTTTCTTATTAAAAAGATAAAAGAAAACACGATAGAATGCATCTTGAACCCTTTTTAAATGACTCTTTCTTGGCCTAAGATTCAGTTGCAGTAATTCCATATTGGTTCCTTCCTCTTATCTCCCTTTGTGGAGAGGCCTAAAAAATACATTTGAGATGTGGTAATATTCACAAAGACAAATTCTAGTTCTAGAGCTAACACTAAGAAAGAAGCCACCCACGAATGTTGGTTTTGAGAAGTGTCTTCATACCCTTAGACAAGTTCTTCTTCTCATGTATTTTGATGAATGTCATTCTTATCTAAGGGTATGATAGTTGAACGAACGAAAAAAGTAACCTAGAATATTGTTAAATTATCTAAAGAACGTCAAATTCAATTAGAAAAAGTTCAACATGACATGATCATGCCAATCAAATTTGTTTTGATCAATTGGAAATGATGACAAAGAAGACCTCAAATTGAAAAACTTGTTTGGAGATGATAGCTAAATGGATGCCAAGTTTTAATAATATTATTTGGAGATGACAACTAAATGAATGTAAATTTTCAACAATGTTTTTGGGAGGTGACAACTAAATGGGTGTCAATGTTAAACATGTAGTACGCAAATGATAGCTAAATGAACATCAAATTTTAACAAATCATTTTAGAGGTGACAACTAAACAAATGTCAAATTTAAATGCTACACCTCAAAGATGATACTAAAGATGTTAAATTTAAACACTAAAATTTGTAGATGACAACTAAACAAACGTCAAATTTCAACACATGCTATGGACATGATAGTTAGATGAATGTCAAAATTAAACTTATTGTTTCACTAGTGACAGTTGTATATATGTCAAATTTTATGTTCTAATAATTCAAAGATAGTCAAATGAACATCAAATTTGAAAAAAAACTTTTGAAATGTCTCATGCTCAGAAGTATCTCACTTGCCCAATGACTCTTCCCACTTCTGGTGTTGGGGTCATTGTTGGGTTTCTGCAAGATACAGGTTATTTTTGGGCCAGTGTAGGTTGGTTCATCCCTAGGTGTCACTCCTTCCCTAGGTGCTATGGGTATTTCTACTCCCTATGGCATCCCAAATCTCCCTATTTTAAATGTTGCCCCTAGGTTGGGTGCTCCTTTCGCTCCTACTCTTTTTGGTGGGCAACAAAAAAGCTTCTTCTACTACTTCTCGACTTGGGTTGGAGGTCATTTCTACCACTCTTGGCACTAGTGATAGAGGGGTATCTACCCATGGGACTATCAAGGATGGGTCCCCCCCCCAAAAAATAAAAAAATAAAAAAAAATCTACTGGTATCGATGGAAGGAGCTATGCCCATGCTACCAAATCTGCTACTCCTATTCCTCCAAAGGTGAAAGATCGACCTATTTCCTATGCCAAGGTCTTCCTAGTGGTGGTGTGTGGCCCATATGTGGTGGACAGTATGGATTTATACCAATGTCATGGGTTGGTATATAGATTCATTTTTCTCTGGCCTTCTATTTCAAATTGCATTATTGGCTAACTAGTTCTTGGCAACCCTTAGTTTCCAGTAACAGTGAGATCTTCCCTTATGAAAAGGGTTTTTTATTGCTTCATTTTATTCTTCTGAAGATCATTATTTGGTATTGAACAATCTGTGGTTTTGTGGGAATCACTCTTTTTTTCCCAAACCTTGGACAGACTCCTTCAACCCTCTTACTAAACCACTCAATGTGCACTCAGTGTGGGTTCACCTTCCCAATCTTCCACTCCATTTTGGGGAGATTTATTTCTTTTAGGCCATTTGAAACTTGTTTGGTCATTTCCTAAAGGTGGATGAAGCTATGGCCATCATGAGCCACTCTACTTTTTTCTGCATTTTGGTTGATATAAATAGCTCCACACTTCTTCTAGGGGATGTGGTGCTCATGGTTGTGGAGATTGCATGGACTCAAGCGCTAGATTATGAGGATCTTCCCTTCCATTGTCGGTGTTGCTTCACTACTAGGCATATGGCTACAGATTATCTCTTCTACGTCAAAAAGGTGTTGCTACTTGGTGTAAGGATGCAAATGAGGATCATTTGACCATCTGTGCTTCTGATTCTCTCTTTGATTCATCCTTTGATGAATTATCATGGGCTGATGATGAAGATGAAACCTTTGCTGAAAATTTGGGTGATGCCCTTTGTTGCAAATCAGGGTCAAGCTTCTATCATTAATCCAAGTCATGCTCCTATTGCGACTCTGGGTTTTTTCCATACTACAAGTGAAATCCCCTCTATCCATGTGGACCATTCCTCTCCTCCTACTTTTGTTGTCACTACACAACTTTCTCAACACTCTGACCTAGTGAAGTTTCTTTTGTTGGGGATCTTAAGGATAACATTGCCTAGATAGTTGTCTGACGACGTAGGAAGAATTATTCTTCCAACTCTCGCTCCTCTTCACTTGAAGACTCCTAACCTTTATGCTAAGTGTTTTTTTTTTGTCAATATTTGTTGTGTTATTTATGTGTTGTTGAAGGCTTGTATTTTTTTTCTCTTTGACGCCTTCGAGATGTGGTTGTGTAAGGGTCAGACCCCTTGTTAGGCCTCTTTAATTTTCAATAAAATCAAATTTGACATTTACTAAATTAATGACAATCGAGCGGATTCCAATTTTTATGTACCTATGCTCATACTAAGCAAAGCCAATTAAATGGTCATCTAATTTACCACCACTGAATTTTGATAACATCAAATTCATTGTAATCATTAAAAAATGTGTTACCCTTGGGAATGAAGCATAGCTAAAAAGATCAATATGTTTATCTCTATTCTTCTTTGTTTCAAGGGTATTCTCACTAGCTTAAGCTATTCACAGTTTCTTCTAAAGCCTCTTCCTACATGACTCACAATTTGAAGAAAACGTATATTTTAAGCTTAACAAAAAAATTTATTTCTCCAACTTATTTCTATTCAAAATCCTTTCTACAATCATGTCTTCCATCACCATGTTTTCCATTTTTCCTTTGTTTCATGGAAAACTCTTCTACAAGCATGTAATTTATAGAATGATCCATCATTGGTTTGCACTACTTGGCAAGTCCCTTATATAGATTGTGGGTTTTTTTTATTTTGAATGGATAAGCAAAATTTATTGATGTACTTAGAGATTTTATTTGTCATATTTTGAATGATTGGTCTAGATGTTAATTCTATAAAGCCTCTCTAACAAATTTCTCATTTTTTATATTGATTTTAGAATTTCGTAAATAATATATTGTGTATTTCTATGGTATGAATTTTTTGTTCATCTAATTGACTATGTGGTCTCAATTCACAATCTTCCTCTTATTCATTTTAATGCCTTCAAGGTTTGCCACACATGTTGCTCTCCCACCTATAATATTTTTCCACTCCTCTTATTCCTTTGTGGGTCATAGCTTGATTAGTCTACTTGAAATGTGACACACGCACAAACAGACTTTTCTATGGAGATCATACAACTCCCATGCATAGGACTTGGTTATTGATTTGAAACCATTAGACACAAACTATGTAAGAAGATTAAATGAACAACCAACTAAAATTCAATAAGATCAATGAAGAATTGAGAAAGAATTCCCAATTTATTATGTTGAAGAAATGAACATCCAATGGGCTAAATCCGAAATAGAAATTTTGAAAGAACTGTGATGTAATAGTCAATCCATAGAATGAAAAGTTATCTTTTCACATTACCTATCTATCACTAAATGTTCAAGAAACCTAATGCTTCAACTTGCATTATTCACTAGCTTTTATTGATTTCCACTATAACACTACTGATAATTTTGTAGAGCCAAACATATATAATGAAAATGACTTACCTAGTTACTGGTTGGTCTCTTGGTTTAGGGATTGATGAAAGCTTCAAAAGATTGATGAAGCATTTTGGTTGAGTGGGGAGGTTATCTCTCCTTGAATGATTGCTAGATAAAATTAAAGTCATGTAGCTTGTAGTCTTTTCTTGTGTTTGATCCCAAATGATGTGATTAGTGAAGAAAGCATTAAATTGAAGATTCATTATATCTTTGTAAAAGAAACATGAAAAAACTAGTTTATGAGACTAACATACAAGAAATTCTTGATGGTACTTTATTAATAGTTTTAGAGGGTTTTAATTACCCTTGTAGGAAAGGTGAAATCACCCTATTTCTTTTATTAAAAAATTGTGTTGTATACGACATTTTTCCCCATAGATGTGAGTTAGTCACTATTTTGTCACATAATGGGATATTTAATACATTTTCTCTCATAATGTTACATTAAATAAATTTCTTAATAATCAAAAGAGAATTTCTCCTTTTACTTGTAACACATTAAATAATTTTACTTCAATTAGCTACATATGAAATAATTTTTTTTCTTATGTTACATTTTGATATAATATGTTTGAATTTTGGGTTACATTATGACAAGTCATACTCATCAATCCCTCAACAAATCTCATTTAATTAAGGAAAGGGTTTGATGGAATTGTGCCTTCATAAAAAAAATTAATATTGTTTCTTCCTCATGTTTAGAACACTACTTACTAGTCATAAGATTGTCAAAATGTTTTTGATTTCTTACATATAAATAGTTGAGCATTTAATGTTTTCCCTTTATTTAAACAACGTGATTCTTGAACCATTTTTCAAAATCCTCAAACAATTCATGTTGATTTGTAGTTGTCGCTTTTTACTTTTTTTAAGTTTGTGAGTTGTAGTAGCTTGGTTAAATAAATCTAGATTTTCAAGTTATTGTCTAAGGAATTGATATGTGCACATGGGTCAACATATGGCTTATAGTAATATGAGACTACCTTGTACTTTTTGTGGGAGACTCCTAGTTGTGCTACAAATGAAGCATACCTACCTTACCCCCTGTAGGATTTAAACTTGTGACCTCTATTTCAAGAGCACATGTTGTCCATCACTGGGCCAACTTAGGATGTATAAGAGAACTATTATAGATAATATACAAGTGTTCATTTATCGTAAATGTGTTGCAAGGGTCAACAAGCTTCAATTATACATGATACACATCATGGTGCATCATCTATGGTGAGTGTGACTTGGGTGTTGGATAGCCACTTCACTTACAATTTCTACTTCAATCTATTCACAGTAAGCAAAAAGAAGATCTAAAAATATCGAGGTTTTAGAGTTACTATATTCTTGAGGTCAAGACCCTACAACTACTACTTCAATCCATTCATAGTACGTGAAAAGTCCATCTAAAATTATTGATGTTTTAGAGTACTAGATCTTTGAGGTTGACACCCAACAACTGCTACTCAATCCATTTACAATAATGTTAATCTAAAAATATTAAAGTTTTAGAATTACTAGATTATTGAGTTTGGGATCCTACAAGTGCGTCTCCAATCTTCCCATTATGTTAAAGTCTAAAAATCTAAAAATCTAAAGATATTAGAGTTACTAGATTCTTGATCAAGCCTTTACAACTACTACAATCTATTTACAATAAGCGAAAAGTTGATTTAAAAATATCAAAATTTTAGAGCTACCAGATTCTTGAGGTTGAGACCAGATTTATAAACCAAAAATATTATTTCTGAATTAAAAATTGTTTAGGGTTAACTATTGTTCATAAACGTGATTAACGCCCCTGGGGTAGTAAATCAAAACAATAAATAATCTTTGACCGTCTATAAATTATGTGTAAGCATATAAATTTGGAATTTGAAATGATGTCCATATTTGATGACGATTCGCTGAACGAAGCTATAAAAGGCATTTCTTTGCAAGGTTTGAACAGCAAGTCGCAGGTTCGAATCTGGATATGGCCGAAGAATTCAGGGAGGAAAAACCACCCAAGGATTTACCCTCAACACCCACTACTCCATTGGTTCGGTCTGTGAGAGAAAAAAGGCCTGTAAAAGCCTTTGACCCTTCCATTATAAGGGATAGCCCTAAAGAGTTCATCATTGAACAAGGCAAAGGCACACAGCTTAAGAACATTCCAAATGTGGCATATAAACTATCCAAGTTCACAAGAGGTGATGAAATGTTGGAAACCATTCACAATCTGCTTTATGGATTGCGTGGAAAGGCTTATCACTTTAAAAGGGATGTTTTGCAGTTTTCAGGGTTTGCTTGGGGTGAAGAAGAAGAGAATAAACTCAAGGGGAAATTGAAGTTGAAGGACAAGCTCCACAAGATGAAGAAAGATGATTTGTGGCGGGTATGTGATGTAATGGATCTTGGGGTGTCTAAGTATGGTAAGAAGGAAGAGATGGTGTTTAATCTTATTGAGTTCTTGGAGGCTCCTTGTGAGGTGGGGGAAGTGAAAGGGACATATGGCAAAATAAAAACTCTTATTGAGACAAGAACTCTTATTGAGACGATCAAGCAAAATGGTTTAAGTAAAGGAGAAGATGAAGAAAAAGAAAAGGTGGAGGAGATTGTGAAAGAAGGCAAAGAGGAATTAGCCATGGTTGTCCCAATGGAAGGTGACGAAGTAGAGAAAGAGGAAAACAATAAGATGGATTTGGAAAATTCAAATATAAAAGAAACAGTTCAAAGAGGGGGAAGCGATGAAGAGAGCTTTAAATCAACCGACATGGATTCCTCCTGGTATCCTCCAACAAGAGAAATTATTCAAAAGGTTAAGAATGATATTTTGGAAGAGGAAGAAGGAAATATTGCAAATGAAAAAATTGAATCGACCAAAACAAATTCAGATTTAGAATATCCCTCAAATCTTGAAATAAAACTATCCATTTGTAAGGTTCTTGAGAATGCTGATTTTGAGAATGGAAAGCTTAGAGATGTTATAGTGGGAGTGTGCGAGCATTTTGATACTGAGCATAGTAAAAGTAGGGAGGATTATTTAGGGAGCTTTCTTGTAAACATATTGCAAAGGATTGTAGATAAACAAGAGGAGGAAGAGGGAAAGGAAGATGATGAAAATGGCATAGGGGAAAGTGTTCAAAATTACGAAGAAGCTTGAAATTATTGTAACAAAGAAGATGAACATGATATTTAATTAAAAGTTTGCTAGATTTATGTAATGTATAAGTATAATTTTCTGAATTTGAAAAAAGATAGGTAACCTTTCCATTTGATCACTAGCTATTATTTCCAAAGTTAAACATTGTTTAATTTTTTACTATAAAATTTAATTAACATAATTTCAATTTAAAAAAATTAAAAGTTGTGATTGATTAACACTCCACCATTGTGTTGGGAAGAGTTTAAACTACTTTTTTTGTCTAACATGTCGTTTAGAGAGAGGCCTAGTTGTCTACATTTTTTATTTATAGGATAACTATCGATTGTTACATACTAACAGCTAGATTGTGTATCATTTTCTATTCGTGGAAAATCTTGCACTTTGATGCTTATGACAAATTAATATATCTAATTTTTAATAGTTTTCAACCATAATAAATATTTTTAATAATCTTGTATGTCATTATAATATTTAGTTTAATAAATTAAATATTTTCTATTATTATGTATTTTAGTCAATGTAATGGTAGTCACATGTAAAATGTATATTCATGGAAGTTTTGTTTCTTGCCTTTTGTAGGTAAATAAAATAAGTACTACAATTATTTAAAGGGTTTGTTTTAATGAATGTAGTAACTTAGTACATTTAACCCTAAATCAATTAAAGATCTACTTGATAAAAATGTAAATGGTGATTAAAAAGGGCTAGAAATGCTTGGCCTTTTTCTATTTATCTAGATTGATGAGAAGGATTTTTCTATGTCATATGCTTGAAAATTTAAATGAGGGTTTTGAAATAGGGTCTATATTTCTTGGACTAATACTAGTAAAATAATAAAAAAGAACACACATACTAAGTTGGGAATGGATAAAAATATAAAATAGTGGGAGAAATGTACTTACAGAGAGTAGCATCGATCTATTTTAGCCCTAGGACTAAAATAATCTCATAGAGGTCTTTTAAAATGTTGACAATCTGTACATTTTTTGAATTTTAATTAGCCTTGTCTCCAAGGCTCATGTTTACAAATAGGGAGGGAAGTTGTCAAGTTTGGAAAGAATATAAGTTGTTCAATCCTTAGGATGAAGTGATCTACAAGAAAGTAGCATATATAGTCCATTCAAAGAGCAAGTGTTGGAAGGTCTTTAGTATTTCTAATCCCGAATATTTAAACACATTTAGAGAGAACTCACAAAAGGAATACATTATTTTCATTCTTTAAAAAAATTGTACACGGTTATGGCCAGTGATTTTGTATTACCTAGTCACGGTACTCTTCGTTATGCTATTTTATTTTTTTTTCTATAGTTGTCAAGGGTTTTATTATTGTTATTGCTATTGCTATTGCTATTGCTATTGCTATTGTTATTGCTATTTTTATTTTTATTGTTATTGTTATTATAAAACTACAGGAAATGGGTATAGCACCCCCTATAAAATACAGTGCATTGGGTAAACCTTTTAGTATGACCGGTGATGTTGGCATGACACATCCTCTAGTACCATGTCAATTGGTGGAAGGCTAGACCTTGTGACCTTGTGATTTACCACAAGAAGCTCTCACCAATCGAGCTAGGCCCCCAAGCCATGTGTTATCTATTATGAGGGTAACTAGTATACAATCTTTGTTCTTAGTGATACATATGGATATTAATTATGTTTAGTTTTGAAACACTAATGGTGTGGATGCATGGTATCTTTTGGATTATATAGAAATTTATTTTAATTAGAAAAAATGAAGAACACATTAGAGTGTTCAAAGGTTTTGGGAACCTTAGGAACTTTTAACAAGGTTCTTGGTCCCCAAGGAACCTCCGACCTCTAACAATTTAAAGAATTTTTATTAGATGAAATTTCAAATGACTTACAAAAAGAAGGCGTCACATTTTTTTGAGGTTTTGGGACCTTTAGCAAGGTTCTTGTTTCCCAATGAATTATTGACTTCTAATAGAAAGGATAAACATAAGAGAATCTTAATTAATAAGGAACCTCCAATACAAAAGGAAAGTATAAAGGGTCAATAAAGAGAAGAGAAGAGAACCTTTTAGAGCTTCACGAATTTTGAAAACCTTAGAACCTCAAATGACGTTCCTCATTGCTAAGGAACCTTCGACATTCAATAGAGTTAAGAGAAGAAGATTAAATAAAGACAAAGAGTTGATAAAGAAAAAGAAGAGGAAGGAAATAAAGAACTCAACAGAAGAGAAGAATTTGACAAGGGGACACAAAAATTAAGAAATGGTGAAAGAGAAAAGAAAGAAGACAATGAAGTGTTCAACAATTCTAAGAAGTTTAGGCACCTTTGATGAGGTTCTTTGTTCCCAAGGAGTCCCCAACCTATAACAAGATCAAGAGAATAAACCAACGATATGATAGAGAAAACATTATATTGTAACATGCCAAGTACAAAGCGAAGGGATTTGGTATTTGTAAATTTTTTTAATTCATGAGAAAGCTCAAGCGTGTATTGAAGCTTTAAACAACAGTATAATTAGTAAAGGAGAGAAAAAGTTGAAGTTCAAAACTTTAGACTTGCAAATACACTTCTAAAGAGTCAAGCAATGAAAGGAGGAATACATAAAAGATTTCCTATTGGTCACACCGATATCTTCATTCAAACTAGACTAAGTATGTTTTATCTTAAAGATCCTTAGAAAAATAGGCATAGATCTCCACATTTTTTTGTTGTTGAAGGAGTTTTTAGTATGATTATGTGTTTGTCTTTGTTTGGAGGGCCTTGAAACTATTGATATATGAGCACATGGGTTTGCAAAGGTGAGGTACCCCCCTTGTAGAGTTTGAGGGGATGGTAATATTGGATGCATGAGAGGATAGTTATGCAAGCTTATTTGTTATTGATAAATACAAATTTCTAAAAGGATTTGAAATACATAATCCAATGCATAATCCATGATTAATATAAAGATTTCACTATGAATTGGATGAAAACACTGACATGCATAGTACACAATCATATGGCCTATGTAAAGTCCTCATGAAAACAATCTCGAGATGAGAAAAAGATCAGATAGTGGTAGTCATAGTAAAAAAATAGTTTTACATGTGTGAGAGACGGTTAAGCATAGAGGCCTTGTCTAGTGAACAATTCCATGAGAAACAACATTGATAAATAAACTAGACACTAGTAGGCGACCAAATAAAACAATGAAGGTAGTTGCATGATAGTTAGAAATTTTGGTCAGGTGTCATAAAATAGTTTTAAGATGTATTGAAGGAAGATCCACGTCCTATGCCTCAAAAAGACCTATTTTAGTTAAAACTTATAAAATAATATCCTATATGCATGTTAGTGGTAATATTAAGGCATTGAAGGGCATTTTAGGATTTCCATCATCTCACAAGCCTCTAGGAGGTGGAGATTACTAATTATATTTTTTAGTAGCATGCAAAGGAAGTGGAGTTGAGTAAGTCAAGATTCTTCCCCTTAACGCCTAGTCAGAGCATTTGTAGTAATCAAAAAAGTATATTTACCTCCCAAGTGCCTAAATAAAGAAGATTTCAAGGAAAGCTTCATTGATTATTAGGCGCATGTCATATTTTCCATCTCTTTGTTACATTTGCAAGATGGACAACTAGTAAAGGTAGATTAGATGTATTATCATAAGGACAAAATTTTAACTTATCGTTATGAATCATCAAAATTTTGAACTCCATTTTTTGAGTAAGAAAATATTGTAAACAAACTTGTATGTATCTATAGAATATCTTATTTTAATCAATACAGACCTAGTTTTCCTTCTCATAAGCTATATTTTGAGCAACATCATTAAATGATTAACCTTTTCCTATGAAAAAAATATTTATCCTTGATTTGTTGCCTTATTATCTTTGCTACAATATAGTAGCACATTCATCCTTTTAAGTCATAGCTTGTGTTCATCAAATTTGTGTGAGTTTCAACTATGAAAAACCTTCCTCTTTAATGTTATGAATTTTTGACCTTTCAATCAAACATTTATGCAAAAATATGTCAAACTTTGAGTTGTGTGTATTGTGTGTTAGTTCGTAGTGACTAATCAGGAAAGTACTATATACTTGTCATTTAATGTGGGGTTCAGAGAAAGTTGTAATGACCCGAAAAAAATTTGGGGTTAACTCATCAAGCATTTTTAAGTTGACTTGTCAAACATTTCCCTAGGTTGACTCGTCAAGTATTTTTTAGGGTTAACTTGTTAACCGACATAAGTCTTGTTAAAATAGCTTACAGTTAGGGTTTTCACCAGGAGAATTTTGTAGCTTCTTGCAACGACATTGAGTTGCAATGGATTGTAGATTGGAATAGCTTAAAATTACTAGATAACAATATTGGACTCTTTGTGTGGTGGACGTAGCCCAAGATTGTGAACCACGTTAAATCTTTGTGTCTTCTTTTTCTATTTTTGTGTGTTTTATACCTTTGCATTATTGGTTATAGTTGCATGTTTCTGTTAGATTTATGTATGTTAATCCTAGCATTATGTTGTCCTTTTTAATCACATCTTGTATGCTCAAGTAAGTACAAGTTATAAATAATTATGATGTATCACCCCTTTTTACTTCTAAACTTAGTTTTTAGTTAAATTTTTACCCTTTTTCCTTATGAACAACAATATGGTAAGTTACTTTAGGTGCCACACTAGGGGAACCATCCCTTTTTCGATATTCACTCCAACTTATAGGTCATTCGCAACCTAGGATTATTTCCATTGTTTCATTTGGAAAAAAGAATTACCTCACCAATTGTCTAAAGGGTGCATCCCAATTTGATAGGTAGTTGCCCTATAATATAATTTTCAATAGAAAATAGAGATACTAAACCAAATTTCATCCACTCATAATACAAGGACTTCATTATAAATAAGAAATGTGTCTAAGGCTAAGGATATGTTTAAGAGCGGTAATGTCTTATGTGGTAAAATGAAACAAAAAAATTAAGGTTTAGAATAGTTTTCTAATCACTTCTTAATATAGATATCTATTAGGAAAATAAGTAAATAATGAGGTAGAATCATAAAATTTTAATTATAAATTAAAATACACTATAATATAGAGAAGTGTCAAAAAATAAGTGAAATATGCTTGAGAAAAAGACCCATTAACACCAAATATGGGTTGTATAGGTCACTTGTAAGTTGTCATTTCAAGTTGAAGTGATTCTAGGATAAGAACTTTCTTATTTGGAAACCTTATACTTATATTTAGGGATACGCCTTACTTGTGCACTCAAATTTGAGTACTCTAAGAGCCTAGCACTACACCATGTCTAGTAAGTCAAACTGACTTGAAATTTCACAAGGACCTTCAAACTGTCCTTTCCAACACTTTCCTCTTGATAAATTTAAGATTATTTATAAATTATATTTCTTTTGTTCTATAGACACTAATTCCAAGAAAGAAACCCTACAAAAAAAATAGTCAATGTGAGAGTCTATCAAGTGAGTGTTTCCCTTTATGGTCTTTTAAGAATAAATTCACCTATCATATATGTAAAAGGCAAGTTCCTAGTACAAAGCTATACTAATAAATTAATACAATTTAAAGAACATACATTAAAACCATATATATAAGTGGAAAATGATGAGAAGGAAAAATGCGTCACAAAGGTGAAGTGAGAGAAAGAAAACTAATCAAATAGAATATAAATTAGAAACAATTATATGATTAGAAGGTTTCTAGAATGGGGAGATGAAAATGTGATTAAAATATATTCGAGTTGGTTAAGGAGTTGGGAATAAAAACTAGGATCATTTTTGTTAGGGTTTGAAAGAAAAGAGAGGGGTAGGGGAATAGTAAAAGGAGGCAAGAAGTCAAGAAATGGAAATCGGATTGAGGTAAAAGTGAATAGGATTATTATAATGGAGGAAAATAGTATTTTCAAATGTGGATGATGAAAAATAGAAGTGGAACCTAAAAATGGGAGAGAAAGACCCTGAGAGGGGAAATGAGAAGGATGAGATAGGGAAAAGAAAGAGAAAATAGATGTGGGGGTAAGGGAAATAGAAAATAATAGGCAAGGGTAGAATTTAAGAGGAAACATCTGAAGCAATAAAGAAAAAGAGAAGCTAGTGTACAAATATGGCAAGTCATTTTTTCCAACTCAAAAATATTTTGGATAGAAGTTTCTTTTGTTAAAGAAAATAGGGTTGTTACATAACTAGTTAGTCAATCTCACTTTCTAGGTTGACCTATTCACATTGCTTAAAGCTCCACATAGGTAGTTTTATAGTTTTATATCACCTCATGTGGTTGAGACACGCGTCTTCACTTTGTGAGACATCTATTGCATGTCCACTTGTCATTTGTTAATGCACTTGTCAAGTGAACTCACAAGAGTTCCATCTTTGGAGGGGCAGTCAATCATTGTTTCCTGCCACCTAGCATCCACTAACTTGTCTATGTATACAAGGACACTATTCACATTCTATTCAACTCTTTGATAATATCACTTGGTTTATTTTATGCTCATAACTTGTGGAAGTATATCTCAATTTGAGATTTTTGTTCTTGACCAATCCAAATAGTAGTAGTGCTTTAAAAACTATTGTTGACTTTTACAAAATCTAAATCACTACTTTGATATAGTAATTACTATTATATCCTTTCCCCTTTAGGAAACAATTTCTCTATAATACTTTCCAAATTTAGTTTATTTTATTTCTATCTTAAATTGAGAGATCAAAAGGCTTGTTCTATAATTTTTTTGAGATAATTTAGTGATAAAATACAATAGGACATGAGCATTGTGATTAAATTAATCTTGAATTTAAATTTGGTGATAATTTGATGAAAGAATATTTTTAGTCCAAATATACCCAAGGTAGTGCAAATATCTTTGAGTTGAAAAAGGTAAACTTTCCAATGATAACTTGAGAGAAAATGTGATCATCTAAAGGAGGTGGTTATGAGTTCAGGAAATGAGATGCAATATTTTAGGAGCCAAAAGAGATCATTTACATATAGTTTAGGAGATATGTTCTTATAAAATGATTTGATCAAAGAAAATAAATAGTTAGGAAGAAAGGGTAAGAGAATTATGCACAATGAAATATGTTTACCATGAAAGATTAAAGCAAATTAAACCAAAAAAAATACAAAATCATACAAACAATAATATTATGCCTATAAATTCTAAATTAACATAAATCTCAATACAAATGAACTATGTTAGATTCCTTGATAAGTATGATTTTCCTGATTGATCGATTTGATGTATGGTCATGACACACTTTTAACAACATAATGACTCTTTCCTATAAAGTTGAGTGATTGAAATGACTAGAAGGGTTAGAAGATGAAGCATTGATAATAGATTGTGAGATCAAGGGTGGAGATGAATTAGGATCTTTCAAGTCATGAGATAGTGTCAAGTGGAATGATGAGAGGAGATGGAAAGATGGGAAGATAGTTAAAGGTGACTTTGTTCCTCACACTCAAAAGGGACAAGGAGAGAATTTAAATTTCATTTTTATAATTATGAGGAAAATTTCCCACACACCTAACTACAAGGGGTATTTTTAAAAAAGTAGAACATTTAAGGTTGAGTGTGATGGGTAAGATTGTGTGCGGATTTGAAATAGTTCAACACACATAATCAAGGATTAAGCATGTGCACTTGATTAAGGGAAGGATTAGGTGGAGATTAGGAGATAATGAATATGGAGGATGTGACATGTAGGAGGAACTAAATAAGTAAATATGTTACGAAAAATTGATAGGGTTTAATTGAATAATTGTTACAACAAATTAATAGGTACAAATATGTGTGTGCATACAATTATTATTATTTAGTTAAATACATACTTTCTCCCAATTATGAGTATTTTGTGCTCTTTATATAGAAAGGGAATCGTGATATGTAGCTACACAGGTACACACGTAATGATGTGTATATATGTACAAATGCAGTTACATATACTTTTATTTGTATTATATACAACAACACAAGCCTATAAACCTACATACATGTGTGTGTGCAAATTGATAGGTATGTGTGTGTGTGTGCGTGTGTTTATATATATATATATATATATATATATATATATATATATATATATATATATATATATATATATATATATATATATATATATGAACATGTTTGTACAAATGTTACTGTTTAATTAAATACATACTCTCCCAATTATGAGTATTTTGTGTGTATAAGAACGAAATTGTGATATATAGCTACATAGGTACATACATAAGGATGTGTATACATTTAGAAATGTAGTGTGTTTATTTTTGTAAACTTATGCACGTGTGCATGTGCACATGTGCATGTGTGTGATTGTATGTAGATGAAGAGTCTATACTTTAGGATAATGTGTATTCTAAAGATTAGTATTGCTTATCTTCTTTTTATGAAAAGAGGAGATATTATCTTTATATTAAATGATTGCATCCAAGTGAAAATGACTTATAAGAGATGAATGTAAAATTGAGTTATCAACAACCAATTAAAGAAAAAGGCATGCAAATTATAATGCCCCACCAGGGAACCCAGGAGAATTTAACCTAAAACATGTTGCTATGTTTACGGAATATTTTTTTCTTAAGAGTTTACAAAATAATAATGATAACAATGCATAAGAAATACAACATAAGATACAAACAAGTACATAAGTACAACTCAGTTATAGTTAACAATTCTCAAGGGTCCCATGATGTAGAATTGTGTGTTACTAATTAAATATTTTAGATTAAGTATAATTAAAAATATCTCATATACAAATGAATAACCAGTACATCCAATACCATAAGGTATAAACACAATGAAACAAAATCCTCTACACAGTTCATATGGTATGCCAAATACAAAGTATAATACAATATCTGAAAGGAATCACCTCTAAAGCACTGATCCAAGGTACAAATATAAACATCATAAGATAGATATGAGAAACCCTCCAATGAATAACAAGAAGAAGAAGACAAAAACAACAAGTATCATCCAACACCGCTACATGAACGTTAGAATCTCAATTGGTAAAAGAAAAACTACCACCCAAACTCATGGAGCCAAAGGTCCACTCCCACTGTGTTGGGGAGATAACAACAAACCTCACTCAGATAACAAACCCAACGCAACAAAACATCTAAGCAATGGATCTTGAAGGATCTCTAACTCAAAAGGTACCACCAACTAATGATAAAGAAAAGATAATAAATATCAAAATGTCAACACGTACCAAAACACAAAATACTAGAATATCAAACAATACCAAACACCAAATACCAAAATACCAAATACATTCCACCAGATAATACTGACATAAAAAAGACATACCACCAAAGGCAAATGCAAAAAATATGGAGGAGACAGGATACATACTATGGGAGTGTCATCATATGGTCATCTACTTGAGTTACCCTGGACTGGTCACACTAGACCTCAAACCTTCAAGCATTGAGTTGTCTTGGGTTGGCCACTCTAGGCCCCGGACCCTCAATAGGACCCACATGGAACTAGAATACCCTTCATGAAAATGAGGAATTCTAATCATACCTAATCTCTAGGTATCATCCCATTCCCACACTTAACCTATATAAGTGCTCAAGGTATGGGTGAGGCATTATCACTAATTATGTTTTTAATGAGCTCTCCAAATTTTAATTACTAAGTTATCACTTGTTAAAAAACTTACGATAGGTGTATTTGATATAGACCTCGGACCTTCAAGCTTTGAGTTGTCTTGGGCTGGCCACTCTAGGCCTTGGACCCTCAATAGGACCCACATGGAACTATAATACCCTCTCATGAAAATGAGGAATTCTAATCATACCTAATCTCTAGGTATCATCTCATTCCCACCCTTAACCTATACAAGCGCTCAAGGTATGGACGAGGCATTATCACTAATTATGTTTTTAACAAGCCCTCCAAATTTTAATTACTAAGTTATCACTTGTTAACAAACTTACAATAGGTGTATTTGATACACTTGTTTTTAATGAGCTCTCAAAATTTTAATTACTAAGTTATCACTTGTTAACAAACTTATGCTATGTTTATTTGATACACTTGTTAACTAATCTTATCTGATACAGTCCATATCTTTCCCATGGCTAAAGGGTTTTTCATAGCTAAGTTTGATAAGGCTGAGGATAGAACTAAGATCTTATGTGAAAAAAATTTAGCTGGGAGGAGGAAAAAATTATGCTTATGACTAAGCCCTAGCATCCTGATTTTAATCTCTCATCTGAAGTCTTCAGTAAGATCCCCATTTGGGTCAGGCTTCCTAATCTCCCTCTTCATCTATGGCAAGATTTTGTTCTAGAGGAAGTGGGTGAGGCCTTAGGGGATTTATTAATGTTGGATCATGACTCGTTTAATATTTATCATTCCACTGTGGCCCACCTTTTGGTTGATCTTGACATTTCGAAGGGTCTTCCATCTAAAATCATGATCGAATCATCTATGGGATCTTGGATCCAACATCTTGACTATGAAGGTATTCCTTTTAGATGTCGTAAATGCTTTAATATTGATCAAATTTATGCTCAATTTGGTTTGGATACCAAGAAGAATAAATCTGCTCCCTCTTGGAGGAAGGGAGCTTCTACCAAGCATTATACTGTTAGGAAGAATTCCTCTCAGCCATGGAAGGAGGATGATCCTGCTTTAGTTGACTCAGTTTCTTATGTGGTGGTGGATGGTTTGTGTTCTGTTGCTTCTTTTGAGCCTTTTGTGGATGTTGGCCTTGTCCCTTCTCACCCTCTTGTTGGTTTTGTTCTATATCCTTCTTTGCTAGATGGAGTTGGGCCCCCTGCTGGCAGATCTGAGGGTGAACTGATCCTGTTGTCAATGCTGGTGTTTTGGTACTAACTAGTTCTGAAGTTGTTGATCCTCTATTAGTTAGTCCATTGGTCAAGACTAATTCTTTCCCTTTTCTAGAGGCGTCATTGACAGTTTCAAAACCTCTGTTGGGTGTTGGTTCTTCAGTTTTAAACTCGTTGTGCTGGCAGGAAGATGCAGCTAGAGTTGAAGAAGGGTGGATCATAGTTAAAGGTAAACATCCTAAGAGATCCTCCTCTTCCTTTGACATGACTCTTAGATATCATAAGAAGGGTTCAAAAGTCTAGTTCACTTTCTTTTTCTGTTGTTTTCCTCTGGTATATCTTACGTAGCAGATTAGAGTGTTTTTGTTGGACTGTTTTCCTTCATAGTGTCTTTCAGTGAGGTGTTAATTGGTGTGTCTAGTCTTCTTTTTTTATTGGACTTTTGTTTCTAAATGAACTCTTAATGTTTTATCATAAGTTATGTCTTTGTAAAGGGTTTTGGGGCCCCTTCAAAACTTGTTGTTACCTTAATCAAAAACAAACTTACGATAGGTTACCCTATACTGACCACTTTAGGTCCCAGACCCCTATTGTAAGCCACTCCCCTAAGATGCACCTATTTAACCTCCCATAGGCTCACAAATCATTAATAGATCTCATAAATCAAATAAGGCATGAAAATTAATTTCAGTTCCATGCCAAAACTCACACTAGTCCTCAAACCAAAATCACACAATTACAAGTTGGCCATCAAACCATAACATCATAACCACTCTCTCAAAGAGTTCACATAAACATGAGCTTAGGTCTCAACAAGGTTGGGTAGAAATGATTGAAATGATATAACATCATAATGCATAATAAATAACCACATGAGCATTAATAGAACAACACACCCCGACTCTGGTATACACACCCTAAAAAGCCAATGTAAACCCCCATTCCACAAAAATTTACACAATAAGGTTTAAGTAATAATCCTCAAAATACAAATTCATACATACAAGAATATCTTATATTTTAAATTAAAGATTCTAATTTGAGAAAAAAAAAAAAAGGTATATCAACGCACTCAGATAAGTCCTATTCATATAAAATTTTCAATCATTTAAATATATCTACATAAACCCCTTGTTATAGCAAAACTAAATAAATAAATAATACAAATAAAACAAAGTAATAAATTAAATATTAACTAATCAAAAAATATTAATATTAGTAAATTTAATTAAAAATATTACTATTTAATAATAATAATATTAATTAATAAATTAAAAATTTAATTAAAATATAATTTAAAAGTTTTTTTAAAATAAATCTCAATGCAAAAAGGGGGCATGACACACAGCCCCACTCCTGTTGTCGCTGACATCTTAAACTGTTGCGGTAGCTCCAAAGTTGATGAGGGGGTAGGGGGGAGGAAATTTGTGCCCCCCCCTTAATTTTTTTTTTTAAATAATTTCTGGCAGAAAACGTATTGTCTTCTAGCAACCCCCCCTCCCCCTTTTAATAAGGAATTCAATAATCAACAATTCTTTTCCAATTGACTTTCATTAATTCAATGAAGACTAGTTTTTTTTAATAAGTTTTTTTTTTTAATAAGAACTTTCACATAAAAACCATATATATATATATATATATATATATATATATATATATATATATATATATATATATATATATATATATATATATATATATATATATATATATATATATATATATATATATATATATATATATATATATATATATATATAAATTAAATATCCATGCAAATATTGATGAAAAATATCTATCAATTCTTGGTAAACACCCTAACTGGGAAAAACTCACACGTTCCCCTAAAACCTCTTCCTAGGTTTTCAAACAATCCCAACAGAATACCATATATATTTTTTGACATCAAAACTATTCCCAAAATTCCTCAAAAATAAACTTGATTAAAATGGAAAACCATTTTTCAATGCATTCACTTAAAGAAATTTCAAACATGAAGCAAACAATCTTTTCAAAGGAAGGATTTTAGAAAATAGAAAGTTTCAAACCCTACCTCAACCAACGCCTAAATTTGAAGACAAGAATAATTAAATTGAACCTCCAAAATTCCAAGCTTTCAATAATCTTCCAAATTCACCCAAGAGAGCTCCTCCAAAACATGATAGACGTGATGGGAATAATACCCAGAAACCGCTCATAAAGAAAGTTGATTCCTCCTAGGGTTTCTAAAACATGCAATTCCTAAAAATCATAACTCAACTCTCCACCTAGTTTTTATCAACTTTGTTAGTGTACTAGACTTCTGGAAACTACCTCTACTAAAATCTTGATGTGAACTCTAAGTTGGCTAATCATTTCGATTGCACATACTACATTGCCAGTTGTGATAGTTCCCTGACTGAGAACCACCACTAGTACCATGAAATAATTTCATGCTCTACTAATTTTGATTACCTTTCAAGATGATAGAAGGATTCCTATAGTTCTCAGCTCCTTGAGACTGATTACTCTTAGGCCATGAAAAAGGACCACTAGACTGAACACCAATCTGTCCACCATGGCCTCTAGACAAGTTCGCCTCTACCAAAGTAGCCTTAATGACTGCATCCCTGAGAGTCTTAGGTTCAAAAAATGTAACACCCACAACCATGTGACCATTAAGTCCCCTAATGAAATGTTGTACTATCAATGGTGGCTTAACACTATAACTTGCATATGGCTTGAGCTCGAAGAAATAACACTCATACTACTGAACACTCATAAATAACTGTTGCAGATTGTGGACTTCAACTGCCCGCTGCTATTGCCACTAATCAAATAAGAAGCATTCTCATAAGTTCTCAAGAAATAACTCGCAAGTGACAATATCCATGCTAATCTCTAACTTTTTCTCATCAGTCTTTCACCAAGTAGCTGCTAAACATTCAAGGTGCATGATGGCACACCTCACCTTGATGTTGGTATCAAATTGTTGCACAGAAAAACAACGTTCTAATGTGATAATACATGTCTCTGCCTAGAAACCAGTACCTAGACCATTAAAGGGTGGAGGTTGTGATATAAGGAGGTCTCTCATTTGGTTAGCCTTGACGCTCCCCTGATCAACTATAGTGTTCCTCCTCCTAGGACCCCTGGATCTTTGTCTCTCCTCATTCCCAGAATGGTGTGACTCCTCCCTCTTAGCCCTATTATGAATAGGTAGACGTTACAGAATAGTCTGAAGTATCTTCCTAGCATTAGGCTCCTCTGAATCCCCATGTTGCTCATCATTGTTCTCTCCCCTATTCTCTGCATGCACCCTCTCTACTCTACGAAACACAGGAGGGCTATGAAGCCTACTCCTTCCACGTCCTCTAACATGAATTCTACTACGACCTCTACCAACAGATCTAGTCTAGTGACCATCTTTCCTATAACATCCAAATATAAGAATAATATCTCAAAATAAGTCAAAAATAATAAAGACGTGATGAGTAGTCATAAAATAATAGTTTTAAATGCATACTGTTTTATGTCTAAGTTTTTTTTGTTTCAAGTTTTGACAGTTTAGACATTTGATGGGCATACAAATTACCAAAGTTCCCAGTGTAGAAACTCGGGCTCTGATACCAAGTGTAATGCCTCGCCAGGGAACCCAGGAGAATTTAACCTAAAACATATGCTATGTTTATAGAATATTTTTTTCTTTAAAATTTACAAAATAATAATGATAATAATGTAGAAGAAATACAACATAAGATACAAACAAGTACATAAGTATAACTCAATTACAATTAACAATTCTCAAGGGTCCCATGATGTAGAATTGCATATAACTAATTAAATATTTTAGATTAAGCATAATTACAAATATCTCATATACAAATAAATAACCAGTACATCCAATACCATAAGGTATAAACACAATGAAACAACATCCTCTGCATAGTTTGCAAGGTATGTCAAATACAATGTATAGTATAACATTTGAAAGGAATCACCTCTGAAGCACTGATCAAAGGTACAAATAGAAACATCATAAGATAGATATGAGCAACCCTCCAAGGAAGAACAAGAAGAAGACAATGACAATAAATATCATCTAGCGCTGCTACAGGAACTTTGGAATCTCAAATGGTAAAAGAAACACTACCACCTGACCTCGTGGAACTAAAGGTCCACTCCCACCGTGTTGTGGAGATAACAAAAAACCCCACTCAAATAAAAAATCCAACACAACAAAACAACTAAGCAATGGATTCTGAAGACTCTCTAACTCAAAAGGTACCACCAACTAATGATAAAGAAAAGATAATAAATATCAAAATGTCAACACATACCAAAACACCAAATACCAGAATATTGAACAATACCAAACACCAAATATATTCCACCAGATAATAGTAACATACAAAGACACACCACCAAAGGTATATGCAAAAAACTATGGAGGAGAGTTAGGATATGTACTATGGAAGTGTCATCACATAGTCATCTACTTGAGTTACCTTGGATTGGTCACACTGGACCTCGGACCCTCAAGCATTAAGTTACCCTAGATTGGCCACTCTGGGCCCTAAACCCTCAATACGACCCACGCAAAACTAGAATACCCTTTCATAAAAATGAGGAATTCTAATCATACTTACTCTCTAGGTATCATCCCACTCTCACCCTTAGCCTATACAAGCGCTCAAGGTATGGACAAGACATTATCACTAATTATGTCTTTAATGAGCTCTCCAAATTTTAATTACTAAGTTATCACTTGTTAACAAACTTACAATAGGTTACCCTGGTACTGACCACTTTAGACCCCTATTGTAAGTCACTCCCCTAAGATGCACCTATTTAACCTCTCCTAGGCTCACAAATCATAAATAGATCTCATAAATCAGATAAGGCATGAAAATTAATTCCAGTTCCATAACAGATGAATGGAACTCACAGTGGTCCTCAAACCAAAATCACACAATTACAAGTTGGTTCTCAAACCATAACATCATAACCACTCTCTCAAAGAGTTCACATAAACATGAGCTTAGGTCTCAACAAGGGTGGGTAGAAATGATCGAAATGATAAAACATCATAATTCATAATAAGTAACCATATAATGCTCACTAAAATAACACACCCCGCCTCTTGTATACACACCCTAAAAAGCCAAAGTAAACTCTAATTCCGCAAAAAATTATACAATAAAATTTAAGTAATAATCCTCAAAATACAAATTCATACATACATGAACATCTTATATTTAAATTAAAACTTCTAATTAAAACTTCTTATATCAACACGCTCAGAATAAGTCCAATTCATATAAAATTTTCAATCATTTAAATATATCTACATAAACCCCCTGTTATAACAAAACTAAATAAATAAATAATAAAAATGAAACAAAGTGATAAATTAAATATTAACTAATTAACAAATATTAATATTAATAAATTTAATTATAAAATATTAATATTTAATAATAATATTAATTAATAAATTAAAATATAATTTAAAAGTTTAATATTTTTAAAAAAAATCTCAATGCAAAAAGGGGGGACCCACGGCCCCACCCCTACTATCGTAGGTAGCTAGTTGCCACGACATCTCAGGCTGTCGTGAACAGCCTAGCTGTTGTGGCCAGCTATGTTGCCATGGCAACTTAGACTGTCGCAAAAGCTCCAAAGCTGTCGAGGGGTAGGGCAACTTAAATTGCATATTAATATTTAATTAACCAATTAATATTTTACCACATTAATAACTATGCAATTGATAAATTCAATATTAAATAAATTAATTATGCTTTTAATTCCATCTTTGGGTTTAATAATTAATTAAATTATTTTATTCCAAATTTAGACTTTTAATTAATTCTTTTAATTAAACAACGGTATTTAATTAAGTCTCAATAATTAAATATCCTTCTATTTAATATTCTCATATTCATAAAATATAATTATTCTACTCTCATAATTAATCTTAATTTAATTATTTTAAATCAAATAATCTTCACAACAAACTCACTTGACTAACAACACACGAAAATCAACTAACTCAAATAACAAACAACCTCCGAGGAAGGGCTCACGAATTCGTGTCACCTTGATGAATTTAGATGGGTAGAAAAATAATACTTGTCCATTATTTTAGGCAAGCAATGGCTTGGGTTGGGATTTGGATCTGTATGTTATCTCCCCTCTCTTACCATTGAGATATTGTGATAGGGCACGTTCATCTTGGCAATTCAGGGAAGTCGATGTCTGATACCTACAAACCTGCATAAAAGACAAACATTTACATACATGTATAAATATATAACAAACAATGGCGAGGATCGATTGATCGTGTGGATCTCACAAGCAAGTAACGACAACTTCATCCCTCAACCACATCAGGCACATCAAGCATAAATATAAAAAATACACACCAACCATACACATGCAAGTATGGGGTCAGTAAAAACCATAAACATCAATGACATCCTAACATATAAATCATCGTTGTGAAATAACCATAACATATATATAAAATCATCATATAGTATTGTTTTGTATTAGGTGGCAGAAGTGTACTGTGTTATCTGTGAGGCCACCCTAGTCATCGTATTTTGGTTGATGACTTATTTCACCTTTGGTCTGTTGTATCTTTTGTTCGGGCTTCATTGAAAATATTTTGATGTGTAAAGGGTTTCAGGCACCCTTCAAAACCTGTTTTCCTTAATCAAATATATATATATATATATATATATATATATATATATATATATATATATATATATATATATATATATATATATATATAATCATCATTTGCATTTAACCAACATGAAAATAACCAAAAACATATAATTGTAAATACATGATATCTCACAATTATCCAATATAATGTCATACATTCATATCCTCAAAGATCTTTGAAATAACCAATGTACACATGAAAGCGGCCTAAATGAGTTTGGCAATAAAACTAAAAAGCAAACAATGGGAGGGGTATTACACAAACATACAACTGGTGTATTCTTAATGAAACCTGTTAATTTTTATTGTTTAATCTTTGATCTAAGTAATATAAAATCACTATTTGCATTGTCAATTCAAAATATCTATTGCTACAAATGAGTCAAATATGTCATACTTAAATAGAGAGTATTTAAAGTTGTATGATAGATTATTGTATTGAATACACAATCGTAGTTCTCAAATGGCATGACAACGTTGTAGATTTCCTTGATCCACTACCTTTGTAAAAGATATGATCGCTTCTAATTAGAAAGTGTCCATGGAAGAAAAGCACTCAAGTGATACTCTCTCTTACAATTGAAATGACAAGAACTTGGTTTATCATAGACAGTACTTTTGTTTTAACATGATATTGTATTATATTAATGCATTATACTCACATCTATGTCATGACATTTGTGAAATGTTTTTTATTATTAAAAGAAACAAAACAAGGGTGTTGTCCCTTTCAAAACTACAACTTGAAGGCAAAAAAGCAAGATAAAATTACAACAAGGTCAAGAGCAGACCATTGACAACAGACTAGCAACACAGCTAGTGACCCACAACAAGTATGGGTAGGCAACTCACCTACTGCGATAGGATAAGGGTGAGAGACTACAGAGTGATTCTTCCTTTGTCGGTCAACAATTGTCCAAGCAATTCTATCAGCAGGATCCCCAACATAAGATGGTGGAACCCTCCGAGAGAGAGAGAGAGAGAGAGAGAGAGAGAGAGAGAGAACAACATCAATAGGACCAGAGTGCTAACAATGTTGAACCTCGACAGCCACAGGCTAAAGCAAATGAAATACAATAGTAGTCAAAGAAGAGTTAACACCACTAGAGGGGACTTAATCAACCAACAACAAGAGGTGGAGGTAACCCCACTAGGGTGGAGGAGGTCGAAACAAAAGGAGCATCCCTGAGGGATACATCATCAGCCTAAAGAGTGTATTAGAGGAAGAGTCAGTGACCAAGACCGTCAAATGATCATCATTTGCATTCCTTTCACCATGTGGCAACACCCTTACAACGCGAAAGAGAACATGGCTAGATGACCAATAGAGAAGCGTCGCCTACAATTAAAGGGGAGGCCCTCAAAATCCAACGATTGGGTCCATGGCCTGTCCCCGACCATGAGAACCACATCACCCAGAAGGGATGTCAAGATGTCAAGATCAACCAAAATGCGAGCAAAAGTAAATCATAGCCTCATCCACCTTTAAAAAAATAACCAATATAGTTAGTTGCATATGGCCTCAAAACGAGAATTCTCCCATGAAGGGGACGATTTGGCAGATGAACCCACACTAGACAAACACTGAGTAGTTCAATAAGAGGGCTAAAAGGGATTGTCCAGGGTTTGGCTAAGAGAGTGATTCCTCCACATCCACAATTTGCTCAATATCAAATCACATTCGTCCTCATAGGTAAAAATAACAATAAAAAAATCTTTTGCACAAAGAAAGAGCTCAGTGTTACCAGGGGCTAATGATCTCCAAGACTCCAAGACCCAGCGGTGCAAATTTGGAAGGGAGGGCCAAAAACCAACAAATCTACAAACCAACCCACATTGTTGGTAGAAATCCACATTTTCCACCACTTTTGAAGGTACAAACCACCACAGGGGAGGTCTTGGCACAACCAATGGAACAAGCTTTCACCTTCGAAGGAGTAGATTTAGTAGCCCGAGCATAGCTCTTTCCACTAACAATAGAAATAGGGGGGAACCCCACTAGCACCAACAAGAAGAGGAACATTCATAGCCAACCACAAGAAAGATGAGCCAAGGACAACGCACTCTATTGCCCCAACACCCCTCAAAGCCAGCTCTAAAGATGACTACAACAAAATGAAGACCCAGGTTGCAAGTTCAAATTACTGTCTGGGCAAGAAACACCAACATCAACCTCAAACAACACAGCATACATGTTAGTAGTCCTAAAGCAACATTTGTGAAATGTTATTTTCAGCTATATTTAGAATTATGTAAAACTCACTAAGAACTTTATTTTTCATTGATGTAATATTAAATTGTTGTATCATATGCTTGAACATTGAATGTTTAAAAACAAAATTTATTTGATATATGTTTTTCTTATAAATAAATGTATTTCTTATAACAAGTTATAAGAAATATATCTTCATTTATGTATATTAGAAACCCTATCAAGTAAAATTTTAAAAACTTAATAGTATGTATTATTAAGAAAGTTAACTATTTTTCAATTAATGAACTAGAATGTTGATTTCAACCACTTAAAAAGTGTTTTATGATTTCACTTTGCCATATTTTCCTAGTTATATAACATTATTGCTACCTTAAGGTGAAACATCCACTTAAAATGGCACTCAATCTAATAAGGAGTCATTTTCTACATCATATAAATAAGAATGGTTTATGTATTATTTATGGACAAGTCTCCAAATGATTTTAAAAAAAAACATTATTTGAAAAAGAACCTTATCAAGTAAAATTTTAAAAACTTAATAGTATTTATGATTAAGAAAATTAACTATTTTTTCAATTAATGAACTAGAACCACTTAAAAAGTGCAAAATTTCACTCAACATGTAATATTTAAGATTTCACTTTGCCATATTCTCCTAGTTTTATAACATTACCACCTTTAGGTGAAACATCCACTTAAAATGGCACTCAATCTACTAAGGAGTCATTTTTTACATCATATAAATAAAATAATATATGTACTATTTATGGAAAAGTCTCCAAATAATTAGGAAACATTATGTGACAAAAATGTTAAAGACAATAATGTCACATATTTAGAGAAAAAGGGTTAGAAAGAAAAATAAAATTATAATATATCAAAATTTAATTCAATCAAGGAACCAATATTTCAAGATAGCCAAAACTCCTATTCTATAATTGAGAACTCTCATCAATTCTTTTATAAAAAGATTAAAAATAAAACGAATAATTCTTTAAATAATTTTTTTTACTTTCTAAAAGGTAAAATAAAGAAACATTTCATTTTAGAATGTCATCACTTCAAATAAAGAATATATACGCCCTATAACATAGATTTTAGATTTTATTGTCCTTCAAGTCTAAAATTTCAAGATTTAAATATTCAAAACCACTGCTTGATAAACCAGGGAAATGGCATTGCAAGTGTAGCGGGTCATTATTACGCAGGGTAAATTGCAGCTTTCTCGAGTGCAATGCTACTATGAATGTCTTGAACATATCCTAGAAAGAAGATGACGTCAACTGGACTAAAGAAACTGTTAAAATTTTACATTGGATATTAACCAAGGGATTTCCTTTATTTTACATGAGCATAAGAACTGTGGTAGTGCTCACTCCATTCTGGTGATTGAGGATTTTACAACTCAATATGAACTCAAGAAGCAACTGCTTCAAAAACTTATGAGAATGAATCCGGTCCTAATTCCTACAATGCATGTGGAAAATATAAAGACTGAATTAAAGATACTGCAACATGATTAAAAATTCATTTGTAAGCCAAGCTTCCATATCTCACAGCGACCTTGCATCATCTACAGTGCATTGATTTGTCTAAAAAAAATTCGTTTTATGCTTTCAAAACTAAAAAAGAGAATGAAAGGACTGTCTATCTGATTTTCATTCTGCGAAGCAAGGTTTTTAGAGTAGATCACAACTGAATATTAAGCTTTTCCCGTAACAATGTTCTCTATTTGATAGCATCAAAACTCATTCTCAAAACGGGCATCACAATCACTCCTGGGACTCGTGTTTAGAAAGTCTCACATATTTTTGGATAGAGTGTAACAACACTAGGCATAAAAAATTGGCCCTAGCTATACGAACCAAGCTTTTTCTCATGCCTAGTCCATCATACATAACTCATGCGCATGCTCAGTACACTCCTGGAAGGACTCTGTAAGGAACTTGTTTGCAGTACATATCCCAGTATTTCCCATACCTGAAAAAAGAATCGACTTTAAGCAAACCAGATAAAGAAACTTATCTTTTAAATTAAATTTAAGCCTGTAGGAAGGTTTAAGACTATGCAAAAGAGCGACTTAAACATGTCACTTTGTTTTGAAGCTTACTTTGCCCGGCATCGTTGGTCATCTCTTTGGGCTCGATCAAATAGAAGGATGGTTAAGAAGATAACATAGAAGTAGGGAAGAAACTGCAAAAACAGGAAATTTGTTTCAGGAAAGGAGAATCGAACTGTTAATTTCAAGAAAACGAAGTTCCACATTTTTAGGTCGGTTTGAAAATCAAATTCAAGCTAATTGCTTCCTGCTAAAACAATGAAGAGCACAGCAAATATTGATCCTACATGATTAAAGAGTCCCGGCAATGTCCAGAAAAATGCTGCTAGGATTTCTGGCACATAATGAAAATGCCGAGAGATACCCCACCTACAAATTTCCACAGAATTTATCAATTATCATTATATACCAGAGCAAGTAACAGAAGCAAAATATGTACCTTAGATTATATTTCAGAAAAAGAAACAAAATTATTAATTGGTAAGAGAGATTAGTATATTAATGAAATCAATATTACACCATCATACTTTCGCAAACATGAACCCAAACAAGTAACAAAAATAAAATAGTACAAAGGTTTGATTTATAATCTACACTTTTGTACTTGGAACAAGCCTTTTATTTTGAAAATACATACACCTATACTTCTAAAGTAATAGTGATAAAGCATATATTCTCAGAATCAACTGCTAAGGATAGAGGTGAACAGATAGTAAAAAATTTCCAGTAAAATGCTTCCAAATTGAAAGGGAATATAATGAAAGCTAAATATCATTTACTAGTGACCTCTGCACTGTTGCAGTAGTAAATGACTATGGGAACCTAGTGAAAAAACACGTAACCCTACAAGGTATCTACAGGGAGAGCGGATGCATACCACAGTTCAGCAAATGATTCTAAAAACTCAAGTATCTCAACTATTATCTTAACTTTGATGAAAGCCACATCATATGCAAGTGTCATAGTTGTTGAATTATCAGGATCACTGCAAATGTATTAACATTGCCTCTTCGGTATATATTTTCCAAGAGCAGTGATCTCTTATTTATATTGAGGAAAACACATTAAGAGACATGTCCCTTCATGGGACATGTCTATTCATTAATATTTATTAAATAGTTATTATAAGAATAATTATAATCTAATTATATCTATATATATATATATATATAATATGTCATTTCTCATAATGATCATATTATTGGTATTATTTATCTGACTGATGCTACAATCATCAACAATAGTTACCAGGAAACGGGTGCAAGTATTGGTATGGGAGATGAAGATGGGTACCAGTATGCCATTTTCAAAAAAAATTGGAGACGAAATACTATAATGATTAAAACTAAGAATTAAAATAAGATTTTAGAATATTGAGATAGATTAATTGTTTTGATATTTGATAATCGTCGTCATGATAGAAAAAAGAAATATTTAAAACCATAAAAACCTAGAGATGGCAAAGAAACTAGGAGGGAAATGCCATTATTTTTAGAAACATGGTATGGACCCTCATGGGCCTTGGAGATGAATATGTTTTCAATCAATTGATAAAACTTCAATTCATGTACAAATCTTAAGCTAAGTTACCGTGACCTTCACAGGAACCCTCCAGGTCCCTGTCCAGTTCGCTGTGGGTGATAACGAGAAAGCTGCTTTTCCAGCCAGGGTGGCACCAATACTTATACGCTTCGGGTAGATTGGCGTTGCATTTTTCGACCCGGATACTCGAGGTGGGGGCCCCTACTATTCTAAGGTTCGCGGTTGCTGCAGTAACACATGCCCTACCCCCTACTATTTAAAGGGGAAGGGGGGCCGCCCCCTCTTTATTATTGTGGGAGGCCCCCTGGCAGGGTCCAGCCCAGTCTGTGGGTTTGACCTTGCCAAACACCCAACAGTAGTTTAGCCTCCGCCGGCAAACCCAGGTGACTTCGACAATTTTTTAACATTCTAAAACACTTTTGAAGTGTTTTTTTGCTCAATAGAATGAAAAACAAAACCATTTTGCTCCATTGCTAAACTTCTTTTTTTCTTGCCATTGTTCAAAGAAAGTTGAAAATTGATTGTTGCATGCTCGAAGCTGGTTCTTGTGCTATTCCTACACAGTTACAAGTGTTACTTGTTCTCAAATACATTGTAGAGGAAAATTTCAAGAAAAGAGGTAAGCTTTTTGTTTTTTCTCTTATTTTCCTTGCATTTTTTTAACAAATTTAAATGAACTCTCTAGTTTTGTTTTATTTTTCCATTTAGGTTTGTGGCTTTGTGCCTATCCATGTTGTTTATAGAATTAATTGTGTTAGGTATTATAATGGCAAGTGCTTCTAGCTCTAGGAGCCATCCCTGCTTCAAAACAAACCCACACTCTCCTTTTGGAAATATGTGAAAATGGTACAACTTCCAACTGAAGGAGGTTTCACTTGGATTTGTAATCATTTAAAGCACAATATAACAGCTCATATAGTTGAGGGAAAGCACGTTTGTGCGTTATCCCTCGTCAAGACATAAAATTTTGTCTAGGCAAGCCAAAAGGTAAAGGCCTTGCAAAGGAACAAGTAATGGCATATATGAAGAGCAAGCAAATGCAGATGAAGCAGCAACAAATATAGCTATAGATCCTCATCCTTTGCAAAAGACTAGGAAAGGATCAAAAGCCTCTCCATCAAATTCCAATCTTGAACCTATAAAGGGCCATCCATTCTTGTCTATACCTCGAACAAGCCATGACACATAAGAGAGCAAAGGGACCCTTGGAAATGGCATTTCGGAATGAGGGTAGAGAGATTGTCGAGCAAGACATAGCTAGATCTATCTAGGCTATTGGATTGGCAAAAAATGGTGAGACCAATTAATGAGGCTCCAAAGGGGTTCAAGGGCCCAAGCTGTGAGAAGGCATGTAATTCCTTATTGGACAATGAGATGAAACATGTAGAGGACTCCTTGAAACCCATCAAGGATTCATGTATTGAAACAAGGGTGTCCATCATATTGATGGATGGAAAGATGCAAGAAATTGATCAATGTTATTGCAGTGTTCCATAAAGGGGCAATGTTTTTAAAGGTAATGGATTGTTAAGGGCAGGTGGAGGACAATCCATTTATTGCTAACATTATTTGTCAAGCCATTGAGGAAGTTTCCCTCGAAATGTTGTTCAAGTTGTAATAGACAATGCCAAAAACTATAGTGTTGTTGGGTTATTGGTTGAGGAGCGATGTCCACTCACTCAACTTAATGCTACAAAAAACTTGCAATTGAGTGGAATGGATCAAACAGGTATTTGCTGATGTCAATCAGATCCAAATGTTCACCACCAATCACCATATGTCATAAGGCATAGTTAAACAATTTTCAAAACTGGAGCTTTCGAAGGTAAGTTAAATAATAAATATGCTTTACTTTAGTAAGATTTTTAATTTAATTTTAAATTTTCACCTCCAACACACTTGTCTTGAGATGACTTGTGAAGGTTCCTGAGGCACTATCTTGTTAAATTATTGTGTGTTCGTGTTTAATATTCAACATGATATATATCATGACTTATCGTATATGATAAGTCATGACTGTTCATATTGACATCTCTCAGTTTTAATTTATATAGTTATTGTATTTTGTAGAATCAATCAATAACCAAGGCAATTGTATTCTACTGCATACATTCAGTTTACATCTTATTTTCTGATCTATAATTCCTTAACATATCTAACATGGTAATCAGTCGTATATGGCAGCAATCTAAAATACAAAAAAGACCCTTTTACCCAAATCTAAATGGTTAATGTTGCCACTTATAGTAACATAACCTAGGCTAAAAGGAAAGCAACAGTGCTAACACAAATTTGCAGGCACAAAGCTTGCAAAACACCTTGCCTTCCAGCTTGTATGGATAAACAAAAAAAATTGTGTTTCCTCCTTTTCCCTTTTCTCGGATGACCTCAAGATCAATTGATGCTAAGGATGTTGTTTCCTCCTCTTTACTTCTGTCCATCCAGAATCTTTTGGATGGCAGCTCTGAACTTTTAGACCAACTTCGAAGCCCGTCATGGCAGAGATTGCCAACGGTTCTAGAAAGCAAGCCGAGGTGGAATTCGTTAATGTGGGGGTCTTTTGTGAGATCTGAGATTCCATAGTGGGCTTATTCTTATGGGGGACAACAGAAGGAGATGGAGGGCAATCCCTAGATGGAGAAGGAGAATAAGCCTTTGCAACTTTAGCAGGAGCTTGAGATTGATTCGAATCTTGAGAGGTAGGAAGAATGACATAATGCTTAGGTTCAACCCCAACCCACCACCAAGGGTTTGCCAAGAGATGTTGAATTCCCCACAAGTTGTTTTTGACATTGGGATGTGAGGTGATCTATTGAGAACCATCTTTTGCATTTGAAGGAAATTTTTTCATAGTCCACCGGTTGCCTCTATCCTCTACTGCCCATCTGCAACAATATTTCAATAGGAAGACCATTGGACAGCTCCATTTCAACACTTATTCGAGCATAGGTGGAATTCTGGAAATCACTAGTTTTCTTGGAAGTGCAATTATATCTCCCCAAGCTATTCCTAATGGCTCAAAGGCAATCCAACTCCCAAAATTGTAGAGGAAGATTTGGTAGCCACACCCAAAAATAAGTTGTAGTAAAGATTTATATACGTGGATCAAAGGCGAGGAATCATGGTTTCATACACAAGGAAATGTCTTGGAAGATCCAAGGACCATTCTCTAGCACCAACTTCCTATCCTCTTGAGAGTCAGATTCTAGTATAAAGAATCCCTGGGCACAGGGGTAGATCCAAATTTCTCCCTCCCTATATTTTTTTCCACTTCTCAGTTCTCCAAGAGTCCAGATCACATAGTAATGGACAAACCTTTATGAATCTACAAATTAGGTGATAATCCTACAAAAAATCTTCCCAGTCCTTGGCCAAACCATCCAAACAAACCTTAGGAATTGAGGATGAAGGGCAAATAGGAAGAAAGAGGCATGGCTTAGAAATATTTCAAGAGTTTGAAGAGGCCAAACCACTGATAGAGCTTTTAAAACCACCACCCTCAGAATGCAATGCATCCTTGAAGTTCCTATTGGTTGTGGTAGCAATTGGCAGGCTTGTCAGAGGCTTTGAGGGGCAAGGGATTGTAATGTACCGAACAGCTGGTCCCCCTTCAATAGCTTCCTCTCTGGCCCGTGCGGTAGGGTCCCTTTCAACGCCCTTCAACTCCCTTCAACACTCAATATCCTTCAGCTCCCTTCAGTACCCTTTTGGCCCCCCTTCAGCTCCCTTCAACACGCAGCACTCGACAACTATATATTATACTCCATCTATTCAGAAATATGAATGGCTATTATTATAGTCCAAAGTAACACAATAGATCGTAGATCAAAACACATGCAAACCACTGAAATGAAATGCTATCAATTGGAGACTTATATTCTCATATTACATCCAGATACATAAATTTGTCTTCACAAAAGACTTCACAAATTTGACAATGTAGTACATAGTGAAATATCTGAAGCAATATCTCCAATGGCAGACTAGAGTGGCTACTAACCACTGAAACTACAATTAAAGACTAGGGAGGGTCTTCCACCTCCAAAAATGCACACAAGACCCAATTCCAATTGGAATCGCAAATACTCAAGAAAAGATAACTCCACCATGATTACCTACGATGCCAACCAACACCTTTAAAGGCCTCCAAGAAGTTTCTATAAAGTTACAATGGGCCAACTTTATTCATTATTTTATTATTTTGGCCCCTTTTTATTTTATTTAAATTTTGGGGTTCACCCTGCAGCGCGACGATGGTCACACATCCTGTTGATAGGACAATCTTATGTTCAAATATCATTCGCTGATGAGGTTGCTGGTTTGCTACGCGGGAGTGCTTTGATCGATGACAAAGGACCGTACTACTAAGTGCTGAGGGGGACATTGTTGATGGTGTGCTTCACCAGTGGATATTTTGCACCAGTCACCCAATGATTTTGCGACGCCAATATGGATGGAGATGCCGAAAAAGACATGACAACTGTCATCCGCTTGGGAGATATAAGGAGGTACGACTACAATTGGCAGGAGTCATAAGGGTTAGCGCAGATTGGGGAGAGTTGACGGTCAATACCGAGTTAGGGAGATATAAGGTGATTGGAGGGATAAGGAGTTTCGCTCGGCCATGGAGAGATAAGGGGTTTGGCAGTCATAGAGCTTGTAATAGGACAACAAGAATAGTAATGCCGATCAAATGAGGATGAGGTCCCTCAAAAATGTGGCCTCATTCGTTCATAGCTCCAGTCAAAAGTGTTTACCGATCAAAAAAAATTATTTAAATTTTGGGACCACCTAATTAATTAATTTAATTAATTCACTCCATTAATTTGGGGACATTACAATCCTCGCCGCTCAAAGATTGCTTGCCCTCAAGCAATTTGACATCAAACCGTTTGCCAATTGCGAAGCTCCAGGATCCTAAATCAAGTGCGGGTGTTGATAGTTGTATCTGCTGAAAGCTTGATGTCGCACCATGACTACAAGCACCCCCTGCAAATCTCCAACAAGCTTCCGTTGCTCCACTTTGAATAAACATTGCCTTGCTCCGAGTTGAGGAATAACTCATCAAAATCCAACTTGCTTTCTCCATATAGATGCCACTCACAAGGAAAGATGGCGATCATGCACGCCTCATACCCAATTAAAGGAATAACCTCATACTCAACCAATTGAAGAGCTTGCTCATTCAAAGGGTCATTGGTAGAGTCTCTGTCTCCATGAAATTGATCGACCAATAGTGGCTTCACAAACTTAGTGCAAGCATGTCCCTCACCCTTGTCATTGTCTTGAAGATTTGGGTGATCTCCACTTGAAGGGACAGGTGTTGATTCTTGCTTGTCCATATCCTCTTGTTGGTGAAGTGGATATGTGAGCATGTCTTTATCCTCTTTAGGGTTTAAGGTGTCGTGTAGCTCATTGTCAATCTCCCGCTTCATATTATTGGTGTAGATCATATTACCCTCAGAGGATGGATACTTCATTCGCAGGTCTATGTAGTCCTTGAGAGATATGACCATCTTCCATTCACCATCCACCCAATGCTACTTGAATTGCTTCAGTGACTCAGCCAAAGGGGGTGTTTGCATTTCTTGTTCAATCTTGGGAAGGAAGGTTGGCATCATCGGCCTTGTGTTGAAGCATTGTGAATCTCCCTCCGTCCTTGCTTCTATCAAGTGATTGAGCGTCTCCTCCATCTGTAGGTACCCTCTTGCGAGGGCTTTACTAAGCTGTTGTTGACTTCTTATAAACTCCCTCAACATGGTTGTCATATCCAGATGTGCATTTCTTATTCCATCACTGGGTGCCATGATTCTCACAACAAGCTGGCAAGATCGCCAACTCTAATACCACTATAATGTATTGAACGAAATGTCCTAGCTTCCTCTTTGGCCCGTGCAGTAGGGTCCCTTTTGGCGCCCTTCGACTCCCTTTGACACTCGGCACCCTTTGGCTCCCTTCAATACCCCTTCAACATGCGGCACCTAACGACTAAATATTATACTCGATCTATTCAGAAATATGAATGGCTATTATTATAATCCAAGGTAACACAATAGATTGTAGATCAAAACATATTCAAACCAAAAGAATGAAATGCTATCAATTGGGGACTTATATTCTCAGATTATATCCAAATGCATAAATTTGTCTTCGCAAGAAGACTTCACAAATTTGACAATGTAGTGCACAGTAAAGTATCTGAAGCGATATCTCCGATGGCAGAATAGGGTGGCTACTAACCACCGAAACTACAATTTCAAACTAGAGTCTTCCACCTCTGAAATTGCACACAAGACTCAATTCCAATTGGAATCACAAATACACAAGAAAAGATAACTCCACCATGATTACCTACAGTGCCGGCCAACACCTTATAGAGGCCTCCAAGAAGTTTCTAGAAAGTTACAATGGGCCGACATAACTTTATTATTTTGGCCCCTTTTTATTTTATAACTAAATTAATTAATTAAAGAAGTCTTTTATAAAGCATTAGCACATGAGCACCTCAAACTTCCCCAAGCCAACATTTCTAGCAGCTACAGAAGGCATTTTCTGACTAGTGGAAGAATGGACTTTGGTGTTTACACTACCTCCAAAAGGGATGCCCTAGCCGTGGTGTGAAGAGACAAAGATTTTATTGCTTCAAGAAGGATGCCTAGAGAATACACTCCCCTACAACCAATTGCTATTCGGTATCTGCAACTATTAGGGTTCCAAGTAAAATATAAAATGCACTAGTACTCAATGCCCACAAATCGAGTGCAATCAACCAACTTGGACTTGAAAAGAAATTTGTCAAAACCCTTGGGCTTCCTTAAACCCTACAAGGAAACAATTTTACACCTATTTCTTCAAACCTTAGGCTTCAAATACACAACTTCCTCCGCCAAAACTCTATTTTAACATGATCGAATATAACATGCTCTGCTTCTTCTCATGATCAATGTCCTCCGCAAAATGATCCTCACCTTCAACAACCAAACTGTGATCCTCAAATTTCACTTTTGCAGCAGCAAGGTAGGACTGAAATTTGTCAAGCTCACCGGTAAAATGCAAAAACAAAATCTCCGGAATTTTTTGCAAGTTTTGACTATAATATGATGTAATTTGCTATATTATTTAACTATAAGCATAGTGGTGTATTTTGAACTCAATTACTGCCACATATATGCATCTATTTTTTTATTTTTATATGTTTTTGTACGGATGAACCCAACCCCCTAAAAACAGTTTGACTGGACCCGCAAACCTGAACCTCAAACCCGAACCTGAGCCCAAATCGGAACAGGCAACGTAGATCTTAAACCTTATTATTGTTTTGCTTCATATTCTTAGCTCTGTGGGGTTTAATAAGGAAACTTTTACCACCAAAGAAACTTGTAAACTTTTATGAAAAGAATACAAAATTAAGTATGTTAGTGTATTTTATAGTTCTTTTAAATTCTGTCAACCAAATATCAGTACTTTTAAGAAAATCCACTGTAATTTATGTGATATATCTGACAACAACAGAAGAACAGAAGTAGAAATCTAAATCTTAAGAGCATTGTAAACAATGTAAACATTACAACACATGGAAAATTAACAGAAGCGACTACAAGGATAGAAAAACCAGTATAAGCATGTTTCATAGAAACAGTCTTCAACTCGTTACTGTAAAACAAATACCATATTCAATTAAAACATCTAAGCCTTCCTTGATAAAATCATGAAAGGAAAGAAAAAAAAACTTGATCGAGAAGGCATTGACCAGGGTTTGGTTCCTGGAAAATGCTGTTCAACTAACCAGAACTCTCAAGTGATAATTTACCATTATCAGTGGAAGATGTGGGATATGGGGAAGATATGATAGCGTTTTCAAGTATGATAAGTTCATGAATAAGAGTACAGCTACATAAAATTTAACTATGATCACCAAGAGATAGGAATACATATATGGTAAAGGCATCCAGAGCCTGAGCCAGAGGTTCATAGAGAACATATCTTTTACTGAGGTCAATATCAGTTAGAGAAGTAAATGAATATAAAGAATACTTCTAATGCAACCTTGAATCAATAAACATGAACAGAACTGACTCACCAGCCCGATGTCAGGAGAAGGCTACGCTTTTTCTCACCCTTAGTAGTTTCATATTGAGCCTCTATCTACAAAACCCCAACAATGAAAATGAATCTTCCATCGTCAATATGATTAAAAATTTAATTTATGTCAGAGAAACAGAGAATATTTAAAAATTTAAATATTTAATGATTCAGCAGAAAATAAAAGTAACCTGAAAACATAAAATGAATTCCAAGCATTCGATATTAGAAGGATGACTTCATAATGAGGTAAAAATAATATGTTGTGAAACTTGTTACCTTTGATGGTGGCTGACCCCAGATTAAGCAGTTACCATTTGTCTTGCGGAATAGCTGCCTTTGCCTATCACAGTCATAGTTGATGAATATGCATACAATGCCAGCAATAAGTATGCCGAGGGACAGCTGCCATTTTAAAAACAAAAAAAATTAGAATAAAATGGTATTTGACAATCTCAATTAAGATAGCATACCATCTAGGTAAAGACAATAATGCAGATTTGCCATTATACTTATTCAGAAAGTCGAGACATTTCATGTGATTACCTCTTGTTTTATAGTTCAACTATGCAGGTCATTTAGAGAAATAAATAAATAAAACTTTTAACTTCTAAAGGAAGTGTTTGTATTCATTGATATTGTGGATTACCTGAAGACCCAAATTGATGGGATGACGTACAAGATACATTGCTGGAGATGTATAAACAGATGGAACCCAGACCAGACAACCCCAACAAATGTAAAAGCCAGCTGTCAATTCAAACCAGAAGGTCATAAAGATTGAATTTCTTTGAACCTTCAACCATTTACCATTTGACAGACTAATTAATGTAGAACAAGCTTGAAAATTTGTCATCAAAAACAGCTAACCGGGCTTCTTTCCCACATAAAAAGAAATTATACTGAATGATGTCAAAAACTACAATTCTGTACAAGAATATGAAATGCATAAAGAGCTGGCTGACAGCATAATGTTTGAACTTGTGACTGGATAAAAACTTCTAACCATACAACAAACAATTCAAAAGAGCAAACGGTGAATAGTGGGGTCTAATATGAGCTTCCGTGATGGCCAGTCTTTGAAACTGGATAAACTTGCAAGCATGTGAGCCAAGCATCGCCAGGTCAAAATTTTCAAAAACAACCAGAGCTATAATCATGGATATACATATCCACCTTCAGGTAATATATTATTATACAGTAAACCATTATTATTTGAAGCTACAAAGCCAAATAAGCCCCCAAAAAAATAAGCAAGATCTTTTTACAAAGTGGCAATCATAACCCTCAGCGTCCAATCAGCAAATATGCATAGGACATCAGAATTCCCTATGTTATTGTGATTCATTTTAGAGAAACTCTGTAACCTACAGTTTACGTCTTAGGAGCTCTCTTTCACATAATGGAGGTAAATCCATCAAACTCAATCCCACACTATCTTCTTTATTTCCAATCTAGTGGCATTCTAAGCAGTTCTATGGTATTAACTTTTGCATATGCTCTTAATGTCCTTCCAACTTATTTAACAATAAAATAAATCAACTCTATCAGAATATTTCACTGTTTATATCAACCATCCTAATTCAAAATGATTCTTATTCCTGCTCCAGGTCAAGAAAAACATTTTGATGATCCTTTAACTCTCAAATGAGTAGAATTATTTACTTACCAATGAACTTGTGACAATGTGATATCAGAAGAATGAATTATAATGCACATTATACAAAATAAGCCAAGACCCTTCAACCAGAAGAGCTTTTTGTATCTACTATCAGCCACCCTCAACATTAGGCCTTCAACATAAATTATATGTCAGATCCCCGTTAGCCTTGATGGATTAGCAATAGTTTTTCCAACATGCAATAGAGCTTATTCAGAAACAAAAATGAGTATGATCATCTTTCAAATAGAAATTAAATTAATTAAATGAAGCTGCTTCCTTATCTAATATAAGTTAGTTCCTCAAATGACCATTCTGGAATATGAATATTTACAGCAGTCTGCCCTATTTTATTAAAATAGGTTCTATATAAAGGTTTTCATTAATAGTTCTATTTCTAACTCAACATCAACGTTAACATACCAATGATACAGAAGATGAATTCATCCCAAGCCAACAAAAATTATGGAAAAGTTAATCTCTAGTTGGTGCCTTACAATGCCCAAAATCCCTTCCCTTCTACTATAAACAGCCCTATTTCTTTGGTCCCAATATTGATTTAAGGAACATATTATCTGTTTTTATTCAAAAATAGAATTACCCCATGGCATTGAAATTACAAGATTCAAATGTAGCTTATCGCAGAGAAGTCAATATTGATTTTTGAATATCAAACATAAAGTCCGAAAAGGATGCAATTTGCAAACCATGTAATTGGGAAATATCTATAAGGAATAACTTGGTTCATTGAACCAATATGATATGAACCAAACACATTTGTGTTTCATGTTCATAGCGCGTTTTGTCAAATGTTCCATGTTATTAATTAGTCCCTGAGCATGAAAAGCATTATAACATCTTACCATAGAAAATCATCTCTTCAGCTTTGCTTTCCAGGTTGTTTGATATCGTGTGTTCAATTTTATGAGGCACTGATACTTCTAGTTATTTTGTATTATGCAAACTTACATATTCTATTCAATAAATGAATCTAACAATATCAGTCTCACTAGAGAGCAGAATGACATCCTTGAAGTAAGGACTGCTTGTGGAGGTCAACTTGAGATGCTTAAAACACAAGGATCAAATTCTACAAAATTAAAATTACCAATCTAAAATTTCACAAAAACATCTAATGTCAAAAACAATATACAGTAAGTCTTCGCCTACCAATATCCCAACATAAGAACATAGAATAATGCATAGTTAAAAACTTAAAAGAATAATTATATAATACAAATGGAAATCGCTAATGAAGAATATCCTGCAGAAAGAATAGAAATTCTAAGCATTCCATCTTCAATCCAAATATGTAAACAAACAAATACTCCAGCTTTGGATTCTGCCAGTCATCTAACAACTTTACGTTTTATTTGAAAAGTGTATGGAAAAAGCCATGCAATTTAAATTTGCTGAACAGGAGGACTATCGAAGTGCACCTCGGTCATGAGCAATATCCATGGTACTCCAGTACCCAGACTCCCACCAAAAGAACTTTGTTATGTATACCAACATCAATATGCTGCTGACTAACATAGAATCAGCTATTCTGCCGTACTCTTCATACTGCATCCAACATCTTGTTTAGTCACTTGTACATGTAGAGTACCATGACCATGCCACATCATATTGTTGAATCACTACAATAAAAGGTCCAATTAATACAAGCTCCTAAGTTTACTCAAGCTTGTACACTTCATTTACCTGTTTTATGCAGTATGTTACAACAAGAACAGCCCAAGCCATCATTCCAAACCGACAATTTGTAAATACTTTGATGTCAAAGCTTTTACCAATTCGAGGATACAGCTCCATTCCCTGCAGTTAGGAGAAGCAATTCATGTGAATAAAAATTTATATATACACATTGTTGGTTTTAGTAGAAAAATAGAAATTACACTGGAAATCTATTGTCAATGCTTGACTCTTGTAAAACAGCACACATTATCCCCAGGGATTCGTGGTATAATGGCAATTGAGTAAATTTCTAAACAATGTGACTCCAGTTCAATACCCCTTGGGTAGCACAGACTCTCACACACACAAGGATTAAGCCCCTATCTGTGTTCCAATGGCTATGAGATACATTAAATACCCCTCATATACCAAGCAAAAAGGACACATAAAACTGTCTCTCAGAAGAAAGGTCTAATTTAAATACAAAGGAACACAGAATAGCAACTCAAGCCATCATCTGGGGAAGTTTTCGAAGTGTAAATGGGGCGTCACTATGAAGGTCCTTCACAGAAATAATATTAGAAAAACTTCTTGCTCAATATAGGAGGAAAACCTGATTCTACACCTTGCTATGTTGAGCAAAGGTCTCAATATGGCTACTAAATTGCCAATTTTTGTACATCATTACATATCTTGATTGTTCTTATGCCTGCCTTATAACAGCTCAACATATGCCAGAATGAAATGTTTCTGAATACAAACAATTTCAACTGGAAATGTTGTATATCTTTAATGAAAAAATCATTTTAAGTATCAGCATGCAATATTTTGGTTGCTCTCAAAATATTTCACAAATATCATTTGGCTGTTTGCAGCTCCTTTTTCCCTTTTGCATACAAATTTGTTCCAACCATAAAAGTGTCCCATTTTTATTCAGCAATAAAAATTCTTTAAAAGCTTCAATTCATTATGTGGTTAGTTCAGAGGAAAGATAGTATTCAAAACTTCTCTCTAATTCAAGTGTGATTGCAGCTGCTCTGCTTACCCGTAATACGTCCTTTTGCCCACTTCTCAAAATGCTGAAATAAATAGTTAACTTCCAAGGTCAGAAACACTAGTTTGATCTCAAATCAAATAATTCCAGATAAGGATAAGAACCTCCCAAGTTTGGTGGTCTATGGCATTACTTTAAATTAAAAACAAAGTTCCACAGTGTTTCGGGAATGGGGACAGGAGGACGGTAGGAAACACATTTTGGGGACGGCAATCCAAGGGCCATTTTTTTGGTGACGGCAATACAGACACACGTACACTGTTACACATATATATGAGAGAGAGAGAGAGAGAGAGAGATGTCAATAACTGATAACAGCAATATCAATATACAAATAAATCATGATAGCAGTAGTATAACAGCAGTATAAACTCTAGAACAACAATAAGCTAAATCATGAGATCCATAACAGGGACTTGGGAGTGGAGACCAAAATGGGTTTGAGGGGAAGCAATGATAAGCTGCACAACGTGTTAGATGTGAGAAAACCCCAACAATAAAGGGGGCGCAAAGGAACATTTCGGCTGTTTCCTGGGAATGTATTCTGTACCTGTTATTCTTATATGGATCATATTTAGTTTGTACTTTCCAAACCAAGGTTTTACATTACACAAGGCATAACGTCTGCAACTGTATGTTATTTTTACATGTTCAACATTTTGACATCAATGACAAACTTTCTAACAATCTCCCCCTTGGCATTGATGTCAAAATCCATGGACCTGTTTAAAAACTAAAGCAAGCAGCAAACCACAAAGTCAAACCACGAAGTTCAATTTGAAATAAAACCAATCTGAAACCTGTCCAACTGAAGCAATCTGAAACCTGAACCCTGTCAAACTGAATTGAACTCTGAAACCTGTCAAACTCAAACAACAAAAACATTTCACCAATTTCTCCCCCTTTGACATCAATGACAAAAGGGGGATATAAAATAGTACAATAAGATAACCCCCCTAAGCAGATGCAGAATGATGTTCAAGTTTGAATAGGTGAGGCCACAACCCCAAGCCTTTTGTGAAAAGTTTCTCTAGGAAGTGGCTTAGTAAAGATATCAGCCAATTAATCATGAGTGGGAACATATTCGAGCTGAACTTCATGATTAAATGATATTTAATAGAGATATGATTAGTGCGAGAATTTAATACAGGATTCTTAAAAATGTTAAATGCACTAGTGTTATCAAAAAAATAGAGTGGTTACATAAACCATTCGTAGATCCTGAAAAGTATGTTTCATCCAAAACCCCTGTGTACAACATGAAATAGAAGCAACATATTCAGCCTCTGCCATGGACAAGGTCACAAAATCTTGTTTTTTACTCAACCATGATACTAACTTTTCCCCCAAGAAGAAAGCTCCACCACTAGTACTACGACTGTCATCAACACAACCTACCCAATTTGCATCAGTATAAGCAAAGTAAACTTATTAGATCGAGCATACCATGACCCATTATTAACTGTGCCTTTTAAATATCTGAAAATTATTTTGATTACATTAAGATGAGTAACCTTTGGGGCAGACTGAAAATGTGCAACCATACTATTGTGACATTTTCACACCATCACCCCATTGCAAATGGGGACCCCCTCTTTTTGCTTTGGCAGTAGGAGTAGTGGTCTTAGTTGGCCTTTGGCAGCAATTCCAGACTCTCCCAGACAATGAGATGAGTTTGAACAACTCCACCCACTTAGGGATCAGGCTAGTTGAAGGACAAGGGTAGAGTTGTGAGAAATTCAACATTTAATTAAGTGTCAAGAAAGACTGAGTTAGAGGTCTAGGACTCGAGTAGATGATAGCAAGCCCGGATTGGATACTAAACCTTAGCACCTTGAGGAAGTAGGTTTGGATTTGAAATATGAGGAATTGAAATCAAAAGAATCATGATGACAGATGACACTTAGTGACGTTTGAGATCAAGATAGGATGAAGATGATAAGTTGTTGAAGTACGAAGTCAACTTGGAAGACATAACAGGGAGATGAACTTTGAGTGTGAAAAGATGAAGATTAATGACTTTACAAGGAGAAATGAGATGAAGAGGCTTGAAAACTGAAAATGATTCACCAAGGCAAGATTAGAAAGAACAAAATTGAGGAAGTGAATGCATGAAGTGACTTGGATTTTTGTCAAGGACGGGTCAAAATCAAACCTGGCAACCTGCCCTTGGACAAGGTGGTCCAAGACCCCCCTGATTTCCACCCTTCGCATTTTTGAGAAATTTTCATTCATTGGGCAAGCATACATGATAATATGAGGGTTCTAAAGCATGAAGAATCATTTCCCTTTCCAAGTTGAGCTTATGAAGATATCAACTTTCAAGACAAGAATGAGGATTAGATGGCAACTATATTATCTAGTTGTTCCCCAACATGTGAAGTGGTGAAGGTATGATCAGATCAGAATTCGAAGAGTCAAACCAATCTCAAACTCACCATATTGTCGCCAAGAGAACGAATTGAAAAAGTGAAAATGAGGTGAAAATGAGGAAGGAAGTGAGAAGTAGAGCCAATTGGAAAGGCGAAGAGTTAAGGTTTGAATGAGAGCAATTTGGACTTGTGTCCAAGGACCAAGGACAGGCTGGAATCCGACATGGCCTTGGACAGGGCTGTCCAAGGACAGGTCAGATTCCGACCTGGCCTTGGACATGCTTGTCTAACCATAGTTGAAAGTACGCCCATGCAAGGAGAGTATACCTTGGCCCTTCAATTGATTCATGGCTCAGGAGTGGGTTTCTAAGTATCACAAGACTGATTTGGGGTTGAAAGGTGATCCATTTCTCCATCTAGGAACATGAAATCAGACCTTTAAGGTAAGGGATTCAGTGAACTCTCAAGATTTCAAACTGAAACTCAATATAATTCAACCTTCATTGATCAATTTACTAGTATGGAGAAGGATTCAAGTGGCAAGTGAAAGATAAAAGCAAGAAATCAAAGAAGTTCTAAGTCAAAACAAGAGGGAAAAGCAAGCAAGGTACTTGGACATGCTTGCCCAAGGTACTCAAAATTTTTGCCCTTTCCATGTAAAACAATTCAATCATGAGAATTCACCCATAAAAAACAATTTGCAAAAGACTAAGTCGTCCATATGGAGAAATGAGGTAGTTTAATTAATTTGAATGAGGAGTCAAATTGGGAGAATCAGAACAGTAGGAGAAAATGTTAAAATCTTGAGGTGAAATCTCAGTCCAACATCAAATTTTCACCTAGAAAAGTCTCAGAAGATGAAACCAAGAAGGGCAAAGATAGAATAGAATTCACTTTGAAAAGCAAAGGTATCAACATTTGAGGGGAAGAAGCCTTGAAATCAATTTATATCCGAGATACTTTCAATCACCAACACCTTTTGGGCTTCTAATTTGATCTTGAAACCAAATCACCCCTCTTCAAACGCAATGTTCTCTAGCAATTACATGTTGAAATGGTTCAAACTGGGTTAAATTGGGAAATTTTCAAAAGGAGTTCATCTATTTAATCTCATAATTTGAGGATGAAAATGTAAGGTTTGTAAGAAGTTTTATATCCATTTCATGAACTTCATATAAAATATCTTCTTGTTTTGCAAGGTAACTAGGGAGGAAGGAGATGCTTAGAGAATGAAGGACTATGGCAAGACCAAGCTCATTCAAGCAAGAAGATGGTTGGAGGATCAAAGTGCAGACATAAATCCAAGATAGTTATCAAGGAACCAAAAGAATTATCAAGGCTACAAGTGGAAGAAAATCACCATCAACTTGTTCAATTGGATCAAGTATAATAATCCAAGTACATGAAGTAGCTCATCATTCAGGACGCCAAGGCCAAGAAGTTAAGATTTCAAGCACATGTCAATGGGAAAGTTTCAAAATGGAAGAAGATACAGAAAACTTATGAAGATCAGTTAATTTGAGGATATGAGCCATTACAATCTCTACTAAAGACTGAGAAATGCTGAGTATCGAGAGATTTCTCCCATCACCAAGAAATTAATCAAGTTTATGAGATAACAATACTGAGGCGGCGCTCATTCATCCTCAACAAATCAGAATATTTCAATTGCACATATTTAGGAACATCCAATTGAATCATGCCACATGTGCATGTGGAATCCACTTGATACTTATACCTAATCAATTTTCTGATTGATCAATTAAAGCAATGTAATTTTCTTGTTGGCCCACAAGGTGGTGCTTTAATGTAATTGAACAAGCATTTAATGTTTTAACCTATTAGTTGGATTAGAACTTTGTTGGATGAATTTGGGCCCTTGATCTTGATCTTGGTCATCCATTGTAATTGAACAACTATAAAAAGAAAGGCCTTGTCATTTGTAAGAGAGACTTGTTGAAATTGTTGCTATAATGCTACCAAAGTAATTGCAGATTCATTGTTGGTTTTCATGGCAGATTACTTGTGTTATTTTGGGATTTTTTGGTTTCTACATTTCTTCACTTAGAGTAGGATTTTGTTAATGTTGAGTAGAAGTAGTTTAGTTGGATGAAAGTAATTGTGGATCAATCTTTGTGGAACTCGCCTAATCCATACCACTAGCTACTTGTTGATTGTAAGTTTTCCTTATGTAGTCAATTGGAAGTTTAATGAGCTTACTTCGATTATTGTTTGCACATTGATATGCATCCATTGATGGTATTAATATAACGTTAATAGTTTGAACATCTTACATTTCCCTTAAAAGATTGCACTAGCTTGGTGGAGTTGATGACAAGACTAAGTCTAGTAGAGACAAAAAGATATTCACAGTTTCTTGCATTCTAGGAGTAGAATAGATTCTCTAAACCCATCCCTTTTTGCAAATTGTTTGGTTAGAAGTAATTGAAGAGCTCCAATTGCTAAATCTTTCGCATTTGTAAGGTTGAAGTCCATTGAATGAACAGTGTAAGTCCCTTTGTGATACCAACATATCACATCATTACAACTGAGTGAAAGTCCACAACTAGAAGGAACCTTGGGGTTGTCTCATTTGAGCTCACAATCCATATACATTGTTGTAAAGTCCCCTCCTTAGGCAGTTCAGCTATCAGTAGAGGTTAGCCTATTATCTAGGTTCCCGAAGGTCAACAGAGTGGATAGGGGGCCCATCTAGGGGTTTGTGGAGCTACGCAGGGGGGCCTTATAAGCCATTTTGGACAGTTTGGGACAACCTCCTAAATTTTAGGAGGGATTCCTACATTTTAGGGTTTGATTGTTTTGTACATTGTACAGTCATCTAAGTTCCATCTGTCAGTACAAATAGTACAAATTTTTAAAATCACACAATTCTCTGGTCATTTGTTCGTATGGGCAACACAAACTATTGGCATTGCATAGTTCTCTAGTCATGTATGGATATAGTGGTCACCCGTATGGAGACCGATGTGGATGAAGCATAACTTGGTACAACTTCAAATAGGGCAATCAATTTTAAAGTGGAGGGTACAATTTAATCAGAATTTTGACATCACACATTGGCTAAACATTGTGAACTTTCTATTTTTGGGCTTTGTGAACATTGTTTTTAGCATCTTAAAAGATCAAGAAAATGTTGTATGCCCTTGACCTCGCCCTATATCGCGACAAGGACCGTGCCTTGGGCATTGCCCCAAGACCCCACGAGGGACACTACCCCTCGACCCTTAATTTTTTTAAGCTCAAGCTTGCCTCGTTTTTTGTGCATAGGAAAACAAGAGGGATGGCGTCGTTGACCAACATCATGTTGGAGGGCAATTAACAGTTCAATGACAAGAAATACAATAGCTAGAAGCAAGGGATGCTCTATATTTTTTAGTACTGGTGCTTGGACCTGTTGTGAGGTTTTCACACCATTGCCCCATTGCAAATGGGGACCCCCTCTTTTCGGTTAGCAGTAGTAGTGGTCTTAGGTGGTCTTAGTTGGCAGCAATTTTCAAGTCTCTGGTCTAGAGTTAAGTTTTGGGCAGTATGATCCATTCATGGAGTCAAACCTCAAAAAAGTGAAAGAAAATAAGAGCTAGTCAAGTTTCAATGTTGAAAATGAGAGGCACCATCAAAGGCGATGAGCATGAAAGTTTTGGTGAGGTACAAATCAAAATGGCATTGATGTAGAGAGTAAGATTTCATGTTTGAGTTTATCAAAATGATGAAAAATGGAAGTTTGAGGCAAAAATGATAAAGATTAGAGGGGGAAATCTCGACATCTCCATATTTCCGCCCAAGTTGATATAGGCTTGAAATCAAATCAAATGATGGTGAAGGAAAATCAGATCAATGAATCATTGAAATCAGATTGAAGAGTGTTTGAAATAAAAATCGAAACCTTGGTTCCATTTTAACCATATCATTTTATTTTCACCACAAGCAGATCCAAATTGCAATAAAGAGGCAGCAATTTCATTGTTGGGAGATCAATTTTGAGAAGGTTTGGGGGGCGAAAATCTCTGATTTTACAAGCAGTCAGAATTGGAAGGTATTAAAAAAGAACAAGTCTGGGTAAAACAATGAAAAATCAGACCCTTTTATGTAACTCTTTTATGTGATTTGCTGATGAAAAATCTGGCCTTGAACCAACGAAAATTCACGATCAAAGTGCAATTTGCCTCCTTATTTTGATGAGAATTCTTGATCAAGTTGGTTTAGTAGAGGAAAAAGTTGATATAGATTCAATTTCTTATCATGTAAGCTTTAAGATTTCGTTTATATCGTTTATACTCGCCATTTTGTGAGCTTATAAAAAAATTAATTTGTTTTGCAAGGTAATTGTTGAAAAAGGAGAAGCTTGGAGAACAAAAGATGGTGGCAAGGTCAAGCTCAAGGACTTTAAGCAAGAATTCACAAATAGCCAGCCTTCCATCAAAGAAGGTCAGGCTCAAAACTTCAAACAAGAAGGTGGTTCAAAAATCAGATTATCAAAGTGGAATCAAAGAGCCAAGGATGCAAGTAAAAGAAAATTATCAACTTGAATTTCCTCCAAAAATCCAAGTTCACTTTGAAAGATCCAAGTGGATGAAGCAATTTGGGAACATGCCCTCACAATTGAAGGCTTGATAATGTTGAGTATCAAGAGATAGTTTCTCATCACCAAAGATTTGATCAAGTCTATGAGATAAGGATGTTGAGGTAGTGCCTACTTGTCTTCAACCTATCAGAAGGCTCCAATTACACGTGTTCAAGCACATTCAATCATATTATGCCAAATGTACATATGGAAGGCATCTAGTGCCTCTACCTTACCTATTTTCTCACTGGTCCTCAAAAGCATTGTAATTTTCTTATTGGCCCACAAGGTGGTGCCTTCGTGTAATTGGATGAGTATTTAATAATTGTAGTGGTTAATTGGATTAGGGCAGTGTTCGCATAATCTTGGCCCTTGATCTTGAATTGATCTTGACCCTTCATTGTAATTGAACATCTATAAAAGGCCTGTTAACCCACTATTGATCCCCAAATTTAAAATTTTAAGTCAAATTCCCTCCACTTGCATGTCATGTTTTGGCGAACATTTTTCTTCCTGATTTGCATGCTAAATTCAAACTAGTTCAGAAGGGTTCAAAGAGGTTCAAACGGGTTCAATATGGTTCAGCAAGATACAACATGGTTCAGATAAGTTCAAACTGGTTCAAATTGGTACAAATGGTACAAATTGGTTCAACAGGTTCATCGAGTTCAAATACAGCCAGGTTCAATGCAGAGGTTCAAAGATTCAGAGGTCAAGTTCAAAGCTCAAGTATTGGCCCATTCAGATTCAAAATCCGATGCTACAATGTTTCAAACACAGAATCAATAGTTCATTTCAAAGTTCAGATATGATGGTTCAAAAATGCAGACTCAAGGCATGAAGCTGCAACCAGCTAGTTGATTCACAGTGGTTCAAAGTAGCGCAGAATGATTCAAAATTCTGAGTTCATAATGTGAGGTGCATTTGGATTCAAAATGGTCTAAGATAGTACAACCTCTCAGTAGATTTTTCAAGTCATGGTTCATCATTTTAGAAGTACAGTCAAACAGATTTATAAGTTTAATTTTAAAATGATTCTAAAGTTGGTGAAACCTAGACATTCTGATATTGGATGTATGCAGCCAAATTTGATAGAGGAGCAGACAATGTATAATGCAGCTATTGCCCTTCACGCTGTAATGATACACTTGGAATGGCTATTGAGGGTGATATCGTTGTATCCTTTCCAGAGATGGCATTCATGGTATTAAAGTTGATTTAAGCCCTAAAGATGTTGGTATTTTTGAAGTGACATTTGCAGATGAACTCGGTCTTGTCTTTGAGGGGCCCAATAAGAGAAATGAAGAATGAAAAAAATGACCTCCATTTTATCAATTCAAAATGCTTGACAGAATGCCAGTGTGGTCAAACCCAACAAAGAAACAGAGTTACTGAAGCTGTTCAATTGTTTGTAATTTTAAATCAAACAGACTGAGTTACAGAATCTTCTGAGGAATTCGCATTGATATGAAATGAAGTCAAAGGTGGTAACAATTTGTTACACAAGCTAAATCTGCTGATAAGAATCCCAGACATCATGAGATGATTATGCAGAAGAAAGATTAAATAAAGATTTTGCAAACATAAATTTGCAGGTGACAGAACAACAGTCATATTGCGGGGACCTAAACTCCCAATTCCACCGTTGGAACAGGCTAAATTTTGGATATGTCTGGGCAAACCTAATTCTCTAGATTCTCACCGAAGCGATCTTCAAAATTCTGTCTGGTTTGCGAGATACAGACGACTGTGTTCAGTACTATCTAAACTGCCCATAATAGTCACAAAATAATGACAGCATTACATCACCAGCATATGCCACCTATCCCAAAAGCCACATGTCACTTTGGCACAAATTTGGATCTTAATACTTTTGGAAATGACATATATTCCAATTAAAGGGCCAAAAACATTAGAGTGATGTTTTATTTTATGAATGATATAAAGTTTGAGATAAAACTTAAAAAAGTGCCCACGAGAAGGAAAAAAATTTAAAGATCAGTTATAAATAAACTGAAAAGGCTATGGGAAAAAGGAGGAGACTATTAATTGCAAAAGGATTTCCAGAAGAAAAGGGGGATTCTTTTTTTCATTTTTTGGAGAGAGGATCTATTGGCCGTAGGAGTAAAGGGGAAGGCTTTTCTGAACAATTTGATGTGGTGGAGAATGGAATCTTTGAGTTTTTGTATTGATATAAACAAAAGGAGAGACTATGTTCATAATCTTTGTATTGTTAATATTATTTCTTCTGATTTCAATGGGACTTTGATCTTGTATAATCACTCATTTATGTCTTTCTCCCACAAAGATTGTGTCCCTTAATAGATTTCAGAATTTTGTTTCTGCAATTAAACATTATCAAAAGAATGGAAGCCTCCATTAATTCTCAATTTGCATGATGTTCATGGGTGTAGATAGATAAACTTTGTTTTATTTATCTTCATCCATCTTATTGTGATCAATCATCTGCATTTGTTCCATGGTTATGGGCAGATGTTCATTTACCTTTATTGTTTTCTAGTGAAAAGCATATCAGTATTTCATTCATTGCATATCAATAGAAGGGAGTTGTACCTTCCCAAAATTTAGAGGGCGCTTATGTATTTCAATTGCAAAGCAACCCAACTATTAGTTACAGATTGGGTCTTCGTGTTTGGGCGAACAAGAGTCATTCTTAAAGAGAGTTTTGTTGAAAGACAAATCTGTTCACTAACAAGGCCAAGGCCTTCTTATTTGTAATTCACTAGAAGGAGATAAGATTAGATTAGCTAAGGGAGAGACTTGGACAAATTGTTTCCATAATGCTATCAAAGTAATTGTTTATTCATTGTTGGTCTTCATGGTGGATTACTTGCGTTGCTTTGGAGTATTGCATGGTTTCTAGCAGAGAAATGAGAATCGCCCTTGAATCACCGGAATCGCCGGTTTCACGATTCGATTCAAGGGAAACAATTTTTTTGGAACCGTGAATCGACTCAGCCAATTTTTTTGCCATGAATCGCCAAATGAACTGGGTCGGAAAATCAGTGTGAATCGGCCCCATGTCAAGGCAGTCAATAAAGCAAAAATCATAAACAATGACATTTTTTTTTAAGGTTTAGTTTGGCATTTTCTTTTTGTTTTAACCCTAAAGAGTCTTCTATTTGCTTAGCATGAGTAGAAGAGAGGAAAAGTGAGAGAGAAGAAAAGAAAAGCAAAACCACAAGTTTGCAAACAGCAAGAAGGAAGAGCACCAAAGAGAACAAAAATTCATTTGGGGAGGCCATAAGATTGCATTGGGAGCATTAAGGAGTCAATAGCAACACTCCTCAACTCATTTGCAAGAGGTAAGTGTTGATTTTTTTTGTATGTCAGTGTATTGTTCATTTTTTGTTAAATTTTTTTAGTTTTCATTTGGAAATCTTGAATGTTTTTTAGCTTTACTAAATTGCAAAGTAGGCTTTGTTGTTTTGTTTATTAGTTTGAATTTTGAAACATAGAGATTTTACTTGAATTTTCTTATTGCAACAGTCTTAATTTTCATTTTCCACAATGGGTAAAAAAGATGAGTGTTGGAAATATACCGAAGACTTTCCTGGAAGAAAAAAATTTCAAACAAAATGTATGTTTTGTAAAAAAATAAATTCTAGTGGCATTTATAAATTCAAATTCCACATTGTTGGCATACCTGGACATGATACTGCAGTTTGCACTAAACAAACAGCTGAGGAAAAACACACTTGTTTAGTGGCATTAGAAAAATTTGAACAAGAAAAAATAATCAAGAAAAGGCAACTAGAAGGCATAAGGGCTATTGGCTCCCATGCTCCCACAGCCGCATCTGCATCAGAGTCCGCATCCGTAGGTTGTGTTGGGGAGGGTTCTTCTAGGCCTCCTTTTTGTCCTAGTGTTGGTGCTCGTGCTAGTGCTAGTGCTAGTGCTAGTCGTTCTTATTCTCATATTGAGTCTAGCGGCCTATTGCAGCCTAGAGTGCAGAAGAACAGATTGGATAGTTACTTTGTGCCCCGCACTACTCCTGGCTCACAACCCATGCTTGAGGGCATGGGTTTGAACAAGGAGATTCATGATGCTGCCAAAAAAGAAATTTGCAAATTTTGGTACTTTTGCAACATTCCATTTATTGCAACCAAGTAATTGATTCTTTTTTATTGGTTTTCTTTAAGTTAAATTTTAATTATATCATTATGATTTGTCAACTAAATTTCTAATCATAATCTATTTGTGACAGGGCTCCTTATTGGCAAAACATGGTAGATGCGGTTGCTATTTGTGGTCCAAGCTTTAAAGCCCCAACTGAAGCTGAGTTGAGTGGATACCTCTTAAATGAAATGGTTGAGGATATGAGGGTTGAGCTTGAGGACCACCGAAATGAGTGGATCGAAAAGGGTTGCACCATCATGACTGATGGTTGGACAGATAGGAGGAATAGAACACTCCTCAATTTTCTTGTTTCCTGTGGAGGTGATCGATCATTCTACAGTCTACTTTCCTACATGCATTATGAATTGTGAATCGTGATTGAATAATTTAAATTTTGATTTGTTGATTGCTAATTTGTTGATGATCCATGATAATTCATTGTTTTGTAGGATATACCATGTTCCTCAAATCAATTGATGCTTCTGCTCATAAAAAATGCCACATACTTATGTGAGGTTATTGAGGAAGTCATAGTAGAGGTGGGGGAAGAAAATGTGGTGCAAGTGGCGACGGATAATGCAGCAAGTTATGTTGCTGCAAGTAAACTTTTAACTTTTCAAGTTTTAAAAATAAATTTATTTGAACTTTTCTAATTGTAAGTTTCCTAACATGTTTAAATTTCTAATTAATTTAAAATTGTTGTAGGTAAACTTTTGATGGAGAGGCACCCCACCATATTTTGGTCTCCTTGTGTGGCACATTGCCTTGACCTCATGTTGGAGGAAATTGGCAAGCTTGAGTGGTTCAAATCATGCGTAGAAAGGGCGAAGAATATATGCAAGTTTATCTACAATCATGCATTCATCCTTAGCACAATGAGGGAGTACACAGGAGGCAAGGAGTTAGCTCGTCCAGGCATCACGAGGTTTGCCTCGAATTTCATCACATTGCAGTCCTTGTTGACATCAAGGGACAATTTGAGGAGAATGTTTGTAGGGCGGGGTGGACTACATCCTCCTATGCTACGACCACTGCAGGGGTAGATATGGCAACTTGCATCTTTGATGAGGATGGTTTTTGTAAACCTGCTAAAGAAATCCTTGAGGTAAATTTCTTACAATTTAACTTTAATGATTTAGTTTTATATATAAGTTTTGACTCAAATGTTTTTTTTACATTATATGCAGGTCACTGAGCCCCTTGTATCTCTCCTACGAACTGCTCATGGGGAGAAGCCCTCTATGGGCTACATATATGAGGGCATGGATAGGGCCAAGGAGGCCATTAGAGCCCAGTATGCAGGAGTGCAGGAGAAGTATGCCCCTATTTGGGAGATCATTGATAGGAGATGGCAGAATCAGCTCCACTGACCCATCCATGTTGCAGCTTATTATCTGAATCCAACATTTCGTTTCCGTCTCGACTTCAAGGCGGATGAGGAGGTTCTCACCGGCCTATATACAATGATTCAGAGGTTGAGTAGTGATGAGGATAGTTTAGCTACAACCATTGAGCTAGACAAATTCAATAATAAAGAAGGGCCAAAGTTCTCTAGCAGGATGACCATAGATACTCGAACAGCACTACAGCCAGGGAAAAATAATATATTCTTGAATCTTAAGTTTATGGCTTATAAGTTGTGCATTTTTATTTTTTATTTTGTAATTTTAAAGTTGTGATTTTGTAAATGAGACTAGTTGTTTTTGTTTTCCCTTATTTCAAATAGATGGTGGCAAATGTTTGGGCCCACAACCCCAAAACTTCAGAAAATTGCCATCCATATTCTGAGTCAGCCAAGCAACGCTTCTGGATGTGAGTGCAATTGGTCCATGTTCGAGCATATCCACTCGAAGAGGAGAAATAGGTTGTCTGTGCAGAGGTTGAATGATCTTGCCTTTGTTCATTGCAACCTCCGTCTTAAGATCAGACAGATTTTGGGCGCTGACTCCTCTCCGATCATTGTGGAGGAGATTGATCCAGAATCAAAGTGGCTCACTGAGGCTGTGGATCCGGTCTTCACTGAGGAAGACCATGAGTGGGTTGACCAGGTAGATAGAGAGGTTGAGGCTGTGGCCATGGCAGAGGAGGCGGCTAGAGCACATTCAGGCACTAGCAGACGCACACGCGCACGCACGAACACAGGCCCTAGTGATGTTGTTTGTGAGCCCATCTTACATGCGGGGGCTATGGCTCAGCAATCCTCTAGGACCTACCTTAGACACCTTTGTAGAAGGCAGACAAGATACTCAAAGGTTGAGGCTGAGGTTGTGGCCGAGCTTGAGGATGATGATGAGGATGAGGCTTGAGCTAGAGCCTTGTTTTTTCATTTTGTTTACACTTTACATATATTGTATTACTAATAGACATACGTTTCATGGATCTTTATCTTACATACATTTATGATTTGACATTTTGATGTATTATGGATCTTCATCTTACATACATTCTATGATTTGACTCATTATGATTCTATGATTTCCATTTACTTCAGAGTTCAGCTACAATTTACATTTTACGTGTAACGTATGTGATGGATTTATCATTTATGTTCCATGTTTATGTATGTTAGCTTCTATTTGATGATATTATAGTGTGTTTAAGTTATATTCAATAAAGGGTGCATAAAATAAGTTTTAAATTGTTAAAATCGCTAAATTTCAAGGGTTTTTTAAATTTGTCGATTCATGGCCGATTCGATTCCAATTCATGGGTGATTCGCGATTCGATTCGGCCTTGCCAATTCCGAAACGAATATGATTCTCGTTACTTTGGTTTCTAGAATTCCTCACTTAGATTAGGATTTTATTTCATGTTGAACAGAAGTAGAAATAGATGGATGGAAGATATTGTTGAATGGTGATTAATGGTGGAGCTAGTGTCCATACCTTTTGCTACTTGATGATTGTATGTAACAGTTTAAGGTTAGTCTCGGCCTAAATTGCAAGTGTTTAACTTCTATTGGAAATGTTCCTTTAGATTGCGCCTTCATAGAGTATTTAAATGAGTATTGACAATGTCAAAACCATTCTCACATCCTTAGAAGATAGCACCCTCCTATGCCTAGCTGACACAGCAAAGCAAGGACTAGTTAGAGGCTCACCCAATCACCGATATTATCTTACATTCTTAGAGTTAGACAAAATTTATAAACCCTTATCCTTTGTAATTCGTTTGATTGGAAGTAGTTGAAGTAGTTTATATTCATTGAATGAATAATGTAAGTCTCTTTGTGATAACCACCATATCACATCATTATAACTGAATTAAGTCCACAATAAGAAGGAACCTTGAGGTTGTCTCATTTAATCACACAATCCATGTACATTGTTTAGCATATGAGCATCCTTATTCAAGAGAGAGTTGGAGATTTGGTGTTTCGTTTAGAATACTAAGTATTCGATTTTGCATGTTGTAGTGGAACAATACTCACAACAACAAGACCAGCTTGTTCTGGGTAACTCTACTCGCCCTACAACAACAAGCAAAGATCAGGACAAGTTTGATGAATGTAATCGAGAAGCGGTTGTGTTGCTAAAGTTATCTGTTACAAATGAGATGCTTCCAGAAGTGCCACCTACCAAGTCTGGTGTGGAGATTTGGGCACACCTAAAAAGTCTCCATGAAACGTCGAATAAAAGTCGAGTTTTATTTTTGAAGAATGTATGTTGTTTTCCCTTATGATGGCTAAGAAGATGTCTCTACAAGAGCATCTTATGAAGATCAAGGAAATACGCGATCAACTAGAGGCTATTGGTCACAAGATGGAAGAGGAGGATATGGTAGTGATTACGTTTAAGAGTCTAGCCTGGTCCTACAAGCATTTTATTGAGATGTTCAACATTACCTCTGTTAAGGTTTTTAGGATCATTGTAAATGTCATAGCACTATCTAATTGTATGTGTTTTCCAAATGCAACAATCTCTTGTATTTATATTGAGAATGAGCCAAGAAGAGACATGTCCCTTCATGGTCCCTTCATGGGACATGTCTATTCATTATTATGTAATTAATATAATGACAATTATGATTATATATATATACATACATATATATATATATATACATACATACATACATACATACATACATATATATACATACATACATACATACATACATACATACATATATATATATATATATATATATATATATATATATATATATCTTGAGTATTATTTTAATTTTTCTAATATATATACATCTCATATATACTAAATATATATACATATATTCACTAGTATTGACTCGTAGTGTTTATCAGACTGAAGCTAAAAAACATAAACACTCCCTCTTAGCTAGGGAGGATAAATCAATCCAATGTCAACACTTAAGACACTTGACAACATCAATCATATGATGTAAGCAATAAAGGCATCATCCTCAAGATGTAATCAATAGAAACATAGTCTCAATATGTGGATTGCCTCCATCGGCAGTTCTATCCACAAGTTCTCAAGTGGATTGCCTTCATCGGCGATTCTATCCACAAGTTCTCAAGTGGATTGCCTCCATCGGCGATTCTATCCATTTGATATCTTGAGTATTGGCCTATCAAAATGTCAACACGTGACATTCACCAAATACTCTGAGTATTGGCCTATCAAAACATCAACATATGATATTCATCAAGTACTCAATAAGGTACTGGCCTACATAATATCAACACATGATATTCACCAAATACCTATCATATATCTATACAAACAACTCATAGACCGTCAATTTAATGACATCTAACACTTAGTTGTTGATTTAATCCATCATGATCTGTTTCAACATTATGAATAATGTATATCATGATTTAAGTTATTGTAAGATCGTCACCTTCCAATAACTTCTGCAAATACAAGTGATAATCATTTGGAAGTCGTCACTTCCTCATGATTTACACAGGGGGCAAGCCCATTAAAAACATTCATGATTCATTAGTATAATAATCAATTTTATCAAGTTTACCTCATAAGTGTTTCACCTTCAATAGTGAACTCCCTCTCAATAAATATGATCAAGGTTGTCACAAGTTGAATGAACCATCTGCTCCCTCTGAAGCTCAAGTTTATCAACTTCTTGACCTCTTTTGAAACGTCAGACACCCTTTGCATCTAGTCTCAATCATCAATTTGTTTGCAAGCATCAAGTTCTTTTTCTCTTGAATGCAATTTTCTTGTGCTTTTGTCCTGAAGGTATGTCAGAGAGAGATAACAAATAGCTCACTAAACTATCTCAATCGAAAATACCAATGATAGAAGCATATAATATTTTACTAACCAATAGTATAACATGAATTAAAAACTCAAAAATTATGTGCATTAATAAAACATGAAATACTTATCTTTTATAAATTTCAAGTATTTCGTTTTGTAAGGTGAGCCGATATAGAAAATATCATGCAAATTCACAAAATGATGTCGTCGTTCTTGAACATTACCATAATTCTTCACATGACCTATCTTGAATATCCAAAGGTTCTATACACTATGACAACCTTCAATATGATCAGATCTTCCTTCAAGCAGTTAGGCTTTTAAAGAAGGAACCTTGCTCTTTTACATATTTTTGCATAGACCCGTACACATTCGATCATAACTTTTGAGCCTGACATTTTATCTCCAATCGCTCCGGTGAGGTTGTTCTTAAATTGTTTATCACCAACATATCCAAAATTTAGCAAAATCCAACGGTGCATTTGTGAGATATGGTCCTCGTACTGAGACTATTTTCTGAGACAAACACACATTCACCATCAACAAACTACTCTCTTACATTTGCAATTTGGCTCTGATACCATGTTAAGGTTTTTAGGATCTTTGCAAATGTAATAGCACTATCTAATTGTATGTGTTTTCCAAATGCAACAATCTCTTGTATTTATATTGAGAATGAGCCAAGAAGAGACATGTCCCTTCAAGGGACATGTCTATTCATTATTATGTAATTAATATAATGACAATTATGATCATACATACATACATACATACATACATACATATATATATATATATATATATATATATATATATATATATCTTGAGTATTATATTAATTTTTCTAATATATATATATATATATATACTAAATATATATACATATATTCACTAGTATTGACTCAGTGTTTATCCGACTGAAGCTACAAAACATCAACAACCTTGACTAATGTGACTTGAAATTTGATGAGTTGTGCAATAAGCTATTGCAGCAAGGTAGGTCGAGACAGCAATTTGGTAGCACCAATGACACGGTCAGTGTAAAACAGGCATTTATTGCCATAGATAAAGGCAAAGGTGTGTCCACTTAGCAGAAAGGACAGCGTGCATTTGAGGAGGGTTCCAAGAAGTTGTCACTATTGTGGGAAGCTTGGTCATATCCAAAGGTTCTACAAAAGTGGTTGGCTAATCAAAAGACCAACAAAGGAGAATCTCAGTAGCAGGCTCATGTAGCAAAGCAGTCTGAGGAGTCAGCCTTATATGCATTCATGGCCAAATGACATGAAAGTTTTTGTTTTTTGTTTGGGTAGTTAGTATAATGACCATAATCGGAGGGTAATAAAGCATTTAATATTATATTAATGGTCATTTAGGCATATTTAGTCTACTAGGTAGTTTCTAATTTCTCAGTTAGTTGTTTTAGTTCATTTAGTATGTTTCTATTTCTTTCTTCATTTTTTCTCTTTATAAGGAGATTTCATCTCCATTTTGTAATCACTTGTTTATGAATAAAAAAAATTATAACAAATTCCACATGAGGATACGATTTTGTACTCAATTTGCATTCAAATCAATCATATTTAACAAAAAACACTTTTGTACTCATTGGATACATCATGTCATTGAGTCTTGCACTAAAAATGTGTTTCAAATGAATTTAGGCAAATATTTAAGTTGTCAAGAAATTGTCGTGTTTTTGTGGAATTTTTGCCAAGTCGCATTTTTTGGGCTTGCCGAGTTTTTGCCAAGTCTGTGTTTTTCAACTATGGATAACAGAATTGGAAATAACTAAGATCAATCAATAAATGCCACTATTTACTTAAAAATTGAAACACCAAGGTTGTCCAATAATGCATAAGAATATGCTCTACATATATCAGAGATTTTTAAGTTCAAATTCTTGTTGAATGATATTGCAAAGAAGTCAGAACAAAACGATAGAGCATATCCAAGATCATTGATGATTCATTGGAAGTCTCAGTAGGGCTCTAAGAAATTAAAAAACCTAGATGTTTTTAACAGAGCACATATATGTCCTTGGTTGAATCTTCACATAACATGGTACAGGATGTGTAGAGCCAAAATAATTCAAAAATCACACTGCACTTGATAGGTATTACAAGGGCTAGATTAAGGATCACATAGTAATCATCTCTACTCACCATTCATTGATGGCCAAATTTCTATACATTATTTATTTGGCTGCAATACAAAAAGGACAGATATGTTTCAAGAAAACCTTTATTTCTACTCCAAATGTGATTCTCATATTTATTCTCCCATGTCATCTGATCACAAATTATATCACATTCAAATTACATTGCCAACTATTTCCACCTTCTCTGCAAGATGAAAGCCTTCACATTATTCCCAATTCCACAAATACTTGCATATCTTAAACTATTCTCTTGATCTTTGTGTTAAGGTTTTAGGATCATTGCAAATGTAATAGCACTATCTGATTGTATGTGTTTTCCAAATGCATTGATCTCTTTGTATTTATACATGACAAGGACAAGAAGAGGCATGTCCCTTCATGGGACATGTCTATTCATTAGTTTATTTTATCAATTTAACTATTTAGTTATTACGAGAATAATTATAATCTAACTTTATATATATATATATATCAATTATTATATATATATATATATATATATATCAATTATTATATATACTGATATATATGTATATATATAATAAATCATTTCTCATAATAATCATATAGTCAGTATTATTTATCTGACCGATGCTACAAACATCAACACTCCCTCTTAGCTAGGGAGGATAAATCAATCTAATGTCAACACTTAAGACACTTGACAACATCAATTATATGATGTAAGCAATAAAGGCATCATCCTCATGATGTAATCAATAGAAACATAGTCTCAATGTGTGGATTGCCTACATCGATGATTCTATCCACAAGTCCTTAGGTTGATTGCCTCCATCGACAATTCTATCCACAAGTCCTCAGGTGGATTGCCTCCTTCGGCGATTCTATCCATTTGATATATTGAGTATTGGCCTATCAAAATGTCAACACATGACATTCACCTAAGTACTCAAGAGTTCATAAAGATATCATCTCATGATATCGAGAGCATTGGCCTACAAAATATCAACTCTCAAGATATTCACCAAGTGCTTAGAGTAATGGCCTACCAACATCAATTCTCATGATGTCCACCAAGTACTCAAGAGTTCATAAAGATATCATCTCATGATATCAAGAGCATTGGCCTGCAGAATATCAAGTCTCGTGATATTCACCAAGTGCTTAGAGTAATGGCTTGCAGAATATAAAGTCTCATGATATCCACCAAGTACTCAACAAATGTTCATAGGTAATGTGCACTTACCATAAGAACATTCACATCATCTATTATGATCTGTTTCAGCCATCACAAGATGTCCATCACAATAGAAGATGCCATCTATTATGCTCTGTTTCAGCCATTACAAGATGTCTATCACAATAAAAGATGCCATCTATTATGATCTGTTTCAGCCATCACAAGATGTCTATCACAATAGAAGATCAAGTTATTGTAAGATCGTCACCTTCCAGTTAATTTTGCAAATACATGTGATAATCATTTAGAAGACTTCACTTCCTCATGATTTACACAGGGGGCAGACCCGTTAAAAACATTCATGATTCATTAGTATAATAATCAATTATATCAAGTTTACCTCAAAAGTGTTTCACCTTCAACAGTGAACTCCCTCTCAATCAATATGATCAAAATTGTCACAAGTTGACTGAACCATCTGCTCCTTTATAGATTTTGCATAGACCCGTACATAGTCGGTCATAACTTTTGAATCTGACATTTTATCTCCAATCGCTCCAGTGAGATTCTTCTAAATTTGTTTATCACCAACATATCCAAAATTCAGCAAAATCCAACAGTGCATTTGTGAGATATGGTCCTTGTACAAAGACTGTATTTTCTGAGACAGTCACACATTCACCATCAACAAACTATTCTCTTACATTTGCAACTTGGCTCTGATTCCATGTTAAGGTTTTAGGATCATTGCAAATGTAATAGCACTATCTGATTGTATGTGTTTTCCAAATGCATCGATCTCTTTGTATTTATACATGACAAGGACAAGAAGAGACATGTCCCTTCATGGGACATGTCTATTCATTAATTTATTTTATCAATTTAACTATTTAGTTATTATGAGAATAATTATAATCTAACTTCATATATATATATATATATATATATATATATATATATATATATATATATATATATATATATATATATATATATATATATAGTAATATCAATTATTATATGTATTGATATATATGTATATATATAATAAATCATTCATCATAATAATCATATAGTCAGTATTATTTATCTGACCGATGCTACAAACATCAACACTTTGCAATATTGTCTTCTTTTAAAAACATTCATATCCTAGAGTAGGTTAAAATTGTGATCAGTACATAAACAAGGATGAGAAAATTCAAAAAATGAATAATTGATTTAGAGATTTAAGAAAGGCTTAGCAAAGGTTATTTCAAATTTTGAAGCCCCGCGTGGGAAGTTGGCCTCTTCAATATCTGCCATGGGGAAGACAAATATTAGAGTCACGGATTTCGACGATAATTTAAAAATGCAACTTAAATCCGAAAAACACCAACTTGGTGTGTAATGTTTTTGTGCGTACAAAGAAACCCCAAGACCACATCATGCATAATGATAAAACAAGATTTTAGATATCCAAAAGAAAGTTGACCTCAATAGGCTCCTACTGGGGGTTAATCTGTTTCAAAAGCAAATAATTAAGCCATGTGTGATAACAATAGTTATTTGCTTGATATATGAGATAAAGTAATCATCACAACTTTCATAGCAAAGATTCATCCTCAAATCCCCAAGAGACATGTTTCCTTCAACAAAAGACTTGAAAACCATCACTTCTTGCAGTGGAAAAATCACTTCTTTTCAGCACAAGTGATTTCAAAATCACCACTTCTCATCAGGGGCACTTTTAAAACCACCAGATTCTGATAGTTGTTGCCCCCCAACTTCTGGATGTTCCTTTTTGTTAAAGTTTTAGGATCATTGCAAATGCAATAGCACTATCTAATTGTATGTGTTTTCCAAATACAACAATCTCTTGTATTTATATTGAGAATGAGCCAAGAAGAGACATGTCCCTTCATGGGACACGTCTATTCATTATTATGTAATTAATATAATGACAATTATGATTATATATATATATACACACATATACATACATATATATATAATATCTCTTGCGTATTATATTAATTTCTCTAATATTTACATAATATATATATAAGTATATATATACATCTCATATATACTAAATATATATACATATATTCACTAGTATTGACTCATAGTGTTTATCCGACTGAAGCTACAAAACATCAACACTCCCTCTTAGCTAGGGAGGATAAATCAATCCAATGTCAACACTTAAGACACTTGACAACATCAATCATATGATGTAAGCAATAAAGGCATCATCCTCAAGATGTAATCAATAGAAACATAGTCTCAATATGTGGATTGCCTCAATCGGCGATTCTATCCACAAGCTCTCGTGTGGATTGCCTCCATCGACGATTCTATCCACAAGCTCTCAAATGGATTGCCTCCATCGGCGATTCTATCCATAATTCTTCACATGACCTGTCTTGAATATCCAAAGGTTCTATACACTATGACAACCTTCAATATGATCAGATCTTCCTTCAAGCGGTTAGGCTTTTAAAGAAGGAACCTCGCTCTTTTACAGATTTTTGCATAGACCTGTACACAGTCGGTCATAACTTTTGAACCTGACATTTTCTCTGCAATCACTCCGGTGATATTCTTCTACATTTGTTTATCACCAACATATCCAAAATTCAGGAAAAATCCAATGGTGCATTTGTGAGATATGGTCCTCGTACTGAGACTGTATTTCTTGAGACAGTCACACATTCACCATCAACTAACTACTCTCTTACATTTGCAACTTGGCTTTGATACCATGTTAAAGTTTTAGGATCATTGCAAATGTAATAGCACTATCTGGTTGTATGTGTTTTCCAAATTCAACAATCTCTTGTATTTATATTGAGAATGAGCCAAGAAGAGACATGTCCCATGATGGGACATGTCTATTCATTATTATGTAATTAATATAATGACAATTATGATTACATATATATATATATACACACACATACATATACATACATACATACATACATACATACATATATATATATATATATATATATATATTATCTCTTGAGTATTATATTAATTTCTCTAATATTTACATAATATATATATATATATAAGTATATATATATACATCTCATATATACTAAATATATATACATATATTCACTAGTATTGACTCATAGTGTTTATCAACACTTTTCTTCAAAATTGCATATAATTTATCGAGAGGAATCAATTTATGCAAGAATATTCATATATTGGTGCCATCAAATAGCTATTTCTGAACCTGCAACAAAAGTGTCCTCTGAGTTATGCTCTTTTTTTCATGGAGTCTAAAACAAAACCAGATCCATTTGTGGATCAAATACATCCAATTCTTGGTGTGGAGTGCCCCAAAAGATGTGGCTGGGTACAATTCCTAGGTGAGTTTGACATGAGACATACACTCCGGTGTGGCATCTAAGCTAACTCACTCTACCTTTAAAAAATTAGAAGTAATTCTCCGCCCAATGTTTTTTATGGTTTAAAAACCTCTCAATAAAATGTATGATTAGAATAATGTGCATAGTCTACACAACAAATGCTCTAAGCTCCTCTACTTTATGTGGCTTTCTATCTCAGTCTATCACTGCAGTTTGCAAGCATTAAGATGCCTTTTTGATCAAGTGAGAAAACTTGATGGTGAAAATTTTTCAATTATATGTATATACTCAAAGCTAGATAGGAAATATTGAAATCTGAAATGATAAGAACAAGGTTCAACTGAATGAAATTGCAAATAGTAGTAATCTGCAGCTTCAAGGACGTTACTTTAATGTCATGCAATATCAATGATCCTGATTACTGAATCCAGTGCGAGAGTGCTTGACATTGTACACAAAAATCCCAAAATAAGAACAGAAAAATTAATGTGTAAAATAATTATACTGTGTAATGTAAAAACTCAAAGTGAAAATTTTAAAGCAAATACAACTATTAGACTTGTAATAACTAATAAAAAATTTAAAACACTTTAATATCTAATAATTACACAAATTTTAAACATTTAAAGATGGAGGGGGAAAAAGACGTAAATATAGCTAAATAATGAGAAATCACACAAAGTGTCTGAGATTGAGAACCTCACCCAGTAGAAATCAATAATAACATTCCCTGAAGAGCCTGAATCAGTTGAAGATGGTACAACATGTCCCTAGAAAATGCAAAGCATAAGAAATCTGTAAAAATGTTGGGCATAACATTCATACGCAATATTTAGGTAAAGAGCACAGAAGATGTTACAGGAAAATATCTCTAGAACTATTGTAATTAAAAGACAGCTTTCTTACTTTAATATAAAGAAGGATGCAAAATATAAAACTGCCTATGATAAGTGACGAAAATATCTCCCCCAAGTGATCATAGACAATGGCAGGATTGAATAATCCCAGCCTGCAGTAGACAGAAAAAACTCAAATCAGACTATAAGAAAGATTATCTACAAGTGGTCATACATAAAAGCAGTAATATGTAATCCAAACCTGCAGAATAAAGAAAAAGAACAAAAATCAGACAATGAAGAAATATAGACATCAAGAATTACCCAGTGCATGACTCCAAATTGAAAATCAAAATATTAATTGCAGCCCGATAAGATAATGAAATTTATTTTCACAGGTTGGCAACCTGTCTAAGGTTATCTGAGAATTAGTTCACAGGTCCGTCAATTACAATATATTCTTCCCATAGGTAATACATTTACAATTTTTTAAACTAATACTAATTTTTTCTCAATATATTCTGCTAGAGAATATTAAGGTAACATTTGATATTTTTACCCCAATGGAAGCACTTCAGACATACATAGCATATTGAGGTTTTACTTAGGTGGCAAAACTTCTTTGTAGCGTAAGTCCTTCCTTATTAGGAATATTTTTTCTGAGAAAGACCAGCAGTCTGAAGTGTTATCGACTTCAAGAGCACAAAGAGAACTAGGCTAGAATCCAAACTCACTTTTAGCACCTTGGCCCATGATTTTAGCCACTTCTTGGAGGTAGATGGCCATACATGTGAATCATGAGACTAAGACGATGGACAGACAAAGCCTATTAGTCACCAACAACCCAAAAACCACTACCTTTTTTCTTCACAAAAACCAACCTTTCGAAGAAGGAGAAGAACCGTGTGGGTTCCATACCCTATCATTTTCACATGACTCACCCAAAATTAGATAAGTTGCCTCTCACATGCACCCCTGCTACTTCTACTGGATCACTATGCTTACTTTCACTCCCAAACTCCATTCAAAATTTCTCAAAATTTAGAGGTGGATATGAGCCTATTATTAGGTTTTTATTTTAATTATAAATTTTAGAATTAGCTTTCTTTTAAAATAGGTTTATTTCTTCTTTTCAGCAAATACACAGAGGGTTGCTTTAAAGAAAAAGCTTTTTTATTTAAAGTTTTATCTCTAAAATCTCTATACATTAGATTTTCAAAATATCTCAAGTGACAAGTTTCTGCATTTCCAAACGAAATGGAATTGAGCCTATTATTAGGTTTTTATTTTAATTATTGGTTTTAATTAGTTTACTTTAAAAGTAGTTTTATTTCACCTTTTATGCAGATAGGGAAAGGGTTTCTTTAAAGTAGAGTTTTATTGAGAATATTTTATTATTATTTTATCCCTCAAAGATTCCTCTAAAGAGCTTATTAATAAGTGCTTTGTACCTAAAATTGTAATAAGAATTGATGTCAAGCCAGTGCTGCAAAAATTGTCAATCAAATTATTGTCTTTAAGTGAAAATTGATGAATGTTGGTGTAAGCAGTGTCAGTTATACTATAAAAGACATTGTTCACAAAAGTGAGTGTGTAACTATGATTAAATATTTGTAATTCCATGAACTAACCTAACAAAAGATCATGTTTATTTGAGCTTGGAATTGGTAAATTCGATCTTTTCCTAATAGTGGCTTTGTATAGACTTTACCTATTTCCTTCGTGAAAGCTCGTGGTGTTGGCTTGTTTAATCCTTTCTTGTTGTGTAAATTTATTGGTCTCTGATTTAGCCAATAGTTAATATCTATTATGATTATCCTTCAAATCTATATTGCAACCAAATGTTGTTTTCTACTATAACCAGTGAGAAGTTGTGCTAGTTTGTGCTTGAATTGTTCACCCTCCTTTATATCTAAAAATCTCACAGCAAAACTTGACTATTTACAATCTAGCACTTGCATCCAAGACAAAAACATAGCCGATTGGATATTTATATTTATGCAAAACACAAAACAAAATCTTGTATAGTGTGCATCCTTGTAAATTTTGTTAGCTTTAGGTTTAGTTAAATCCAGTGTTACACAAGGACGCACCCCCCCTTCTAAACCCTAGCATTCTCAAAACAGGGCCTTTCTTGAGACGCAGAGACGTCGTTCCCAAGTTCCCAACTGCACCACCCATTAGCTGCCGATTGCCTTGAGACCCGACCTCCCAAGGGATGATTAGAGGCCTCCCTTCACTCATTTTGACATTTTGTACTTGTTTTGATATCGTGCTACTCATTGTAATCATCTTTATGATATTTTTGATATAATAGTAATCTTCCATTTGCCGATTTTGACAATTTAAAATTTTATTTAGTATTGAGTATTCTAATTTCTAATTAGTAATTAGATATTCAAAACTTCAATGTTCAAGTATTTAATATTTAGTATTTGGCATTTGCTATTTTACTTCTTAATAGTCCTATATATCTTTTCATAACTAGCATTTTAAGTACCATATGTATAGTATATAGTATATAGTACATACAGCAACCACCCTGCATCCCCCCATTGTCCCCAAATTGAGGCCCTTTGTCCCAACATCCTGGAAGCATGTCCCCCGTCCCCGCAGTTGTGTAACTATGGTTAAATCTCAAGGAACTTCCCCTTACAATTTAAAGATTGGTTCTTCTACAGGCGTTGTTCCATTTTGTGTTGGCTGGCAACAAACAAATTAAAACACTAACAAATATCAGCATGACAAAACTAGGTGAGGATGCAGCTGCCAATGTTTCTAGCATCATCATCTCCAACTCTTCACATAGAAACTTTTAGATCTTCCATGCTTGGTGATCTTCTATTGACTTTACTGCCACTTCCTCTTTAGACGTCATGTCCCGCCAGAAAGGCATAGCTTATGCAAAACAGATCACAGCCACATTTAATATTTTCCCTACGCAATATTATAATGAGGCCAACTGAGTCTCCATTATGATCCAAACTGAAAATTTACTCATGGACAACCTGTTTAGGTATTCAAAATAAATAAAACTATATTGTTTTGAGGCTGACCTTTGTGAAGAATCACCTCTCTTGTGAAGAGGTGTGAAGGCATTTAAAGACATAAAGTGGAACGAATAGGGAGGCAAAAAAAAGAAGTGCAAAAAACAAATTAAATTCAGAACTGATTAGCAGAAGAAAACATGTTTACTATAAGCAGTGATAATTAGGCAGCGATGAGAATGTTCAAAGGCGCCCAATAAATAAACAAAGATAGCAATTTAATTAATAATACACAAGGCAGCATTTCACAATTAAGAATAATGTGCAGCAATTAATGTCTTGAACAGCAACGGTAATAATAAAAGGGGTTATTAACAAAAGATATATCCATTCAAACAATTATCTCCATTCAAAGAGACATCTCTCTTCAAAGAGGCATAAAAACATAAAAAGGAGAAGACTTCCTTGGAGGGAGGCATCGAACCATCAAGGAGACCAAACAATCCATTGAAGGGAGCATCGAAACTCACAACGGATTTCAGAATTAATATGAAGAGAGGAAGCATATATAATATACATACATACATACATATAGGTATGTATGTATGGATATATTGCTGTTATTATTTATTTTCATTATTTCTATCATTCTTAGTACATGCATAATTAATTATATTAATAAGGATTCTTTTAATAGTTTTATCCAACCAGCCATCTCATTATGGGGTGAAGGAAGAAATACATGATAAGGAGGCAGCAGCACTGAGTCCCCCATCAAATACACCAACTCCCGGATGGGGCCAAGAGGTCAAATGATTGGGTGTTCATTTTGTGCTCTTGGGCTTGATTGGAAAGGACAGGCTCCCAAGGAACTCCATAGTGTGGATTAGTTGGTACAGAAAACCTTTGATTGAAACCCATCATGCTCTCAAGTCATAAGACGATGAATAGGGAAACATGGATAGGGGGTGTAGATACAAGCATCTCACTAGGTAGATCACCCCATGCTGGATGTCCAAGGTGCCTCCCACTCGGGGCCAAGAGGGTGAGTGTCCGCTCTAGGGCTTAGTGTGAAGATTGCTTTGGGCCGATCCTATCACTCTTCTCCATTCAAACTCTATTGTGATTGGATCTTTCTAATGAAATGTGATAATTATTTGTATTTGTATTTGTATTTAGATGTGTGATTACTAACCCTAATGGAGATAATAGAATCATACATACATGCATGCATGCATACATAAATACATATCCAATAACTTTTTTTTTGGCAAATACATGTGTGTGTGTATCCAATATTGTTTAATATGGTTGCAGGACTTCAACCAAGGTTTATCTTGTAAGGCAATTTTAAATGGTAAAGTTATGCCTCTATCTTACATTTCTTATATGAATGGAATTTGTGAATTTAGGGCAATCCCAAAGAGAGGACATTACATTAGACTCTCCATGACACAACTTTCACCAATTCACAAGCATAAATAGAACAAGAAGCATTAAGCACAATATCATAAGAGCCTCTTACCACCAAATAGCAATATAAGTTACCAATGTGACTACATAAGCAATCACTCCATTTGCCTGCAAACAATAGCAAAACCAAGTAAGCTAACATATTTCAAATATGTTTTTTTACCCAGCATCTTATTTGAAGCAATATAGTAAGCCAATGATTAATGACGTATAACATTCCTTGATACTACACAAAATAAATGTTTACACAGAAAATAAAGTCAAACAAACCCATATACATAACTGTGTTCAAGAAAAAATGGATAATTTTGTTTCATTAAAACATGAGACATAAGCGAGTATTTAGCCCTACATTTCATAACTTCCATGGTATAAAAAACTTGTGTATACTGCTTATAATGACCTTTCAATTCCATGCTTGCATGGCATTCAACCTTTAAAACAGATTTAGACAGTTATTATGCATTACTATATATTTATAACAAATGATATCAGACCGTGACTCAATACTTACCCACTTATTATGACTCAACGCCATCTCATAAATCTTACTCACCTATTTATCCTCTATATGTGCTCTTAACAAGCAGGTAAAGCATTTACAACCATGACAGCCCCAGTCCCACTCCCAACGTGCATAATTCCCAAAAGGTAAAGCTTTGATACAACTGCATCTACAGCCCCAAATCTTTTGGGGTAAAAGATTTTATCAAAGGATAAGGCATGTTATGCTCCTCAAAATGGCATAATTAACCAAGTCTTTTAAAACCTTGATTATGTGTTGTTCAGATTCTTTTTGTCACTACCCTCCTTGATTTCTGCCCTAATTCTGTCTGGTTTTGCTCTCCATTTAGTCTATTTCAATACTCAGTAAAGAATATGATTACATAGATGTAGATACCTGGTTAAAATTTTGTGAAAATAGAATAAACCAAAACAAGGCTAGATTCTAAGGGCAAAACCCTGTATAATGTTGCAAATGCAAAAAGAACAAGACAGATAGTAGGGTAACAAAGAACTAGAAGCAAAGGAGAATGAATTATCAAATAAATCCATGTAGATTCACAGAAAAATATCACAATGCATGCTTGCAGAACCCATAGAGCACGGGCAAACTCTAAACAATCTAGTAAAAGCACCACAGGATGAACCAGATCAAAACATCTATAGCACCATACAGATATTGAGTAAAGTCAATGCTTTGCAGTTGCACAATCATTAAGAGGACATTCCTAAAGCTTTTATCCAAGAGATAAAGAAAATTGGTAAAAGGAGCAAGCAGAAAAGCAGGGGCATCTGGGATTCACATCAAATGAGTTCAAAATTTTATGAGTTGAAGGAAGCAACATTTATCATACTTGCTAAGATTGTATAACTGTCTTACATGCCAAACACGATGTCTGCAGACTGGTTTGAGGATAAAGGATAATCTATGGTTCACTAATGTTATACACCCAGTGCTTGATGACAGGATGTTATGAAAAAATTCTGTGTTCTTGGTAGCTGATACTGTTTTCATAATATCATAGTGTAGGATACATTGATGGCATTATACACCTAAATAATGCAACCTTGATGTAGCACTATACACCTAGTCAATATTAGTTTAGCTTACGGGAAAAGTGTCTTTTCACATGGTTGTTATTAAAAGTGGAACCAAAAGTGGCTTTACTGATATTGGTGGGCTGCCCACCGTCAAGAGAGTTGTACAGGACATTGTCCATCTAAAATCAGGTCAAGCAATAAAATTTGTGAATGTTTTTCCAATGTTGACATTTCTGGTACTGACATGTACTGATGTCTGGAAGGTTCATTCTGGTACAACTTGAGGATATACAGAATGTCGTGAATAGATAGCATTCCACTCTTGTGCCCTTAAAATTTCCCAAAACAGACTTGTGCTGACAATTCCTAACCTTGTCCACAAATTGGTCAACTCTTAGCAACAGTCTTTGATGGACTTAAAAACAAAGTTCACAAAATCCTTTACCACGTTCCACAATCTACATACAAATCAGATGTAAAAGAACACAACTATAACTTCTGCAAAAAGTATTATTTCTACACTTCACACCGCAGACATGCAAGGAAAAAAGAAATAGTTCAAATGGCCAAATAATTTGTCTCTAACCAAGAGTATCTATTACTCCATATTCAACCATGAGAGAAATACTATTATGATCGAAAATGTCGTGTTATATACCATGTAAGGAATATGTAACCAGCAGATGGAATATTTTATTAGGAATGAGTTAAACAGGTCACCCAAAATGTCAATTCAGTAGAATAGCTTGTGAAGATTACAACCTTATAAATTGGAACATTTCCTTCGGGAGAAACAGGGCCCTCCACTCTTTTACCAGGTAAAAGCAACTGAAGTGCTGCTTCAAAACCTGCATATGATGCAATAAGTTTCCATGCTACAAGTGTTGGCTTTGGCCAAATCCTCAAAAAACCTAGAAATCCATTTTGCTTGCAGAAGTCCCAAAATTCAGCTACTGATCCATCCTTGTGAACCATGGTATACCATCTGCAAAGAAATGCAAAAACTGCAAGATCAGAAACTGAAATCCCTACTAAAGTTATAATTGTAATTATTCACAATTGATAATACTACTCTTGTTCTGCTTTATCAACTCATGTGCGAACATAATAAGTGTTTTTTATAAAATAAACGATTTTTCAATAAAGTTTATGAATTGCAATGTGATAGAAGTAGAACTTCTGAACCCAGAGCCAGTTAATCTAACTTGTCGCCCAAAGCATACCTACCAAAGGCAAAACATGTTGATAGCAAGTCCATACAGCCATCCATAGAATCTAATTATTATTTTTCTTTGTTAGTGTTTTAATTTGACCCGTTCAGGACAACACAAAGTGGAACAGTGTGTAAGGTAAAACTAAAACCTTTCTTCACATTAGAAGAAGAAGCTCCCTTATAATAAATATATAACCCTGGAACTCTAAGCAATTGCTTAAGCACCTTATCTTATTAGTTTTCAGGCAAGAACACAAGGTGCACTTCTACAGAAGAGGAGAGATTTTTATATCTTATATCTTAAAGAAAACAACCTAAACAGCTAAAAAACATCCACTCTTCCTAAGTAAAATTAGACAGCACGAGTACAACACAAAGATTGAATTTGATACACACAAAAGATATTAATACTCAAATAACAAGCTTTGTATACACAGTCACAAAGCCCAAATCAATAAGTACTACACTATCAAGCTTGCAGTCACAGTCAAATACTATTCAACCAATAAAATTGCACAACAAGACATAAGCAATCTTGAACAGCAATTTCAGCAGAAACTACGCATAAAAACTACCATTCTCCTAAAAAACTAGGTGCATTAAACAACCTATTTATAAGTGTTTACAGTTCTTTGTGTGAAAAAATAAATAAAAAGCAATTGCAGTTCCAATGCAAAGAACAGTTTGCTTGCACACAAAGCAAGCCTTAAAACAAAAAAAATTCCCTTCAATGCATCAACAAAATTAGAAATCTTTAAATAGATTTCTGAGAAGAACAGATATCTCTACGAGTAGACTTTCTAGAAGATCATCTAAAAATAGGATGTCTCTGAGTAGATCCTCTAGTGAAGGATCTTGAAATAGTATCCTCCCGAAAATAGCATGGGCAAAAAATAACTAGTTTGGTATTTGGCTCCTCACAATGATTCCTTGTTCTAAATATTGCAGATCCTCTGCGTTCACATAAAGAAGAGATATAAGTTGACCCAAGAGAACCTCAATACATTATCTTCATTCTAAACATTTTTTGCTTTTAAACCAAAGAGGTGAAGCATCTTTCTCATGATGCCTTTGACTTGGATGGCATTGATCCTTTTGCTATGAACTGTCAAATAACATAGTGCTGTCCTACTTACTGATAAACAGCTTGCTGAATTAAAGAGAGGAACAATAAAAGCAACATAGTTGAATGCAATGGAGGAAAACGAAGACAGTTTTGAGGGAAACAATCAATCATCATTTTGAGACCAACTAACTTTCTAGTTCTAGGCCCAAAAATTAAGTTATAGTAGGAGGGGGAAGAGGAATGAGTGGATTGTATTTGGTTGATATAATCATATGTGCACAGTTATAGTACTGCTATACATTAATTATTTATAATTTTGTTGTGTTAGAGTGTATTGCTCAACTCTGCAACTTTGAAATTTCCTATTTTGGGAGTTTGAGGGTCAGACAACATATGTAATGTTTGAATTATATAGCAAACTAATAATCAAATTGCACCAATGTAGACTAGAATTCAAATAAAAAGAGAACAAGAGGGTATATTACAAAAAAGAAATGTTAATAAATAGAAGTCCATGTTTGGGTATGTTTTTAATATTTTCATTTTGTACCAGACAACAGTCAACGACTACTAAAAAAATATAACCTGAGCCCTCCCTACCATTTCTTTTCCCATCCCATTTCCAATGAAACAGGGGTGCAGGCACGATAGGATATAGAAGATCAATTTTTGAAGACTCAAGGGGATAATGATTGTCTAATTTTATCTCACAGATCCAGCTCTATTATATTTAGATCACACAAGCACAAAGTTCAAAATTGACAATAAGGAAATTAAACTAGCACTACATATCTTTGATGCATTCAGCTCCAACCAAAACCTAATGCTCTAACATGATGTCCTTAAACCTGGATCATATTGATCCATTCGAGGATCTGAAAACCTTTAGCCACTAGTGGTCTCATGTGGCGATGAGGCGGAACAATATAATTTGATACTTAAAAAACAAACCAGTTATTTCATGATGACTGATGCTATTGTGATAAGAGAGAATATCAGTCAGTCATATTCTATGTTGCATGGGTACTTGTACCCATAGCCCCAGGACGCGTAACAGGTACTAGTACACGTACCCAAGTACCAGGTACTCAGTGGAGAGCATCATAGCTAAGGACCTTGATTAAGACTTTTGATTTTTGTTTCAGTTTTTTCTGTGTATCATCTTGCTGTTTATCAAGCTTATTTCAATATGTAATCACTAAATCAGTTTGAAACATTGATACAATGATTCTATGACATTTCAATTTGTGTACTTAATCTTCAAAGCTAATAGTTGACAGTAAAATTTATCACTGCTCTTGTTTTGAAAACTCAATGTCGTTAAATTTTCAGATTTTCTATAAAACATTAAATATATTGAAAAATGGACATACCCAAAGTACCCCCTTGTCTCCTATTTTGAAAAAATAACCGTACCCGTCTCCAAAGTACCCAAGTACCCCGTCTCCATGCAACCTTAGACATATTATGATTTTCAATTTTGGAGACAAAAACAGACTACTAAATAGAGTTAAAGTACAGAGGTTGCAGTCCCCAAGTTAGAGAAGATGAGAGGGGACTGATAGAGAGGATATAAGCCAAATCTTCAATAAGACTCTGAGTACCAGAGCCAAGGACTACTGTCCAGGATGCATACTAGCCAGAGGGCAGCTGTCAAGAAGCATTTCAATTCAATTCGTAATCTGCAATGTAATTGAAGTGTGATATATGTAAACAAAAGTGAGAACAAATAAATTCCATCGATATTTAATGTGTGTCCCTTGAGTGATCATGAATAATAGGCATTATGAAAAAGATTCCAATTTTCTACCTGCCTTTCTTTCAACAGAACAAGATGATCGCCAATAGAAAACAAAATACTCTAAATGCAAATTTTGAGTCAAGCAGCACGCTCTAGAATATCCAGGATTCCAAAGGGAACTCTGATACTGAAATGTATAGAAAAATATTAAAGCCTCGGCTTCAATAAAACAGATGAATGCGTCCAACGGATGACCTCACACAGTAAACGCATTGAAGATTCCATAGCAGATCCTCGGCAGACATGATAAAAAAGCTAATAAGATTAAATATCAAATCTAACAAACAGGGTGCAACCTTATCCTAACAGAGGAGGTCGCCCAATATAATACTACAGTGATCAACGCATTGAGGCTTCCATAAATGACCCACGTATTCGATCTAAAAGAAAACTGACAGAGTATTAAAATTTAAGTAAAATGTCACATTCAAATCGGAGGGTAAAATATAAACTCAATTAGCCCTCTGTAATGGCATCGAGGGCAACAATTACCCCACAAAATTCTAGAATCAAACAATAACAAATACATCAAGCTAGAATAAAATTACCCAACAAGAGAAACTTCGGAAACAAGAAAATTTAAAAATTTAAAATAATTAACAACAGATGAACCAACCTGATAAAATGCCCAAGTGGTAAAGTCGTCAGAAGCCTTCATAGTGAAGTCCCGGGTTCAATTCTCAAGAAACTTGTGAAAGTTTTAAAATTACTGTGGAACCATCCAACTCGCTAGGTGACATCTAGGACTACCATCAAAGGCAATTTATCAAGAAAACAGAAAAGGCAACTGTAAAATACCGTCCGACTGGGTAGATGCAATCTAAGATTACCTCGCCAGGCAGTTTACCAATTAAAAATGAAAGTAACTGTAAAATACCCCACACAACTAGCTAGATGAGATCTGAAATTACCACGCAATGCAATTTACCTTTAAAAAGAGAAAAAGTAACTGTAAAATATCCCATCTAACTCACTACGTACGACCTAAGATTGCAGCGCAACCAGTTTACCTTAAAAAGGATAACTGTAAAATAGGCCATCCGACTCACTATACGCGATCTAGGGTCACAATGCAAGGCTATTTACCAATTAAAATAAACCAACCTCTAAAAATAATTAAAACAATAAAAACCAAATGCAGGGGGGTTTATCACATCAGATAACTGAGAAATAACTTTAAAAAACAGTAGCATACATATACAAGCCGGATTTATCATGTAGATGAAAGGGGAACTTACCAAACAGCAATAAAAACAGAAATTAAGAAACCAAAGAAAGCGAAAACTTACAGGAAAATAACAAATGGAGGGCAAAACGTGAGAAGGCTCAGCATAGACGAATATGCAACCAAAGGGGAATGAATGTTCCCATCGTCCTTCTTCTTTTTCTTTTCATCTCCACTGCTACTTCTATTCACACTGACATTGCCATTATCGTTGGATTTTGTTGCTTGCTTCTTCGCCATTTTCCTGCTCAGTGTTCTTCCGGCCTGCGATCCGAGAAGTTGTTTGGTGATAGGATCTTCCACGCAAACTTTGGCTTTAAGTCAAGCATGAGTGAGAAATTTATGTATCTTTTGTCAAAACTTGCAAGACTAAAATTTGGTCCCTCCACGTGAGCGGGACAGATTTTTCTTAACCAGTCGAAATCTAGCTCCGATTTTTTTTTAAATGCTCCGTAACTCTCCTAGTTTGTTTCCTTCTTTTTTAAAAATACACATTAATTTAAAGAACATACCTGGTGGTTTTGAGTGGGAGCGCACACAAGTCTTCGATTGATATTCCATTTGAATGACGGTGTATTTTTAAAATGAGTGTATTACTTTAAATTTTTAAGTAATTTTTGTAAGGGAAAATCACACCCTTCATCTAGGTAAAATAATCATGTTTAGTGTTAACATAGAAAAAATTGTAATGCCTATTTTATGGAGAGTTTTGGATGATGTTGTAAAATTGGTTTTTATGTTTGTAGATACTAATTGTGTTTACATGTATGAATTAATAAGTAGGAGATATGTTTTTCCACAGCAAGTTACATTGTGATATTTCTCTTAGGATTTAATTATGTAGTAGTTTGAATCAAACTTATTGACCTGTGCTTCATGAGTAGTGGTTCACAAGAACCCATCTCTCATGAGAATGAATGGATCATAGGGTACAACACTTGCTGAAGGTTTTGCAAATGGGATTGCAAGCAAAGTGGACTTAACCATGGAGGAAACTTTGTAGTTAAGCACACTCAAGCTCAAGTAGTACTAGGATGGGTGACCTCTCAAGAAGTCCTGGTGCTTCACCTCTATGAGCATCACCTAGATGCAATGAGTGTCTAATGAATGGTTTATAAGGCACAACATTTGTTGAAGGTTTTGCAAATGGGGTTGCAAGCAGAGTCGGCTTAACCATGGAGGAAACTTCGTAGTTAAGCGCGCTCGAGCTGAAGTAGAACTGAGATGGGTGACCACCCAGGAAGTCATGGTGCTTCACCTTTGTGAGCATCACCTAGATTCAACGAGTGTTATGTGTTCCATTCATTCTCATGAGAGATGTGTTCTTGTAAACCACTACTCATGAAGCATGGTTTAATGAGTTTGACTCAAATTACTACACAGTTGAATCCTAATAGAAATATCACAATGTACAAATTATATTTGTGGGAATGTTTTACATAGAAATAATTACCAAGAATATGTTCACCTTGATGTGTATAACATGTGTATGGAAAAAAGTGTTGTTAACAAATATCAAGAAGTACATTAAGCATGAATTTGTTCTCCTTTTGTCAAACCCATCTTGTTGATTTAACAATTTGGTGAAGATGGTTGAAGAAAAGTAATCATGCAATGATGCCTGGGAAATTGATATAAGCTTATAATGCAATATTTTTGGTCTATGTTGCTTTCTGCATTATAATACAGATTAGAAAAAGAGATCTTAAATGGATCCTCAATGTATTTTGACTTAGTTAAGGCTTGATCTTAAATAAAACATGTAACACACAAGTTAATATGAAGTTTGCATTCAAGTTAGCAAAATGAGATAATGAATGATAAACTGAGAAGCAAGATCAATCCCTATGGATGTGCATTAGTATACTCAAGCTAGGTTAAAGTTGTATACCAAGTTTTATTCTAAAATGTGCTACTTGTACACTAGTCATTACATTAAGGACAATTCACCCAAATTGAGTTCAAAACAAAAGTGAGATGCATAAGATGTGCATGTTTATCCTTATAGTTGAGCTCCACTTTGAACTACAAGTGGATTACTATAAAGATGCATGTCAATGTGAAAAAATCTTTCAACATGAAAGTAACCATTCAAATACTCATTAAAAAAGGATACAAATGGGGATAACAATTTAGTACATAATCCTTGCAATGAGTACTCTCATATAAAATCTAAAAAGAAAAATTGCCTCATCTTGAAATGAAATGAGAACCACCATTGGATCTAGAAAAAAACCTAAGTAATGCTTGTTAGTTTTCCAAATTTTATGCAATTGTGAAAAAAAACAAAAATAATTAGGGCTACACTGACGTTGAGGTGATTTGTGCTTTAGTACATTCATGGATTTCCAAAAAAAATCTCTCTGAATTTTCACTTTTTATAAATTATCAAAAAATAAAATTTGAGTTTTTTTTCAAAAAAAGTAAAAAAGAAGGCAAGAGTTTAGTTATCCTTCTGCAGGGTATGAAATATACCCTTGACAAGCCTAGTAAGCATGTCACATTGTTGCAAGGGTCAAATTCAATTATACCAGTTACTTCTCTCATTTCTTGGCGGTTTTCTCCATTGTTGCTTGCTTCTCCTAATTGGTAGGCTTTCTCCACCCACATCAATGGCCCAAAAAAATTCACATTGACCAATGCAATGGTGCTTTTGACCAACACCTCTGCCTTGCTCCCCAAGCACTCTGTTAGGAATGAATGCTAAATGTTTGGCAGCCATTTTGTAGCAGTTGTTGTTGCATTCATGACTATGATTGTCATTGATGTCAACACAGTGATTTATCGAAGACTTGCAAAGAAGCAGACAGAGTTTGGATTAGCGCTCGTGGGTTACTGCAGTTGGAGCTATGCGATGTTGAGGATATATTCTTTGATATGTTATATGTCTATGATTAAGAGCGTAGACAATAATTCATTTATTCATGGAAGTTATGAGCATTTTGGTGGAAGTAGTATTCAGGCAGTGTTCCTAAGTAGCGGTTTGTGGAAATCGAATGATATCTCCTAATTGGGATGGAATCTAATTTTGTGCAGTTAAAGGGAAGTTGATGACACATTGATAGTGATGTGGATGACAGCATAGACTTCGAGGTCGCACGAATGAAGATTTATTATATTTGGAAGCCAAAAGTTTTGTGTAATTTTGGTGTAGCATGTGGAAACTTTTAACAGGGTTAGAATATTTTAACAGAGACTCAAAATCTCCTAACAAGGATTCATATGTACTGAATGTATTTCATAAGACTCCTAACAAAGTTCATATTAGTGCATCTTTTGTGGGCATCATTCCCACCGGGGTTTACTCTTTGATCAAGAGGTTCCCCAGTCAACATATCTTGTGTCATTGTGTTATTGTGTATGAATATCTTTCTATGGTTGGTAATTATATTGCTTATATGGTTTAATGTTGTTAAAGATGATAAAAGTTTATAATTATCTGATAATTGATTCACCCCCCCCCCCCCTCTTAGTTATCTTGGTGGACTTTATTTTCTAACAATTGGTATCAGAGCGGCAGGTCCTTGAAAAAGAAGTTTAACAGCTTAAGGAGATCCATGGTGAATTTCAGGAAAGAAAGCCCTAAGTTTGATGGAGTAAATTTTGACAGTTGGAAAGAAAAGATGAAGACACACCTACTATGTTTAGGACCAGGTTATTGGTTGATTACAAAGAATGATAAGACTATCATTGAAGAGGACAATCTTGAAATACGTACTGTTGATGAGAGAGATCTATTCATGTGTAACATACTTGCAAGAGAAGCACTTTTTACAGCCCTTCCAGAGAATGAGTACAGTCAGGTAAAATATTTGAAAAAATCTCATGAAATTTGGAATGCTTTACACTTTACTTTTGAAGGTGATGAACATGCAAAAAGAGTTAGATTACATAATTGGATATGTGCATTTGAAGATATAAGAATGTTGGAAGATGAATCTATTAGAAGCTATATTGGTAGAATGTTAGAAATTATTACAAGTATAAAATCTTGTGGAGGAGGAACAAAGACAGAGAATGAAGTGATATGGAAAATTCTGAGGACATTGACCCCTATATTTAAGCAGACAACACAGATGATTGAACAAGTTATACCTTGTAATACAAACTTTACAAGAGAGACTCTTCTTGGAAGATTGGAAGCAATAGAAATGAACCTAAGATTATCAGGAGACTTACCTAGAATGGAGACAACATTTAGTGCTCTTAGTGTTCGCCCTACTTTGTCAAAAAGCATTAGTGTGAGTGGAGATTATGCTGGTAGCAACAGATCTAGAAATGAAGAAGACAAGAAGATTGAAGAAGGTATTGCCTTGCTTGTGAAAAGAGAACCAGACGGTAAGAAAATATTTAAATGTTGGACTTGTCAAGAATATGGTCATTTTGCATCTAAATGTCCTAAGAGAGTTAAAAAGTATAGAAACATTTTCAAACCTAGAAGATCTAAGGAATGTTATTATGCTAATGATGAAGATCTTGAAGCTAGTATAGAAAGAACTTTAAGTGAAAGTGATACTGAGAATAATGATGACATAGGATTTGTAGCAATTAAAGAAGAGAATCTTGAAACTGATGTTAAGGAAGAAAAAGCCTTAGTTTCTCAAGTTGAAAAGAAAGTTGATTGGATTATAGACAATGGTTGTTCACATCATATGACTGGAGACATGAAAAAGTTCATAAAGTTTAATAAATATGATGAAGGAGTTGTTAGAGTTAGAAACAATGCACCTTGTTTGATTAAAGGTATAGGATCTATTACTCTTGATGGAAAGACTAATACTGATGATGTTTATTTTGTGGATGGATTGAAACATAAACTTTTGAGTGTTGGACAGTTAGTTGATAAGGGATATCAAGTTTGGTTTACTGAGAAAACTTGTGTGATAAAGGATAAAGATGGAAATATGATTGGAACTGGATCTAGAACCAGAGGTAATGTATTTTAGTTGAATCCTACTGAGATGACATGTTTCATTACTAAGATTGATGACAGTTGGTTATGGCATAGATGGTTTTGTCATATAAACTTTGATAACATTGTGAAAGTAAGTACTACACTTGCAGTAAGAGATTTGCCTAAAATTATGAAGCCTACTAACATGATTTGCAAAGAATGTGTAATGGATAAACAGAAGAGAAGTTCTTTTCCTAGTAAGAAGTTTACATCTACAGAAAAGCTGGAGATTGTTCATATAGATTTGAGCGGTCCTACCAAGACTAGAGGATTCTATGGAGAAAGGTAGTTTATGATTCTTATTGATGATTTTACAAGAATGATGTGGATTGCATTTCTTAAAGAAAAATCTGAAGCATTTGATAAGTTTAAGATTGTTAAGAATAAAGTTGAGAATGAATCTAGAATGAAGATTAAATGTTTGAGATCTGATAGAGGTGGAGAATTTACTTCTAGAGAGTTTAACACCTTTTGTGAAGAAAATGTCATTAAGAGACAGTATTCAGCCCCTAAAACACCTGAACAAAATGGCATTGCAGAAAGAAGAAACATATTAGTGACTGAAGCAGCAAGAGCTATGTTATTTGAGAATGATTTGGCGAAGATATTCTGGAGAGAAGTAGTGAACACAATAGTGTATACAATGAACAGAGTACAAATCAGAGTAGACACAGACAAGACACCTTATGAATTATGGTTTGGACATGCACCCTCGATTAAGTATTTTAGAACTTTTGGAAGCAAATGTTATATAAAAAGAGATGATGATATTGGAAAGTTTGATCCTAGAAGTGATGAAGGTATATTTCTTGGATATTCTTTGAAAAGAAAAGCCTATAGATGTTACAATAAAAGAACTAAGACTATTGTTGAGAGCACAAATGTAAAAGTTGATGAAAAGTTCAAAATTCAAGAAAGAATGCTTGATTATGAATCAGATGAAGAAGCTCATCCTAAACCTAACATTGGATCTACTGAATTATTTTATGAAACTGACAGTGATTTGTTGAATGAAAGCCATAGTGAAGTCATTGAAGAACCTACATCTGAAGTGAGATCTAAGACAGTGACACCTAGCAAAAGTTTGTTAAGAAATCATCCTATTGGACAAACTATTGGAAGCATCAAAAGAGGAGTTCTAACTTGAAATAAGGTACAAGAATAGTTATGTTTGATTTCTCAAATTGAACCTAAGATTACTAATGAAGCTTGTGAAGATGAAAGTTGAACTAATGCTATGAAAGAAGAACTAGATCAGATTGAAAAGAACAAGACATGGGAATTGGTCCCTAGACCTAAAGACAAGAATGTTATTGGAACTAAATGGGTATTCAGAAACAAGATGAATGAACAAGGAGAAGTCGTAAGAAACAAATCAAGATTGGTATGTAAGGGTTACTCGCAGCAAGAAGGAATTGACTATGAAGAAACCTTTGCACATGTTGCAAGAATTGAAGCAGTAAGAATATTTTTGGCTTATGCAGCTTACAAGAAATTTAAAGTATATCAGATGGATGTGAAGTCAGCATTTCTGAATGGAGAATTGGAAGAAGTCTACATTGAGCAGCCTGAAGGTTTTCCTTTGACTCAAGAAGGAGACATGGTATGTAAACTGAAGAAAGCTTTACATGGACTTAAACAAGCACCTAGAACTTGGTATGCAAGACTGGATAAGTATTTGTTAAAATTGGGTTTTACAAAAGGAACAGCTGATAGCAATCTGTACACAAAAGAAATTGAAAATGGTTTGTTGGTTATAGTTATTTTTGTTGATGACATTATCTTTGGAGGAGAAGATGAAGCTAGTGACAAATTTGCTGATGAAATGAAGACTGAATTTGAAATGAGTATGATGGGTGAAATGATATACTTTTTGGGATTACATATAACACAAAACAATGATGGTATCTTTGTAAGTCAGACAAAGTACCTGAATGACTTGTTGAAAAGATTTGGAATGGAGAATTGTAAACTAGTTGGAACACCCATGGTGACTAGACATAAGTTATCTAGCACAGATGAGACTCCTGTAGCGGAACAGAAGAAATACAGATCTATGATTGGAGGATTGTAGTATTTGACTCATACAAGACCTGGTATAGCACATTCAGTTGGAATTGTAGCAAGATTTCAAGCTGAACCTAGAGAATCACATTATGTAGCAGTAAAGAGGATACTGAGATATTTAAGAGGCACAATGGACTATAGATTATGGTATGAAAAATTAGATGATTTTACCCTATGTGCATATACAGATGCTGATTGGGGAGGCAGTGTTAATGATAAGAAAAGCACCAGTGGTGGAGCATTTTTTCTTGGAGGAAGATTGGTTTCTTGGCTAAGCAAGAAGCAAAATTGTATCTCACAGAGCACAACAGAAGCAGAATATGTAGCAGCAGCAAACAATTGTAACCAGATAATTTGGATGAAGCAAATGCTGAAGGATATTGGAATAAAATTTATTGAACCTGTTGTCATACATTGTGACAACACCAGCACAGTTAGTATGTCTAAGAATCTTGTATTACATTCTAAGACAAGGCATATAGAGATTAAGTATCATGTTGTAAGAGAGAAAGTTGTTGAGAAAGAAGTCAGACTTGAATACATAAGTACAAAGGAGCAGATAGCAAATATAATCACAAAGCCTTTGCCTAAGGATACATTTGAGTATTTGAGAGGTATACTTGGGGTTATGCCCTAGCCTACTTTTGAAAAGTGATGCAGTTGGTTGCATCTGTCCAGTGGTATATGAGCCTTATCTTTCTTTTGGACTGGATGTTGGTACTTCCTCTATGGGGGAGTATGTGTATCTGAGATGAGTCATGAGGACTCTAGTGAATGTATTTTCTGAATAGTGTCTTTTGACATTGGAGATGTTGTTGACATGGTGATGAAATTTCTATCATTGATATCAATGGGGGAGAAGCATACATGAAAAACCATATGAAACATCTATTGGAGAGAAGTGAATAGGATAATGAAGCAAGATTTGATTGATGAAGAGGATTTGAAGAAGCAGTGTTGTGCAGTATTGGATTTTTGGAACATTGGATGTTTTTTTCATCTATGTTGTCATCAATGCCAATGGGAGAGATTGTTAGGAATGAATGCTAAATGTTTGGCAATCATTATGTAGCAGTTGTTGTTGCATTCATGACTATGATTGTCATTAATGTCAACATAGTGATTTACCGAAGACTTGTAGAGAAGCAGACAAAGTTTGGATTAGCGCACATGGGTTATTGTAGTTGGAGCTATGTGATGTTGATGATATATTCTTTGATATGTTATATGTCTATGATTAAGAGCATAGATAGTAATTCATTTATTCATGGAAGTTATGAGCATTTTGGTGGAAGTAGTATTCAGGCAGTGTTCCTGAGTAGCGGTTTGTGGAAATTGAATGATATCTCCTAATCAAGATGGAATCTAGTTTTGCACAGTTAAAGGGAATTTGAAGACACATTGATAGTGATGTGGATGATAGCACATACTTTGAGGTCGCACGAATGAAGATTTATTGTATTAGGAAGCCAACAGTTTTGTGTAATTTTGGTGTAGCTTGTGAAAACTTTTATGTTGTAATTGTATGTCGTCTCATTTGTAATTATTTGAGTGTGCTATAAAGGAAGGAATATATTTCCTTGTTAGAATGTTGTTGTGATATGGAAGTAGGGGTTGTGTGTGATGTTGTATACATGAAGTGAAGAAAAGAGCTAAGTGTGAAAGCGAATATGTGAAGGAAGACATGCGAGGTACAGAGATCTAAAATTGAGATCTGGTGTAATAGTGAGTGTGGTTTGGCATAGTCAGAGAAGAGGTAACATATTATTCTATTGAGTAATGCAAAGATTATTTGCACAGTGTGTTCAGTGATCTTAACCTGAAGCTGTTTGGGTAGTGGGTCCTTATGTCTTCCATAACTCTTAACAGGGTTAGAATCTTTTAACAGAGATTCAAAATCTCCTAACAGGGATTCATATGTACTGAATGTATTTCATAAGACTCCTAACAGATTCCATCCTTTCACAAGGAATATTCATATTAGTGCATCTTTTATGGGCATCATTCCCATCGGGGTTTACTCTTTGATCAAGAGGTTCCCTAGTCAACATATCTTGTGTCATTGTGTTATTGTGTATGAATATCTTTCTATGGTTGGCAATTATATTGCTTATATGGTTTAATGATGTTGAAGATGATAAAAGTTATAATTATCTGATAACTAAATCACCCCCCCCCCCCCCCCCCCTCTCAGTTATCTTGGTGGACTTTACTTTCTAACACACTCAACCATCACCTAAGAAATATTTTGGGTAGTATATAACATAATTTGACAATCTATTTTTGTTATTAGATTGTATATTTTTTAACGATGATAAATTTTTGTTTATGTCACCATGACATTAATTGTACAATTGATCCCTTACCTCTTCTAGCCCTAGTTTACATGCAAGGGAGCTTTTTTTCTTTTCACAATAACCTGGGTATACAAAATAAAAAATTGGACATGCAAGATGTCATAAAAAAGACGGTTCTAAGAACTTTATAACAATTTAGTTTTCATCATGAGATTATGTTGTTGTCTCCTATCATTCTTAGTCAATATTTGATCATTATTTTATGGCTATAAGCTCACAAATATTTGTCAATATCTCTAATTTGTGTGATTCCTGTGATATTGGAAAGGTATTTTAGAAATCTTCAATTCCATTCATACACTTGGTCCTAAATATACCTATATGATTTATTTAGTTTTTCATGAATTCATATTCTAGTCAATAAATTGGGCATTTTAGCATCTGAAAAGAACTATTTGTGTGAGATAAATTTATTTGATCTTCTTAACATGCATTAAGGTTATTGGTATTTGATTATTTATATAAGGAGATGTAATGAGCTTTTTGTTCATCCTTTTATTGTTATATTGGAATAGGATACTTATGAGTCTTGGTAGAATGGCTTCCTGACACATCTCAAGTGGCTTGATCTTTTTCCTTATTTTTATGGACTTGTATATGAACTAGTTACACAAGGGAGTAAATAAATTTGGGGTAACATCATTCATAATTTATGATAACTACATTTATAAAAAAATATAGCCATAGCCTTATTCAATTACTCACATACCATAATTTGAATGACTTAGAAGGGATTAGGGTTCACATAGGTGTTAGAAATATTGCATTACAAGGTGCATAAAATAATTATACATAAATAATTAAGTTTGTTAAATACATTGTTAAATAGGTTAATACATTAGTGGTATGAAAATATTTATGTTGAGTTGTTAAAACAACTCAATATATTTAGGAAAGTTGTTTGAAGGAGTTTCCTAAAAATAGAATATAATAATCCTATAAATATGTCTTATATTTGATTGAAAAAGAAGAAGCAAGTATATCTTGTTTTATTATTGCAGCAACTTCTTTCTTTCTTTGCCTATATTTCTTACATGGCATCAGAGCCAATGGTTTATTAGTTGCAGTGTAGCACTAGTACAGATTAAAACACAAGCAAAGGGATCTAAAATTGTTTTGAAGCAATCTAATCATATTAGTCGCTAAAAGTGATAAAGAGTGTTGTTAAAATTGTTTTGAAGCAACCTAATTATAGTTGTTGCAACTATGGCATGAAGATTAGTGTTGCTAGAGGGCATTAGATAAGTATACATGTTACTGTTGCAAATAAGAAATGCCGACTCTCAAATTAGAGCTAGTTGTAATCAAGAAGAGTAGAGAATCATGCACGAAGATGAAAGAGTGAAGCCATCTCTATCTCCATCGATCACATATCCTCCTTTCTTCATTGCACGAGTAAAAAATTGCTTTTAATCATTTTTCAATAGGATTGATGCCATTGCTCTGCATAGAAGATGTAAGTAATGCATTATTGATGAAAAAATAATTTGTAATTAAACGATATTTTTTGTTGTATTTGTAGTTTGTGTCAATGAGGTGCTAAAAAGTTGATGATATAGAGGAAAATAATCTAGATATATTTCTTTGTTAAAGGTGTTCACAAGTCGTACACTTGGTGAAAGAATAAAATAAGGAATTGTTAGTTGTTGCATAAATGGGCCAATTGTCTTAATTCAGGCCACAAAATTTCTAATTGAACTAGAGAGTGTAGTTTCTATTGGTTTTAATTTGATTCTCTACTAGACCCTACATATGAAGAATTTGCAGAAGCTGCAAAGGGTAAAAGATAATGTGAGTTTTTAGGTTGAAGTTAATAATTTTATAGTGGTAGGTGGTATCATAGTTTTTCATCTAGTTAGTGTAAGTTTAGTGTCTCAAAATGTCTTATTAGTTCTTATAGACTTGTATTGCATCCTAGTTAAAAAATCCATTAAAGAATAAATTTTGTTATCAAACTTCTATTTGTCAAAATTTTAGAATATTGAAAAATAATAAACATTGCTTCAATTGTAAATGGATGCACTATTGTTTTTATACGACATCCATTTTGAGGGGCATTCTAAAACTATGCTTCAAAGTCAAATTCGTTAAGTAAGTAGAAAGCTAATTGGAGGTTGGAGGGCATTCAATGACCTCTCATTAATCACTAGCGACACAATTGCAAAATCATTTTAGTGGCAAAATAATTTGTTCCAAAATGACTAAACCTAAGATAGGTTTCTAGGTGGCAATGCCAACCGCCTCATCATTTGTGATCATAGTGATAATGATCTATAATGGTGGCTGCATACATGACAATGAGGGCTTGGTGTTCTCAAAATTTGTATTTGTGGTTGGATGTGTATGTCCCCAATCACAACTCTTCATTTTCTATGAATGGATGTGTTCGTCCCATTCATAAGATGGTATAAAGTGATTGAAACTATTTGTCTTCAGTCACATAAGTTGATAATTATGATTGGATGTGCATCCCAAACCATGATTGTTGTGAGCATATGTGTGTGTCCCATGTTCATGACCTTGATTTTGCATAGATGTGTGTCCCTATCCAAACTTAACGCAATACCTTGCATAGATGTGTTAGTCCCTATCCTTTGATCCATGGGTAGATGTGTTTTCCCCTATCCTTGGATGAAAGTACACTAAGCATAGTGAGGCTAGTTGTAACGCCCCTCCAACCCTAACATGTTTTAATATGCCTTTGGAAGTTAGGGAAATATTGTAGAGACTTTTATGCTTGGATAAAAATATGATTCTACTTGAGGTGTTCGTGTAATCCATTCTATTCCAACTATAATAACTTCACATTATAATTTTAGCAATGTTAAATGTTTTCTAGTGCATTTATGTGTATTCATCCCTTCACATGTGTCTGTGATATTTTAGGGCCTTGTTGTTATGAGGTTACCTGATAGATCTAAATGTTTACTCTATGAAGTACTCCTTAACAATTATTATGATTACCTTAGACAAATTAGTTATAATGACTAAAGGTTAATTATAATACTTGGACACTTATGCCCTAACTAATAAGAAATGATATGGTTTCAAGACCTTTGTAATGGTTAGGTTCCTTAAATAATTATGATTTAAATAATCATCATTATCATTTTATGATTGCACGCATGATCATGATTGTCTCTATTGTTTGTTATGTGACTGGCCTTATTTATGTGATTGGATTATGATCTTGTTCTTGTAATGCACTCCCTAATGGTCCTATTGGTTACATTTGATATTGGATAGGATTGTGGCATTCTATCATTTATGGACTTTATATTTCTTTCTTACCTTACTAGATTTAGATGATAAGATGTTTCAGACTAACAGATTTTGATTTTCCTTTGAATAATATGTTCAAGACCATTATATATTATGCTTATGTATATATGATTTGGATTATCCCTTTTGGTTAATTATGAGATTTATCTTTCCGAGTAATGATTCAGAAATATTGCTTATATCCTTGATTATGCTTACATGTCAATTTTGCATTATCATTGATGATGATTTACCTTCTTTTATTGCATTTGCATGGTTATATTTATCTATGTGTTAACAATACTAACAAATCATATTTTAGTATGAATCTTGTTTGGCTTGCATGTAGGAGAGGGGAGGCAGTCGTAACCACTTCTATGGGAGATCTACATGATGTCACACTTCCCTTCCTTGTCTTCCACTGTCTACCTATGTATATATGCTTCATTCCTCTCGGTGATGCAAGTTTGCAGGTACTGGGCTCCCTAGTGGGGACATTACATCTAGTATTAGAGCCCTAGGTTGCCACACTAGGAACTATGGGACTCATGGTTGGCCTACACATAACACTTATTTCTTTTAGTTACTTATTCTAATTTTTTCCTTATGTTAACAAACTTTAATACTAGAGATGAAAGCTATGTTTTATGTATTCATACTATATTGTTTTACAATAGTACACCTTTTTGTCTAATCAAATTACTTATTATTTTTTTTGCATTCTAGGATCCATGTGGTTCAAATACATGTCTTTATAAATTGGTAATGAATTCCTGATACTTGGGTGTCATCTTATTACTGTAATCATATTCCTAGAAAATCTCAAAAGCAATAGGCTAAGTTGTTTTATAGTTAATCATGGTTTGTTTTATAGTTAATCATGATTGGTTGTGCATCCCAAACCATGATTGTTGTGAGCATATGTGTGTGTCCCATGTTCATGACCTTGATTTTGCATAGATGTGTGTCCCTATCCAAACTTAACGTAATACCTTGCATAGATGTGTTAGTCCCTATCCTTTGATCCATGGGTAGATGTGTTTTCCCCTATCCTTGGATGAAAGTACACTAAGCATAGTGAGGCTAGTTGTAACACCCCTCCAACCCTAACATTTTTTAATATGCCTTTGGAAGTTAGGGAAATATTGTAGAGACTTTTATGCTTGGATAAAAATATGATTCTACTTGAGGTGTTCGTGTAATCCATTCTATTCCAACTATAATAACTTCACATTATAATTTTAGCAATGTTACATGTTTTCTAGTGCATTTATGTGTATTCATCCCTTCGTATGTGTCTGTGATATTTTAGGGCCTTGTTGTTATGAGGTCACCTGATAGATCTAAATGTTTACTCTATGAAGTACTCCTTAAAAATTATTATGATTACCTCAGACAAATTAGTTATAATGACTAAAGGTTAATTATGATACTTGGACACTTATGCCCCAACTGATAAAAAATGATATGGTTTCAAGACCTCCATAATGGTTAGGTTCCTTAAATAATTATGATTTAAATTATCATGATTATCATTTTATGATTGCACGCATGATCATGATTATATCTTATGTTTGTTATGTGACTATGAGATTGACCTTATTTATGTGATTGGATTATGATCTTGTTCTTGTAATACCCTCCCTAATGGTCCTATTGGTCACATTTGATATTGGATAGGATTGTGGCATTCTATTATTTATGGACTTTATATTTCTTTCCTACCTTACTAGATTTAGATGATAAGATGTTTTAGACTAACAAATTTTGATTCTCCTTTGAATAATATGTTCAGGACCGTTATATATTATGCTTATGTATATATGATTTGGATTGTCCCTTTTGGTTAACTACGAGATGTATCTTTCTGAGTAATGATTCAAAAATATTGCTTATATCCTTGATTATGTTTACATATCAATTTTGCATTATCATTGATGATGATTTACCTTCTTTTACTACATTTACATGGTTATATTTATCTATGTGCTAACAATACTAACGAATCATATTTTAGTATGAATCTTGTTTGGCATATGTGTAGGAGAGGGGAGGCAGTTGTAGTCACTTCTACAGGAGATCTACACGATGTCACACTTCCCCTCCTTGTCTTCCACTATCTACCTATGTATATATATGCTTTACTCCTCTCAGTGATGTAGGTTTGTAGGTACTGGGTTCCCTAGTGGGGGCATTACATCTGGTATTAGAGCCCTAGGTTGCCACACTAGGAACTCTGGGACTCATAGTTGGCCTACACATAACACTTATTTCTTTTAGTTACTTCTTTTGATTTTTTCCTTATGTTAACAAACTTTAATACTAGAGATGAAAGCTATGTTTTATGTATTCCTACTATATTGTTTTACAAGAGTACACCTTTTCTTCAAGAAATAATTTGTCTAATCAAATTACTTATATATTTTTTTTGCATTCTAGGATCCATGTGGTTCAAATAGATGTCTTTATAAACTAGTAATGAATTCCTAATGCTTGGGTGTCATCTTATTACTGTAATCATATTCCTAGAAAATCTCAAAAGCAACAGGGTAAGTTATTTTATAGTTAACCTAGCTCCTGATCCTATCATGTTATTATATATGCTTACTGAAATGGTTTCCAAGTTGATTTAAAAAGTTGTATACTCTACTTTCCTATAAATGCAAGTTGACTTCATGATTTGTTATGTCTACCTATTTATACTAGTTAATGTGAATTTACAAGTTAGAATTGAAGTATTTTGTATTTCTAATAGGAAGCAAGACATTATTATAGCGGTACTCACTTTCATAGGGCTGAAAGGATGATAGTTTAGTACGTTCATATAAGAGTTGAAATCTTGTATTTATTCCCTAATAACTTAGGAAATTATGTAAATATATTTTCTTTGAAAATGGTATAACATGTCTGAAATTAGGTGATTTCTTATATTCATAGATCTGATAAGAGTAAGAAGTATCTCCCTCTCATATACCTTCTTGAAGTAAGAAATTGAAGAGAAAAGAACAAATCTATTGTTGATAATAAAATGTGTCTCTCCCTTCCCTTTTTAAGGAATAATTTTAAAGGACTAAAATTCTCAGGCAGGTCAATGTGTCATTGAAATGAATGTGCTTAATTAGAGGAAACCCTTGGGTAAAGGACCTATGTCCCCAAGGTTTTGTAATAAATAGGATTGTAGTACACTTTTTTTTGAAAGGAGAAGTGTTTTAATTATATGGTAATAATAAATATGTGTATGTATGAATATAAAAATATTTATTAAGTTATATTTGAGTAAGAAATAATTGTGAGTTTATAATAATATTATATTATTTATTAATGCCCTTTAGTTAAGAGTTAGTTGGGGTTGGTTACCTTTGGGAAACTTATTTATATGGAATCTATTTTAATTTTGAGGGGGGATATGGGCTGCAATCTTGAGGAGATATTGGTTGTTCTTTTCATGGAGATTTTTGGAGAAGAACTTATGATTTGAGAGAGAAGGTTTGTGAGCATAATTCTTTAAGGATTTTTAAGTTTCTTTATTTTGAGGAGAGAGTCATATATAAGAGTATCAAGGGTTGAGAGATGGAATTATTGCTATGTAATTGGCTCTTATTTTTCCATGAAGATTTTTGAAAGTGGAGAGGTTTCGAATGGTGCATCTCATGTTGGATTTGTTTTCCTCTCTTTGTCTCCTTCCTCCTTTAGTTGAATCTTCGTATGACTTGAGGTATGGATTGAATTTATTGATTGAATTATTTATCTGATTAATATGGATACATTTATATTTTATCATGATTCATTATATTTTTACTTTTCATTCCTATATTTATTTAAAAAAATTGAGTTTCTTTTTGTGAAAATTGCCATGTGTTTTCCTAGGGTTTTTAGCAACCCATTTTTGGAGATCTATTATTTGAATAATTTAAATTAAGTCTATAATTATTCTAGGTTTTTTATTTGGAAGGTAAATTTAGAGATCTCAAATGGGTATCTCTCGGATTTCCTTTTTAGGGTCAAATTAATTCTCTATTATGTACATTTTAGAAGACTAAACCTGTCCATTCTGGGTTCCGATTTTACAATCAATTTTATTTGAATGGTACAGATTGTTAAAGTTATTTAAAGACCTGAATTTGATATCAGATATGGCCCTATGTCTTATCTTTCATTTTCCATTGGTTTGGTGTATTTTCATTATGCTTTGTGAAAGTTACAACCATTTTAGTGAAGGAAGGTTTGAACCCTAACTACGGTTTTCTATTTTAGAAAAAAAGCCATAACTTTCTTTCCCACCATTGGATCTTCATAAAAGTTGGATATAATGTCTTTAATGATGTTTCTTGGATTCTCAATGAAGAGATTATCTTAATTTATGGTTTTGTGGAAGTTATGAATTATTGTTTATTGATGACTATTCTTGGTATTTAACCATTGTTTAAAATAAATGAATTTTAGAAGTTATCAAGTGCTAGACGTTGGTAGGTCACCAGAGGCTTTTAGGGTCTTATTGTTGATTATTTTGGACCTTTATTATATTTAATATGGTTATGATATCATGTTGGTTCATTCTGATTCCTTCTTATGTTCTTTGAATTCAATTTGGATGATAGATTAGAGTTTAGGGTTGTCTAGTAGATTAGGACAACCAATGATCACCTAAACCTAATCAAATGGTTATATGATGTTATAATGAAATGATTTATGATTTTATGTAAGTATTTGGTGCATTTATGACATTGCATTTATGGGTAAGAACCTAGGTACACTAGGTGAGTGGCTCATAGTGGGTGTCAGGACACAAAGTGGCCGCTAGGAGGATCCCATTGGTGAGTTTCTTAATCAAGTGAAAACATTAATAAAATTAACTGGGAAGGGGGGATAAACCTACTAAATAAAATAAATTATGGTTGGTCTGCATATGCCTATTGGAGTACCAGGGTTCATGTGACTGCTAGGAATGATCCCAGTGAGGGGGTACCGAGGTCTATGACTGCTAGGAATGATCCAAAAAAGAAAGGCTATGCGATGACACTCACCTATATTGTACTCTAGAGATCCTTACTTCTTGTTTTGTGATACCTCTGATAGTCCTATTTGATTTGTTGTCTTTGTGATTCATGTTTGTTTTCTAGGAAGGGTTTAAGCCACCTTAGGTATGCCTTAGTTGTTACCTATTTCACGGGCCTCGGTTTCTATCTCCTAGCTCGGGGGAGTGGTCCTACTGGTTCCATATGGTTGGGTGGTTAATCTATATTATATCGAGGTATTGTTTGCGATTTCTTGGATGATCCTTGCACATGTTCCTTTCTAGATCTGCAATTGAAGATTTCATATTGTATATTGTATCAAGTCGAGATGTAATGATCTATACATATTCATGTATTGTAAAGAGTCATATGATGTATTATAATGATGTAATTCTACTTCAAGAAATGTATTAGAGAATGGGTAGTTCTAAGTGAAAGAAAGGGGGAAAGATTATATTATGTGTTGAACATGTTGTTAGCATTAAAATGAAGTTGTTTATAATACTCTCATATCCTTCATATTATTTTATGATGTTCATCTATTACGAAAATGATATTAGATATAGTTATGTGTTGATGTACCTAGTAAAGTATTAATTATCCCTTGATGAAAGTAATTTTTTTAATATTGCAATAGAGTATCAACTGAAAAGGACAGTAACTAATTACCAACAACAATCAGTGATTTTGTTGCTTTCAGTATCACCTAACTATACCATATACATACAACCTACAAAAGGGCCTTATACAGAGTATATTAATCTAGATTACATACAAAAAAGATATCATAACAAAATAAATAGGAGTCTTCCCATCCACTCGTACTGCTCCTGGGACCAATATTATCCCAACCAATGTTGCTATTTCTTTGTTCTTGATTGTTCCAATTATCATTGTCGGCCTTATTTTCCCATTCATGGTTGAAGACATCCTCCTGATTGTCATTCCTATTTTCATCACCTTCATTTGATCCCTAGATGTTTAATTGACTGAAGGCTTGGACTCGATCAATGTTTTCTTCTCGGGGTAATTCAACATATGAAGAGGATTGGATGTCTTCTTGTATACAATCATTGCACCTTCCTTAATCAATGCTAAAAACCTTTCTTCGGGTACCTCTATCCTTGCACAGACCTATGAGACAATATGAAGATGTGTGAGTTTAATATAAAACTTAGTAAGATCTCGTTTCCTAGCTTGGAAAATCTCCTCATTTTTCTAGACTTCCAAATGACCCAAAGGATTTCAACAGTTAGGGAAAACCATAATTTATTCAATTTACAGTCAAATAATTCCACAAAACCAATAACAATCTCATGCCAAGAAAAAGAATTTTGACAATTCCACAAGATGGGGTGACCAAGAAAATTGGACCAGATTCTTTTTGCAAATTTACATTCAAAAAAGAGGTGTTCAAAAGTTTTAGGGCAATTGCACAAGGAACAACAAATACTTTGTTGACCACATTGAGAAAGAAAAGAACCAACAACAATTTTCTTTAGGAGAAAAAAACCAACGAAAATAAATAATTTTAGGTTCAACCTGTGAGTGCCAAAAAAAATTCAAAGATAAAGTGCCATCTAGTGATAGACCATTTAATCTTCTAGTTTTGATTAATTATGTTAATAATTCCAGTAACCTCTTTGAGCATATCATAAATTTGTTTGCATGAAAAATCACTCAATCTATTACCATCAACCCATTTCACATAATCAATCATGTGTATGGAGTTCAACAATTTTCTAGTGAATTGCCTCCCCACAACTTTAGAAATCAGGGTAAACATTTTTTCTGAGAGTTTGGGATATTGAATTTGTCTCTAATATCTTCCTAAGAACCCATTTGCTTGTCCACCAGTACATCCTGTATTAGAGAGATCCCTTTTTTATGCAAAATTTTTGCGGAACAACACTGAGTCAAAGCAAGAGGCTTACCTTTCAAGTAAAATCCCCACCAAATAGACCTATCCAAAACATCAAAATAAGGGTTTTTCCCAACAACATTTCTTAAACAGACATGAAACCTTACCTGACACCATGCCTTCAATATGGTCTGAAAAGCCTTAGACCCAAAAACTTGAATCTCAAAATCTCCAAACACAATATCAAGTAGAGGAGTACCTTTCCATTTCTTGCCCATTTTTATAGTTGATCTTTCAATTTTATTTCTCACAAGGACTTTCCATGGCTCATTCCCTCTCAGGGCCTTAAGAATCCATTTAGCTACTAGAGCCACACCTTGGGCCTTTAAGTCCCTCAAGCCAAGCCCTCCCATTTTTTTTTGGAGTGCAACACCATTCCCATTTCACACAGTGTCTCTTCCCATTGCCCAGTCCATCAGACTCCAAGAAATCCCTCAAAAAAAATTCTAACTTATTGATTTGGTTGTTAGCAACCATCCAAGTGGAAGCATAATATACCGCATGGGAAGAGAGTACCTTCTGAACTACTTGAACTCTACCGGCTGAGGACAACATATGAGATTGCCATTTGAGATGTTTACTTTCAATTTTTTTATAAATCCATGCCCACATATCATTAATAGAGGGATTAATGGAAAAGGGTATATCTAGATATCTGACAATGGTAGAAGGCCCTGACCATTGCCACTCTCTGCTTTCTAACCATCTATGTGGAACTTCTGACCAACCCATCACAATGGATTTGTGGGGAGCTATTTTGGCTCCTGATGCCATGTAAAAAACTTGGAGTCTACTAAGAACATTGTCAAAGTTTCCTTCCTCCATTTCTAATAAAAGGGCGGTATCATCAACAAACTGCTCAATAAGGAGATCTTCATTATTGGGCAAGTGTATCCCTTTAACCGGTGGCCTGAATTCTGAGGCCTTAAGGATAAAGGACAAGGCATCAACAACAATGACATATAGGGTAGGGGCAAGAGGACACCCTTGTCTAATAGACCTTTCAAGTTGGATATGTTTAGAGAGTTCTCCATTGACATCAATCACAGGTGAGGAGTCTTTAAACAAAATGCTGACCCATTTGTAGAAGTATTCTGGAAATCCAAATGCCTCTATCATTTTGAGCACAAAAGGCCATTCAATTCTATCATAGGCTTTTTCAAAGTCTAAGAGGACCATAACTGCATTTTGATTATCCATTTTGGCCCAATTCATGGCTTCCCAACTGATAATGAGGTTATCCAGTATATACCTACCTTTTATAAATCTAGTTTGGGTGACCGACACCACATTCTTAAGAATGCCACTGATTCTTCTGGCCAAAATTTCAGCAATAATATTGTAAGATATATTTAATAGAGTGATAGGTCTCCAATTTTTAATCTGCGTCTTATCACCATCTTTGGGTAGCAGTTTGATTAACCCTCTATTAATGTTTTCCCCTAATGACCCAGCTTCGAATGCTTCTTCATATACTTCTAGCAATTCACCAGAGATCCATTCTTTATTTTTCTTATAGAATTCAACAGGTAACCCATCAAGTCTAGGGGATTTATCATTGGCTAACGACCCTATGGCTTCATCAATCTCCTCAAGTTTGATTCTCTGATCAAGCACCATAGCTTTTTTCTGTGAAACCTTTCTTGGGATTAGTTTAATACATCTTCTCATTGCCTCCATATTCTCAGCTTTGTGCTCTGAAGAGAACAATTTCTTATAAAAATCTACAAAGGCACTCAAAGTGTCTTTGTTGTTCTTAGTGACTCCTCCTTCTATTTGTATGCCATTGATCTCTTCTCTACTATGCTTTTCTCTGATAAAATTAAAGAAATACTTAGACCCTCTATCCCCATCTTTAATCCATCTAGCTTTGGCTCTAACTTTTTAACCTTGGATTTTATAATTTTGTATTCTCCTTAGATTATTTTTGGTGTTTATGAGAGAATATTCAAGCTCTTGATCATTGCCTTTTGTTTGCAACTGTGTTTCAATTTGATTAAGTTTACTTTGATAGAAGTTCTCTTCTTGATTCCTGTCTATAGCTTCCTTTGTCCCTATAATTTGAAACAAGCTTTTCCATAATTGTACTAGAAGGTCCCATTTGCCTCTTGCAAAGAGAGTGGAGTTACATAACTTAGACAAGGAAGTAGCAGTTTGAATGGCTTGGAGAGAATCCTCATCATCAAGAAGGGATGTATTGAGCTTGAAGGTATTCTTCCTCTTCATATTGGGGTTCTGATTAAAAAAGGATTTGGGGATGATGCAAACATGGATTGGAGAGTGGTCAGAGAGACTAGTAGGGGTCACTTCTACAGGGTTTTGACCAGGTTGTTGAGTTAGCCCAAACCACACCTTATTAAAGTAGATTCTATTGAATCTACAATAAACCCTGCTTTTACTAGCCTGATTATTGCACCATGTAAACCATATATTATTGTATTCTTGCATCATGTTCTCCAAAGGATCACTATTTTGAAACCTCTTCTTGAATTTAGACCAAAAGAAAAAAAATTTCCCCTTCCACTCATGCTAAAGAACCATTTAGCATCAGGTAAATTGTTTGATAACCAGTCCCATAGCTTAGCTCTTTCTCTATAGTCGTTTGAGGCATATATGTTACAAATTCCCACTTCTTGATCCTTATCTTTGAATTTCTCCCATATTACCCTTTGGCAAGGAGAAGTGCCTTTGGAAGTCATCTTATCAGCCCAATTACTTCCTATCAACATGGCAACTCCTCCTTTGCCTCTATTATGCTCTGAATATATACAAGTGGATTTGTTCCATATGAATTTAAGAGTGTTATGAGCATGATAACCAGTTATCTTGATCTCTTGAAGGTATATAATATTTTTTTTAATAATCTTATTACACCAATTTCGGACAATGTATTTTCTATCTGGCATTTGCAAACCCCTAACATTCCAGCTATGTATATTTATCATCATAAAGATTTGAGGGTATTTTGATTATTGCATAATCTATTAAAGCATTCTGGAAGCTCTTTGCTTTTAATTTTGTTATTTTTCCCACTATTTCTTATACTACTGCTTCTTTCATAAGTTTTTCTTTTTTTCTTTTTTTAGAAACCACTTCTACAAACCCATCTTTGTCCTCTCCTTGTTCACTATGAATAGACAAGGAAGGACTTTCATCCATGCATCCAAAGTCTTTAACAAGGAAGATTTGATTTGAATCCCCATCTCCACAATCCTCTTGCAATATTTTAGGAGGCATATTGTCAGTGCAGGTCTTATCCTGTTCAACCAAATGTTGTTCTAACCCTTTTAGAGTATTATTATTATTTTTTATTTTGGAGAGGGCTATTTGTTGGGCATTTTGACAGGGAGCATCGTCTTCATTAACTTTCTCTCTAGGAACATGTATGTATTGGGGGTGACAAGCAAAAGGGTTCTACAACTCCTTATTCTGAGCAGTAGTGTGTATTTCAAATTCATCCTCAAAGAGGGGGTTAGACAAGGATACAAACTTGTCCAAAGGAGTGTCAAGGGTTTCCCTTATACTGTCATTGTTGCCTTATGTGGTATTATCATCTTGTGTTTTGTTAATATTACTGTTTTCATTTCTTTTGGGAGGGTTTCTAGTTGGGTTGTTACTCCTATTAACCAAATCATCCTTATCCTTAGCCATGGAAGGCGGGTCTTTCTCATTCAAAGGGACTTCATTAATTTTTTTTGAAAAGTTCTTCAATAAAGGGCAATCCTTCCTATTGTGACCATCAAGCTTGCAATGAAAACAAGCTCCAATGTCTCCAAGCTTAACTATAGTCCAATTCCATTTCTCCCCTTCAATATTAAGGGAGATGCGACAAAGTGACTTTGGCTTCTTCAACTTGGAGGACAAAGCTGAGAGGTTTAAGAAGATGGGGAATAAATTGCCAGAATTCGGGTTGAACATTTCTAAGCTCTACCCAGATTAGTGAAGAGCAGACTATGACAGTTTCAGACTTGCAATTGGGAGACCAGGGAAGAGCCCTAAACATCGTTTGACCAACATTCCAATAACCTTTGTTTAACACTTTATCTTGCATAGCATGACTCTTAAAAAGGATAAAAAAATAAGCCTTTTTGAACCATTTGACTGAAACTAACATTTATACTGATCTTTTTTCCCCAAATATTACTAATCCAATCATCCAAAAATTTTCTAGCAGGAAGAAATTTCATGCCCATACAAACAAAAAAGATGGCAATACTTTTTAAACGAGATTGTTCAGATTTTATAACATTTACCATGTCTGCATTTGGAGAGAGAGCAAGGATCTTAGCACTGAGCGACGAGATCTTACCTTCCTCTCCTCCATCCTTTTCTCCTCCGGAGCATTCTGCTGGAGAATCATTACTTTCTCCTCTAAGTTGATGTCCATCGGGTCTGAGAGGTCCTCCTCCATATTCATCAACCACTTCAAACTGTGTTGACTCTAGAAAAACTGATTTCTTAGCCACAACTGCCTTGTAAGAAGGTTTGTTTGATTCTATGAGACCATCATGAACTTCTCCTTCTGCCCTTTTATCGCCACCTTGCCCATCTTTTCCATCATGAATATCCCCTACGACCATCAAAACTTAATCGTGGCAAATCAAATTAAATCCTACACTAGATGGCCTTCATCACAGACAATAAATGGCACCCACAAGCGAGCCAGGGCCGAAGCAAGGGAGAAATAATGAAGCAAAGTGGTAAGAACGACAATACACATAAACTACATAAAAAAAACAAGAAAGAAAGGCAAACCAGACACGCAATAGGAAAGATAAAAAAGGGCACAACAACCAAACAACAAAAAAGCCGCCACAGTAGCAGTACAGAGGAGCCACGTGTCCATCCTACTACAAGCAGTGATGACATGATCTCCAATAATCTTGGGCCAACTTGCAAAGTGAATTTTTTTTTTGGACATTCAAAACATAGTTCAAAAATCATCCCTAATGAAAGTAATTATTGTGAAATGATAGATTAATAATTGGAATTATAAAAAAATTGAATTGTTATGAATCAATAAAACAAGTTAGTAACTTTATTTTAATGTTCAATAGTTGGTTTATATTTACTTAGTGCATAAAGTGAGTACGGTTTAACGAAGTACGTAAGATAATGCTTACCTTAATGAATATGGACCTTTTCCCTAAATTATTAGAGAAAAGTGATATAGAGGATAGTAGATGTTTATAAAATAAATATAGAATTAAGGATATGAGGAATAATATTGTTAGATGATTAACTTATGTTAGGGAAGTTGTGATGATTGGGTGACGTGAGGTGGGACTGATGTCATTAGGTGATGTGAAATCTTGCAGGATGTGGAAACTAGTGGCGCTTGAGTTGGCGAGTTGATTTTATTTTCGAGACAGGAATTTATTTCATCTGTGCAATTTTTTTTAAAAAGGTGAGCGATGGGATGTTTTTTTTACCAAAGCTTGCGTGTTGAAATTGAAAGGTCTCAAGCATGGAGCTGACCTTCACTTTCAAAATGCAGAAACAATAGAAGGCACTCTTTGGACCAGTTGCAGACCAGTGGTTGAAGCGGTTATTGAATTGCTCTACTCCGGGGGTGATAAAGACAATGCAACAAACTCTAGGGTCTTTATTTCAGGAGGCTCAACATCATTGGAAGGTGAATGCAGATATAGCTGCAATGATAATGGCGTGGGGTTTGAAGCTTAATGATAGTGTGGACACGGTGAAATGGGTGGTGGAGTCTCTGTTTCCAAAAGATTTGGTGGTGGGTTTAGACTCGCTGCTAGAGTGGGCGTTTATAGGTTTCGATTTTAATTACAGTGAATGCTTTGAAGATGAGGTGGAAGGGTGGAATAAGGGCTGCTTTTCCTTTTTATGGTGGCCTTCTCATGTAGACAAAGAGGCCTATAAGGCTGAAATTGTAGAAGAATGGACAAACCTGAAGAGGAAAATCTGTGTTTTTGAGCAGTCGGTGGCACGACGAGTTCTGGGTTTCTTGCTCTCACATCCTTGAAGGAGACGCTCAACAGTTTCGAGGCGTTGAGGGCGAGTGGTGCGGATTGTGAAAGCATAGCTTGTAATGTGGTTAATTTTTTGACTGGTTATGGAACCCTTAGCAGTGCGTCTGGAGTCATGTAAATGGGCACAATTGGTTTTTGATTTGCGTCTTGGGTTATAGTGTTAACTGTCATAGTTGGTTTTTTTTTTATTGTTTGTATTGCAGCAGATAAAGAATCAAGTCACTCTTGAATTTTGGGTCGATTTTTAGGAGCAGTCGAGTGTTGCTATGGTGTTTTTTGTTTGGGTGGGAATGGTTTGATGATAGACATGGATGTATTAATGATGGTCAAGGCTAAAGGATGCCTCTATGTAATTTCCTTATCTTTTTAATAAATATATACTACCTATTACATATTAAAAAAAAAAGATGATTAACTTATGTTTAATGAAATAAATGAGTTAGGAACATTTACCTTGGTGCATTAAAATTAACATAGACCAATAAAGCTTGTAATTCGATGAACAACTCATGAATGTAAATAGGTTTTCTTTAGTAGTGACATTAGGGAACCTGTGAGGACTTAGGACATTCAAGTTTATAAACAAGTGCATAATTATGTTTTATAAAAATGTAGTAATGATGTTTATTGTTTTACCTAACAAGGGAAGTTCCCCGAGTGCTTGACATGAGTAGATGTACATGTCCCTATTCTTACCTTATATTGTTTGGTGAGCTACTGTGTACAATCATCAATTGTGATGCACTTTCACCCTATATTCACATTAAGAGAGGTGTTGGTAATCAATGTTCACATAAGTGTTAGGAATATTGCATTATTGAATCCTTAAAATAATTATACATAGAAAATTAAGTTTGTTAAATAATTTATTAATTAAGAAAGTTGTTTGTAAGGATTCCCTATAAAATAAGACATGAAAATCCTATAAATATGTATTGTGTTTTATTTAAAAATAACAAGCAGCACGTAGATCCCGTTTTACTATTGCAGCTTTTTTTCCCCTATATTTCTTATAATCCCCGTACTCCCATGTCTCTTGGTAACTATGACAGTTTAATTCAATATATGAGGCAAGTTAAGACAGCTCATAGCCAACTTAATCAATTTTGACACAAATGTGCTGCAATGAGTCAAGTGTGCATATTTTGCACAATGGCAAGCATGTACACCGATATAACACAAAGAAAAAACTCAATTATACTTATTTTCCAAGAAAGAACATAATAAAAACAAATTCAAAGCACATCTATCAAACTTGAGAAATGGAATACAGCTGTACCCAAACATGAGACGGAAAGCATTGTAGGCGAGGATGCTCAAGATGCACTGCCTAAGAAACCTTTGGTAGCTTCTGTTCCTGCTTATGGAGAATTAAGAATATAATGAAATGAAATGTATTTAATGATGTCTATGAGACCGCCCGTCTAAGGGATCAAAAGCAAGTTAGGTATCCTGCTGAGATTTCTCCAAACTGTTTCTTTTGTTGTGGATCAGGAAGCTTGCTGTCTTGTGTAATCTTGCCTCTTCAAAAAGTTCCTTCATGCTGCTCACCTGCAGGCCCTCCCTGTACTTGCTGCAAATATCCTCATACGCCCCACATTCCTTAATAAAATGCTATTTTGTTTCCACCACTCCCTTGTTGCAGAAAGCACAAATTCTCTCTTCCCACCTTTCTTTAAGGACCATCCATTTACCAGTTTCACATCGTAAATGGTGGGAGCTAGTCCTTAACTGAGCAATTAAAATCTTGACCTTTCCTTTAATTGTGGACCCTAAATAAGCTTTATCCACGTCTATCATTCTATAAAAATGTAACAAAAAAGTCCAAACAAGACATCATATATCTGAAAAACACAGGGTGCACTGTCTAATAACTCAGAATGATAGACTGCTACTGGTGTAAAAAGTGCAAAGTGTATAAAGGCAAATCCAGCACAGAATTGAAGAATGGCAAAATGAGTGAGGCAACCAAGAAAGCAAAATAACAGTAACCATTCTGTAATGAAAAACAACGAATACTAAACATAAATAGGCGACTTGAAGCAGAAGGTTTTGCAACTTGAAATAAACTTGGGAAAACCAAACCAAAAAAGAAAGGAAAAAATTAAAAACGATTGCATCAGAGAAACTTAGAAAAGTTTATAGGTGTGGACAATAAGAAGCTGGTTCAAACGCTCAAGTTTTCACACATATGAGATAAATGCAAAGCCAATTTGCAGTGGGAGAGATACACTAAAAGGAACAAATTGAGTTCTCTGGTAAGTTAAAATTAAGCTATGTGTAGTATCTGGTAGGAATAGGAAATCAAACAATTCAGCTGGATCCACAGCATCCACTTCACATTTCCTATGACATGCATCCTCAACTTTGCATCTTTTAATTGTCATCAGAAAGACGAGAATGTTGAAAGCATGGAAAAGTACGATGATGCAGATTGGACCCATGTCCTCTCCAGGCAAGTCTCCAAAAGTAACACTGCTCAACTCCTGAATAAAATCCCCATAGCACACCTGCTGCTAAAGAAAACAAACAACTAAACATTATCATCTGAAAACATGAAAGAAAACAGATAACAAAACTTAAGAAATCTTTTATGTTTCAAAATCCAAACATTATGTAACTTCCAAAGTCTGCAGCTTCTACACATTCTAAGAAAAACTAATCTTCACACCCTAGGTATTTGCTGAACCAAAAAGACCAAAAACTTCCCTAAAAAATGAGAGAACCAAATTAGCAGCTGTTCAAACTGACAGTTACCACCCCAAAAAGGAGCACATGAACAATTAAAAAAGAAAGCAACTGATGGATAGAGTCCATCAATTACTAAACTGTTACATCTGCTCTGCCTTGGAAAGAATTAGCAATTACATATTCTTCCACGTCTTTTGAAAAAAATTAAACATATTGGTTTAGAAAGAAACAATGTTAATATCCTCCATATGTGAGGGCAAACCTTTCGATAGGTCTGTCATCAAGGGTTTCTCTTGGGCTTCTTTTATGTAAATTTGAATCATTACCAAAATTTCCAACTCCAGCCTTCTTCTGAAGAGGAGTCCAATGTTGATTCCACCATTCAGTCGGACCAATAAAACTATGCAAAATCGCTAAAGTAGAATGCATAGAAGAATCGATAATAGACTTAGAAATATTTCCATTCATTCCAATCACAGTTCCCATCACTGCTATCGTACTGAGTTAGATAGTCACTTTTTACCAGATTTCTGATCATACGATCAATGCTCATATCCCCACAATTCACTATTCCCTTCAACCATATTACAATCAACTGAAATTTCAGTATCTACCTTACAAGGTTCATCAATCACTGTGGTGGTTGAATTTCATTACAGATTTGCCTCATTTCACTCTCCAAATAATTTGTCTCTTTCGCTCCAAATTTTTCCTTCAATTCCCTTCTACTCTGATTTTCACTCTTTTGTTCAAGATCAAATCTAGCTTTTGTAGAAGAGGCAAAGCTACATGCTCGCTCCAATTTTTTCCTTCAATTCCCCTTTACTCTGATTTTCACTCTTTTGTTCAAGCTCAAATCTAGTTTTTATTAGAAGATGCAGAGCTACGTGCTCCTTCCACTTTCCACGGTTTTAAGATAATTTTCCTTCCTTCATGTCGAACTTCATAAGCAGTTTCTCTACCACGATGGATTGCATTCTGTTCATATTGTCATGGCCTAGCCAGCAATACCACATCACAAAGTACTTCATCCTCATGTGAATCTATTTTGAATGCAACAAGACAAGACATCCACAAATACACTATGACTCTTCTTTAACCAAAAAAATGTTGTAGGGATTAGTTTTTGGAACACAAGCAAGTTGGAATTTGTCAACCATTTCTATATTCATCTAATTGTCAGTAGATCCACCATCTATGATCGCCTTATATACCTTCTTGTTCTTACATTTGCATTTTGTTTGGAAGACACTTTTTCTTTTCCAATCAATTTGTGGAGTTTCCATGTCCCCAAATATTAAGGTTCTTCTCAGCATTAGGTTCTCTCCTGATTCAGCTTCAACTTCTCCTAACCAAGGTTTTTCTTGTTTTTCTTCTTCTTAAGCTCCATCACACTCTTGAGGTTTTGAGGGCAATCTATAGCCTTGTAGACTTCATCACAAATAAAACACTTCAAGGACTTTCAATCTCCTGACGGTGACTGTCCACGTCCTCTAACTCAAAAGCCTGCCCTTCCTCTAAAGTCAACCTTCACATTCTTACCTTCTTCTAGCTCTTCACTCATGGTAGGTTCTAAGGAAACTTCTTTCTTTTTGCTTTGATAGTTTTCACCTCTTTTACTAATTCTTTTGTTTTTATAAATTAGTTTCTCTTCAGCCTTCAAGGCATATTCATATGCCTGATCTACAGTAGGAACTTTCCCAATGCAATCCCATCTTGAAATTGAAAATAAAGTCCATTTAGACACCAAGTTGCCACTTGTCCTTCACTCCTTGGATATCCCTCTGAATTTGAAGCCTCATAAATTGTTCAGTCTAAGTCTACATTGATTGATCCATTTGCTTTAAACTTTCAAATTCTTTTAACATTTTTTATTGGTTATTTAAGGGCAAAATTGGGCTTTCAAATATTTCAATATCTTAGGCCAAAGCCGTTTTTTATCTTTTCCTTGTCTTCTTGTTGAACTTTGTACACTTTCCCACCATAGGGCTACATGCAATTTCAACTTGGAAGTAATAATGTTTTTTTGGATCATCTTCGTCTCCATCTTCCATCTCAAAGTACTCCAATTCTTGGACCCAATCTATAAATACTTTAAAATAAAAAATATCAACCTTTATCTTAAAATTCTATTTTATAAATGCCTCAATAAGCCTCTCCAGAGAACATGATATCATAGTAACATGCACCTAGTTCTATGGTTCCTCTTTAGACCATTCAATTTCAATCTATCAAGGGTCTTTACTCTTCAAAACAATTCACCAATGTTCCTTTGAGGGCCTGCATTCCTCCCGTCCTTTCTCCCCCAATTGAAGCAGACCCTCCTCTGGACTATCATGGATTTCTCTAATAGCAAAAATTGATGAAGATTAGACCCTTGACCTCTGCATACAAGTCTCCAAAAATAGCTTTGCTCAACTCCGAAATAAAATCCCCTTGCAGCTAAAGAAAGAACAAACAGCTAAACCAGCTAATCAAACAAAAATATAAAATAATCTCTATAATCATTATCATCTTACACATAAGAGAAAACCATGAACGAACACATAGATAACTAAACTTGAGAAATCTTTTATATTTCAAAATCTAAAAATTCTATAACTTCCAAACTCTGCAGCTTCTACACATTCCATGAAAAACTAGTCCTCGCACCCTATGTATCTGCATAATTAAAAAGACCAAAAACTTCCCCTCAAAAAGAAGAAAGAAAACCAAAATTAGCAACAGTTCAAACTAATAGTTGCCAACCCCAAAAAGGAGCACACAAACAACTAAGAAAATCAAGCAACCGATGAATAGTGGGAGCCCATCAATTACTAAACCGTTACATCTGCTCTGCCTTGGAAAGGTTTGGCTGTTACATTATAAGAGTTGAATTGGCCATTTTAGGTTTCACAAGTTTGACCTGAATATAAAACCAAAACCCTTAAGACATTTGATAAGTTAGACAATCCTATGAGCAGATGGAATTGGATAATAAGCACATATGTAAGGCCATAGCCTCATCTTATACATTAGCTATAGCTGGACCAAGGGAACACACATTCCCCAAGACATACATCCTCAACTTTGCAACCAATGTCCCTTCTTCTACAACCATTACCTCTGGACACCAATTCTCATTACCCATCTACCTAGACAACTTCTACCTGTGAACCCCACATTAGTTTCTCAACAGTGCCATAAGGTTGATGACTGGTCTAGTTGGATATTAGATGTCAAAAGCAATTTTAATAACATTTCTTATGCATATCAGTTTTTAGATTGATATCTATAAACGAAAATATGTGAACTGATAAATAAAGGTAATTATTTTATCACGAGTAATGATTGTATGCCTTATAAGTTCTTATTTCGTTTAGTTACAGATAGAACCTTATGTCTAACCAACACACTTGTTTTGACCATGGAATCTCTACTTCTTTTCCATGTATTGACAGAGACATTTCTATTTGTCTACAGAGTTAATGATATATGGAATCATAGGATATGATGATAATAAAAGCGTTTAAATTATCTACGTTTGTGTGCAATTTGTATTTTGGTTAATAAGTATTATGTGACATTTGCATAGTGATTTGCATGTATTTCCCATGAATCCAATTCAATTCTGCATATCATCAAAGTGTATCTTGTCAATTGATTTGATTTTTTAAGCTGGGTATGAAAAGAGTTCTCTCCATGTAGTTACAATATCAGTGATATGTGGAGACTGTGTATATTACATATAATAATTAATAGAAGAATCTACATTCCCTTTGTTTCTGTACAATGTCTTTGTTTATAGATAATTATTCCGTGATGTGTGTATTGTACTTTTTACATGCTTCGTGCAAGTCCATTTCAATTCCGAATATCATCAAGGCAACTTTTCTAGCTTGAAGTGGTATTAACAACTACACTCCATATTCATAATCTCCTCCAATTCACTATCATTTATTGACTCTTGTGAACGTTTTCTCCTGTCTTGCAGGAAATTACTGCATCTTCTCGTGGATATGGAAAACTTAGTTTAGCTCCTGAGAAATTTATCACAAAAGATATTTTAGTCAATTTTTATTATAGTTTTTCTTTATACTCTCCAATTTTCTAGCATTTAGTGTAATGGCTGTCTTCACATTTGTGATTTTGGCAAAACGAGTTAAATTGTAAAAAATTGTTGACCCCATGTTGCTCTTTAATTGGCTGAATTAGTTACAATCACAGGAGCTGCCTTTAATATCATTATATTATGGGTTAATATTTAGTCAAATCTTGTTATCTTATTCCTCCCATGAATTCTTCAAATAATTTTTTCGTGCAGGTTGTTCTTTTTGGTTTTACGTTGCACATAATTGTATTTGAAATCCATATTCTTTTAAAAAACAATGATTTAAATTAAAAAAGGGTTTTTACAATCCTTCAGTTGATATCAAAGACAGTTGATTAACAACTTCTGTAAGGGGCAACTTACAATTTCACAGATAAACCATACAACATATTTTACTTTCTTCATCATAAAAGCACATAATGTTTGTCCTTCGTGTTATATCTTTGAGTGATCCAAGTTTCATTTTGAAATATTCATTGATTTTTAGATGGTAATTAGCTAAAAAATCAGTCAGTTTCTGATTAAGAGGGACCCAACGTAAGGCTCCTATATGCTCCTATTCTCAAGATCATGTTATTGCTAGTCGCTTTATATAGTTGCGATGTGTACAGTCCAATTGAAGATTCCCATCAAATAATGTGTTTCATATTTGAGGGGGGTATGAGAAGATTTCAAGAAAGATGGATGAATATTAAGAGCGCACTGTTTTGTTGACAAATATTTTTGCTAATTTTCAACTATGTACAGTACAATGTTTCTCTGAGTTTCAGGGGCAAGGGGATGCTGTGATGCGGAGACAAGAATTTGGGGACAGCAAAAAACTTCCCAGACTTTGGGTAGGCCAGGAAGATGGTGGCGTTACAGCAATTAAAATAACTTAAAAAAAAATTAAAAGCAGAAGAAATTTTAAAAAATAAATATAATGTGCTTCATTTACAATAATACTCCTTCCCCTTTAGGTTTTTAGGAATTTTTTTCCTTCAAAATAACTTTTTAAATTTTTTTAATTTTTTTTTAGTACTAAATGAATCAGGCTAATAGGTCCTGAAAAAAGGGGACGTCCAATTTATTTTGATTTTATTTTTTATTTTTTAAGTATTAAATGAATCAGGCTGTTAGCTCCTGAAAAAAGGGGACGTCCAATTCAAGTCCCTGTGATGTCTGGGTCACTCAGACCCCTGAGGGTATCTTCATATGGAACACAGCATAAAGTAATAATATAGGTACCAATTCTTTTGTCTCACTCAAATAAGGCAGTGAAAATATTATGCTTTTTGCTAGAAAAATTAATTTGCAATTGTACTCATTATGATTTATCTCAAGGGATGATTGCCATTCAATTATGGTACTGCTTTCTGCAACATACACTAGTCCTAGGATGCTCAAGAGAGTTCCTATGGTGCATTTCTTGAAAGTTGACAATGATGTGCACAATGCTTACATATAATCTATCTTTGGATGGAAATTTTGTTGGTTGAATAGAATAATCTGAGAATTGAGTCGAAACTTCCAAGAATTGTTGTCTGTAACCAAATGTATATCTCTTATTTGAGTTCTACCATGTAGCAATTCCTTTTGACTTAAGAGCTAGGCTTATATGCATACCTCTAGCATGCTGACTATGTTGTTTCTGGGACTGGAATTGCAGGTGTGAAAATATCCTAGTTGACTTAGGAATTGACTCTGTCCATCTTCTCAGAAATTTATATTTACATTTTAAGGCCCATTTATGTGTACCAAGTGCATACCTAGCTTTTGCACTCAACTATTATGCCACGTCACTTTTCAATGTTTCATAACTTCGAAGGGATAGCAACACATAAAAATAAATTAGGATTTGAACTGTTGTACTTTTGTAGCGAATATTTGGGCTTTGATCTCTCAAATCAGCAAGTGCCCATGGTGTTTTTCTATAATTTACCAATGAATTAAACAGATAGACAAGATGACAGTGTTTTCATGTGTTAGATACATTTAACATTTTATGGCCCATTGATTGCTTGGACATCCAGCTAATACAATTTCATAAAATTTTGCCCAAGCATCATGCAGCAACCTGTTCCAACTTAGTGGAAAGCTGAGTTTGAATATGCTGAGGTACCACATCAAACTTATCAAGTTGCATGGTATAAGATGCACGACCATTGGTCATACTACGGAGTGTACTCACATACTGAAACACCTCTGCCAGTGGTACCAATGCATCAACAACCTGTATCCCTGTAAATATTAGCATGCTTCTCCAATGCAATGCCATGTTGAAGAAAATATATTCAATCGTACACTTAGTTATAATTTATCAAATGTGTACAACAAACATAAAATTTCATGCTCTTATTTAACAAGACAAACAGAAAAGTATAATGATATCATGGCTACAAAATGGCATACCTTAAGTCCTCCAGGATTATCACCAAAGCTGTGGATATGACAATGCCTTGAATTGAGATCACCAATAACATCTCCTAAATGCTCCTCTTGTGTCACAACTTCTACTTTCATTATGGGTTCCAGCAACTTTGGACCTGCCTTTCTCATTCCTTCCCTGAAAGCCCCACGAGCTGCAAGCTGGAATGCTAGTACACTAGAGTCCACATCATGATACAAACCAGAATTACAGAATTAAAAACAGTAGAGTACATAAAACAAAGAACACATAAATTTATCGTGGTTCACCACAATAGTGGCTACGTCCACACTGGGAGCAGAAGAATTCTATTAATCTCAAACTGAATGAATTACAATGAAGAGATGAGTCTTATTTATAAAGCTCAATCTGAGCAGCTGGAAAGACAAGGCACAAACAGACAAATGTCCGTTGGCCTTCCAATTTCAACACCATCTACAAGGATAGCCTGCACATCAATAACAGGGAAGCCTTTCAGAACACCATTGCTCATACACTCTTCTAATCCCTTCATTACACCTGGCATATAATCCTTAGGCACAACTCCACCTTTAATTACACTCTTGAATTCGTATCCGCCACCAGCTTCAATAGGTTCAAATCTTACAGTTATATCTGCAAACTGACCTTGACCACCTGATAGGCTGATTGTTTCTTATGTACATATTTAACTTCTGCTGTCTTTGAGATGCTTTCTCGATAGTTCACTTGAGGTGCACCCACATTAGCGTCAACCTGAAAAAACACAGGATATACATTTGTAATATATTTTGGGGAAGTGAAATAAAAAAAACAGAATTATTTGGTAATGGTTTAAAAAGTAGGAAAAACACGTCTTGAACTCTCTCTTCAAACGATCAACAATGATTTCCAGATGCAACTCTCCCATTCCTTCTATTACAGTTTGGTTTCCCTCTTCTTCTCTTGAGAAGAGGAACGAAGGATCTTCCTGAGCAAGTTTGGTAAGACCCATGGACATCTTATCCACGTCAGCTTTTGTTTTAGGTTCAATTGCAACCTTAATTACAGGATCAGGAAAGTTCATCCTTTCCAGCAAAATAGGTTTATCTGGATCACAAAGTGTCTCTCCAGTTATAGTCTCCTTCAAGCCAGCAAGTGCTACTATGTCGCCTGCCACAGCAGCCTTGATTTCCTCACGGCTATTTGCAACATCTTCCAATTCTCTCTCTCTCTTTCCTTTGTTGGAAGTAAGCACATAAGATGCAGAACTTTAGCTTGCCAGAGTAAACTCGTCAAATGTAAGAGACCCCACAAATGGATCTGCCATAATTTTGAAAGCAAGTCCTGCGAATGGTTCATCATCACTTGGGAGTTGGGAGTCTTTCTAGGATCACCTCTGGATCATCAACATCTATCCCCTTCACTGGTGGTAAGTCAAGAGGAGAAATAATGCACGACAACATCTAATAAAGGTTGCACACCCTTGTTCTTAATAGGTGAACCACACAGAACTGGATCAAATTTAATGGATATGGTGCCCATTCTGATCAATTTCTTGATTGTTTCTCATCGAGCTCCTCTCCCTCGAGATATTTCTCCATCGCTCCATCATCAAGCTCCACTATAGTTTCAAGCATTTGATTCCTATACTCCAAGGCCAAATCTTTTAGATCAGCTGGAATGTCCTCATAGCTGAACTTTGCACCTAGTTCTTTCCCTAACCATACTATTTCTTTCATTCGGATCAAATCAACAACTCCTTGAAAGCTATCCTCTGCCCCAATTGGGATTTGCAGAACAAGAGGTTTTGCCCCTAGATTTGTTATTATCATATCTCTAGTCCTGAAAAAGTTTACTCCAAGTCTGTCCATTTTATTAACAAAGTAAATCCTGGGAACTCCATACCTATCTGCTTGTCTCCATACAGTCTCTGACTGTGGCTCCACATCAGCCACACTCTCAAACAAACAAATAGTCCCATCGAGCACCCTAAGAGCACGCTCCACTTCCAAAGTAAATTCCACATGAACAGGAGTATCAATAATGTTTTATATGATGACTATTCCACATAGTTGTTGCAGCAGAAGTGATTGTTATGCCTCTTTCTTGGTCCTGCTCCATCCAAAGTAAAGTCCACATGACCAGGAGTATCAATAATGTTTATACGATGACTATTCCCCATAGTTGTTGTTGCAGCAGAAGTGATTGTTATGCCTCTTTCTTGGTCCTGCTCCATCCAATCCATCGTAGCAGTCCCTTCATGAACCTCCCCAATCTTGTAATTTTTGCCTGTGTAAAATAATATCCTATCTGTGGTGGTAGTTTTTCCTGCATCTACGTGGGCCATAATTCCAATGTTTCTATAATCTGAGAGTGGCACGTCACGTTCTGATAAAATCAAAACAAAGGATATGTAAGAACACTGCAAACTGTTTGCAAAAAATAGTTAACAGGCAAAACCTACCATCACAGACCCAAGTATGCCATTTGTAAACAAAACAAACACTGAATCGTTAACAAAACAAACACTGCAAAATGTTCAAACTACAATGTAGCAGATATTCTTAAGTTAATAACAATTTTAAAAAGTATAAATTATTCACAAATGGGCTCCATAACAAACAAAAACCTTAGGCTGAAACTGCAATGTAACAGGGTTTCTGAAGTCAAATGATGGCCCGAGTAAAAGTAAATGTTATCCATTATTAAAGCTAAAGACAAGAATCTAATCCTGTGCAATTAGTATAATTTGTGTGCGCAAATTTAGTAGTATTAGAGTAAGTCTTCATGCAGCTAGTAGTTGTTGCTCAATATTTCGAGCAGCAATTTGTGGAGCTTGTGGCCCCATGATTATTGATTTTCGTTGCTTATTTATTACCAGACAACTAAAATAGAATGTTTGGATAAAATTAAGGTAAAAAAATTTGTAGATAGACTTTTTGAGAAAAATTAGGAGACAATAAAAGACAGGGAAAATATCTTGTGGAGCCATATGTCATTTTTTTTAATAAACAGCGCCTGCTTATTCTAGCCCCTCCTTTTTTTCAAAGGTTATTTTTAAATGTTAAGCAGTCGCTGCTCCACAATAGTAGGGATAGATTCCAAATCATCCTTTTCCCATGATTAAAAATGGCATGGGAACACTCCAGCTGCTTAAATTTAACCACAAATTCAACTTAAGCAGTCACATGGGGACATGGGGTTACTATTTTCAACAACAAACACAATTTAGTCAAAATCGCCACAAAAACTTAGAAGTCATTCACAACTTAAAGAATTATTTGTGTAAATTAGACCATAAAAAACCCAACATAGCAAGTTTGGTATGCGGGGTAATTGGTTTTTAAAATAGTCACACAAAGCAATAAGGGCACAACCATAGTGTGTCACAAGAATTAAATTAAGCAACTCCAATCGTAGGTACCCTTCCAAGTCCCAAAGAAAAGGTTCAAATTTTACTTGGAATCATCAAGTGAATTGTCTACTTTGTGCAAAATTGCATGGGCAAGGTTGTCAGGAACCAGAAAATAGGTTGCTTCCCTAATAGGAAAATTGCTCCATTTCTGCATCAACAAAACAACTAGGGAAAAATTGAAGAGTAGACAATGTTTTTGCTAATAAAAATATTCCTATAACCATAATTGGAAACAAGAATTGCTAAATAATTTAACATTAAAAAAAGAAAATAACATCCAATAGCAATAGTTAAGGGCGCTTCAAACAAGTTGTAACACAACTAGTTTGGTGGTACATGTTGATAAAATCAAAATGATAATTGTCAAATCTAGCAAATCAACTTATCTAGAAATTTCCTTCACTAACTACCCATTAGAATTCCAATCCCCCTATGAATACTTGGACATTGTGTCAATCTTAATTTGAATTGAACATTACTATCGAAAACAAAAAATAAGTTTGTATGCACATAAAATTGGTCAACAAAAGTTAACAAAATTTAAAGCAAGTCAAAATCAATGATTAATCGTCAAAGTCGTCAATCAATTAAATCTAAGCCAATTGGACTAATTAAATACAAAAATTAAATAATTATGTAATTGATTTAATCAACTAATTGTATAGTTCAATCAATTAATTAAATCCAAATCCAACCCCTCTAATTTGCATACATGGCTAAAGAAATTAATTATTTTAATTAAATAAATCCTAAATATCCTCACCAATCACATATGGACAAAAAATGAATCAACCAATGAGAAGAGAGGATTGGAAGCACATGGATCCATAATAGGTGTAATCGCCTAAAATTGTCTAGTAGAACTTGAACCCCCTTTCGATCAAATTGTCTCAAACCAAATCCTAAATCTCAAAAGCATATTTACTAGACATAATTGTGTAGAGTAACCCTAAAAATCCCCTTTGAATAATTAAATAAAAAATCTCATATCAAGCTTATACTATGGTCTAATTTCTAGAGCTTGCATATTTATTTTAATTGCTATAACTTTGCTTTTAATATAAAATATCTACACTTTTATTAAAAGAACATATTCACATATGTGCACATACTTAATCTTGATTAATTAACAATTAAAAGGGATTTGTGCTTTCAAAATTGTTATTTTATCTTATTCTACCTAACATTTCTCTTTTGCCTCCTAATCCTCACCACTCATCTCTACCTAACTTTGCATCTCCTTTTGCCTCTTAATCTCTACCCTTCATTCTTAAGGCAATTCCTTTAAAATGAAGCTCTCCCTTGGCTCAAGGGTCCACTCTTTTGCATTCTAAGTCCCTAATCTTTGTTGCTATCTAGATCATCTTAGACTTTGCATCTTGCATTCTTAGAATAATCTTGTTATTTCATTTCTTAGCTTAGCTTCATTTCTAGCTTAATATTGCATTGTTAATCTAGTTTCTTTTCTTGCATTTCTTCAATAGAATAACTCTTGCATTCTTATTCTAGAATACTAGTTATTTGCATACATTCTTGGCTTAATCTCTCACTCTAACTTGCACTCTTTCATTTTTGGCTTCATTCTTAACTTTGAATCTTCCATTTTAGAGTCGTCAAATCACTAATCCTCTATGCCAATTTGATGAGCATCATGAGAAGGATTAAACTTGCTTCAACTAGGAGGATATGAGTCGCCTCTTGAGATCTCTTCCATGGATTCTCTCAAGGGTAATGGTTCATAAAAGTGTGTCACACTTTTGATCACACAATAGATTTTGCTATCTTAGCCATTCATTTAGCATCTGCTATCCTAGCCACTCATTTTGTCATCTTGTCTCAATATTTGAAACACAACTCAACCTCTCTCATCTAATCATGATTAACTTACTCTGACCCCTACCCTTGGGAAATCCTATAAATAGGAAGCATCATAAGAGAAAATCATTCATTATCTAGTACATCATTACTATAGGCAAATTCATTGAGAGCTTAGGCATAATTGAAGGAAATTTTCATTGTGGTGTCATATGAAGTAATTTAGGAGAAGCTTTTGATAGAATTGAGCACATATATGAGTATTTTAGCATTCAATTAGGCATAATTGAGCATTATTTAGTGATTTCATCACTCTCATTTTAGGAGTTGTCACTTTATGAAATGCTTTGTAGCTAAGAGCATTTGTATTGTCTTTCTAATTAGAGAAACATAAGATGCTTATTGATCTTTTCAATTTAGAATGTTAAATAACATAGATCTTTCATGTCTTTGAATTTAATTGATTGAACTAATCTTATGAATGTATGTTTTCATACTACAAATGGTTCCCACTGTGGGGCATATGCCTTATTTCTAATGTTTTTTACTAATATTTGATGAATTGGAGTGTATTTTTATTGCAGATTTAAAACTCGTAGGTACATGAGCATGTATACAGAGACAATTGACACCTACACAGAGATAATTGACACCTGTGAAGATAATATTAATGCTTGTAATTCAAAGTTTGATACCTGCTAAATATCTTACAACACCTACAAAGTTTCTTATGTCTACTATCTACAATTCTTTGAACACTTAAATCCAGTCATTTTGATGCCTTTCTGATTTTGTTATAGGGTTTATAAATTGTAAGCTTTCCTATAGCACGTAATAGAAACTATTTAGTGCATAGTATTAAATTGGTAGTCTGTGCGTACTAGATTTTAAATAGTGCCTAATACTATCATCGTGCAAGTTAAAATTTCTCAGGTCTATTTTTTTCAAAAATATTTGAAGATGACAGAACATAAAAAAGTGCAGAAGCCTGAAATCCGAATTCATCGAAAAGAAAGGGAAGCTAAAAAATTGCAAAGGTATGAGAAAAGTATTCACAATGAAAGCATACTTGAAGATTTAAAGGAAGATGGAAAACTTTATGATTATTATTTGAAAGTAGTGGATGCTGACAAATCTAAATATGTTTCTTTGAATTGGATATTTTCTCCTTAAAATTTGAAGTGAAATTGCATTTTTTGAGTGAATTTTGTACAAATATCTTGGATTTCTTAACTTTGGATTATTTTGTGGTGGACTAACGTTTGTGAAGGAGATGTTAAGGAGTTGGAACTATCGCCCATGTATGTATCAAAAATAAAAAATAAAAAATCAAAATCTCAAAATGCACCTAGGTTTTCCTAGCTTCGAACAAGGTAAGTCCTAAAACCTTTGTTTCATGTCATTTGCTTAAATTGTGGCTCTTTCAAAGTTCTAAATCTAGATTACGCAGAAAGGCTCACTTGTTCATAAAAAATGGTATTAGGCCTATGCTCACAACTTTCAAAGTTGATCAAAATGCTAAACATGATGGATTTGTCAATAGAAAAGAGTCAAGGAATGAACAAACACTAAATCAAAGCCTCATTATTTGTGAACAAAAGGTATTAGGCTTATGCTCTCACCTTTTAAGGTGATCAAAATGCCAAAAATTCCCTAGTTCCATTAGATTAAATGCTTGGGAATGAAAAAAACTTGTCAATTGTATTTGGAAGTGAAAAGTAATAGGGATATGCTCTCACCTTTCTTATGTTGATCAAACCCCTCAACCTACTTTTTATTTTATTCCATTTCTTTCTAGTTAAATTAGAACCTTAAAGGGCTTCTCTCTCGAGAACATGTCTTAACAAGGCCAGTGAGAGGGACAAACCAAAATGAGATACAAACCACTTTAGACACACTTATCCAACCCACTATAATATAAACACCGCCATCCTTAATGGGGTAAAGGACAAAGATAATTGCATAATATCTTCTTATAGTAGTCCTCACAGATTGAGTAAAACCTTCTTGGCATGCGGTGAGAAGCTCTTGAAAGAGAGTGAAAAGAAAATATCTTTGGAATCAAATCTTGAATAAATCTTGGTTAAATTAGCAAGCCTACCTTTCTACCCATGTTGAACCAAATTGACCATAAGTAGATTTCTTGAAGTGCATTTATGTGAAGGCCTTGTCACAACATCAAAGAACATACACTTTATGTATAATATTTTAGAGGTAAAAAAACATTTATTCTTGTGGTTGTTGCATTTGATGATTCAAAATATTCGAAGAAAGCATCCATTTAAGATCAATATTCAAACTAAAATCATCAAAAACATTGAAGTTCTCAAATCTTTTTGTTACATAAACAACCTCAAATTGAAATATTAAAATCTTAAAGGAAGGAGGATCATGAGGTTATGCCAGTGAGAACAAGGACTTATAAGTACATGTACAATTATGAAGATATTTTATTTAGAGAAAATATAATCGATCAAGGAGAAACATAATTTCAAACACCTTCCAATAGTATTTAAACACAAACAATTCAAGGAAAATCACAAATTCCATTTCCAAACTCAATAGATTTTCAACAAGAACAAAAAAAAGAACACTCTTCCAATATGCCTATATGGGAGAATGATTGGCCTTTAGGAAATGATGAGAATAGAACCAATAATCAAAACTAAGAAGAAATAACTGAGGAAAATATGGAAGAAGCCTTGAAAAATCCATATTTCACCAAAAAGATGGAAAAACAGTTAGAAAGAGATAAGGAAAGATATTTCAAATTCTTAGCACAACAAGGTGCTAAATTAACACATGATTATGATGTTTCCAACATAAAGAAAAACCAAGAAGAGCTTAACCCTTCTAGAGCTCTTGAACACCATATTAAATCCATTCAAAGGAAAATTGATAGGATGCAAAAGGGAACTCCACAAAAGAGATTCACCCTAGAAGGCATAGGTTGGGCACTGGGCTGAGTCATAGGGATACCTCTATGTTAACAAAAAAAAATGAATTGAGTCACCACATTTTATTGTCATCTTTCTGAATAATATATTATACCCCACATTTCATATCAAGGTCTTAAAATGAAACCTTCTCTCCTTTGTATCTTCCAATATGGGGAGAGTCGCATCTCTTCATCATATCTTTTATTAGAAAGAGTCACAACCTTACAAAATTTCCACTCTTCAAAAGAGTCACAACTATTCACCATTTTTTTTTTTCTTTTGCGAGTGTCACAACCTTTCATAACTTTTCCTTTTGAATAACTCACTTCCTTATTTTCTTCTTATTTCTTTTTTTATTACATTAATCCTTAGAGGGATAGTCTTGCCTCAACTCACCCCATCTTGAACCCCAACTTGGCAATATGTAAGACCAAGGTAAGGTAGGTTGGGCATTGGGCCAAGTCATGGAGATACCTCTGAGTTAACAAAAAAAATTGAATCACCACTTTTTATTTTTGCATTTTTGAATAATATATTATACCCCACATTGATTTCACCTGAATATCCTCCTGAATTGAAACATTCTCCCCTTTGTATCTTCCAATGTGAGGAAGAGTCACATCTCTTCATCATGTCTACTATTTGCAATTGTCACAAGCTTTCACAATCACCACCTTTGAAAAGAGTCACAACCCTTCACTGTTTCTGTTATTTGTCAAGGTCACAACTTTTCATAATTTTTCATTTTAAAGGAGTCACTTCCTTAATTTTTTTTCAATCTTTTTTCTCTTTCATTAATTCTTAGAGGGCTAATCTTGCCTTATCTCACCCTTTCTTCAACCCCAACTTGACAATATGTAAGACCAAGGTAAGGTAGGTTGGGCGTTGAGATGAGTCATAGGGATCTTTGTGAGTTAACAAAAAAAAAAGAATTGAGTCATGAATTTTCATTATTTCCTTTGTAAATAATATATTATACCCCATGTTGATTTCGTTCGAATATCCTCCTAAAATGAAACATTCTCCACTTTGTATCTTCTAATGTGGGGAATAGTTACATCTCTTCACCATATCTTCTCTTAGAAAAAAGTGACAATTTTTCACAATTGTCACTTTTCGAAAGAGTCACAAGTACCCTTCACTATATTTGTCCTTTGCGAGTGTCACAACCTTTCATAACTTTTCCTTTTAAAAGAGTCACTTCGTTATTTTTTTTCTCTTCCATTAATCCTTAGAGGGCTAGTCTCTCCTCAAATCACCCTTTCCTGTACCCTAGCTTGGCAAGATGTAAGACCAAGTAAGGTAGGTTGGGCACTGAGCTAATTCATAGAGATACCTCTGAATTAAAAAAAAGAATTGACTCACCACTTTTCATTGTTATCTTTTTTAATAGTATATTATACCACACATTGATTTCATTTTAATGTCCTCATAAATTGAAACATTCTCCCCTTTGTATCTTCTAATGCGGGGAAGAGTCACATCTCTTCATCATGTTTTCCCTTTGCAATCGTCACAACCTTTTATAATTTTCACCTTTCAAAAGAGCCACAACCCTTCACCATTTATGTCATTTGAGAGTGTCACAACCTTTCATTTCAGGGATGTAGGGGTAATGGATTGGCTTGATGTTTAAAAAACAAACATTGACTAAATGATAATAATTATATCCATCCACACATTCATACTGAGACAAAAATCATTCCTTAATTAGTTAATAGAATAACAAGAGCAAGTATTTCTCTATCCCTCTAAAATCATAACAACATTTGTAAAGGTATGGTAGAAACCACAATCTCCTCTAACTATGCCCTTTACCAAATATGAGTTGTTGGTTGTAGTTCATCTCAGGCTCCTTTAATGGTGTTGTTCACAATTAGAACTTATATGCTTATGGATCCCTTGTTATAGGTCATATGACTGCAAATGTATGTTCCTTAGTATATGATTTCACTCAACACCAAAGAATCACAAAATATTGACCCTTTGATGACCCATGCTACAATCTAACTATAACAATGATTGCACAAGGAGATACACTTAGTTGGCCATGAATAATCTTTGTATAGTTTTGTTTGGTTCAAGAAAAATCTATAAAATTCATTGTCTGCCACATCCAACAACAAAAGCAAAGTCCACCCACCATTCGTGTCAATTCAAAGTATCTTGTAGAAATAAGTTACCCGTTGATATCAAAGCAATCCACAACCATATTCTATTCTATTATACTCGTTGAGATGAGATTCAATGCTACTAATATCAAACCACCAATACGACTTTTGCATAAACATTTATCTCTGTATGCAAAATTAGGTGAATACTATTCTAAATGATAAATTAACTACTTTAAGATTAATAAATCAAACTTATAAGCAAACTACAATGAAGAATACAATAAAAATGAAGCTAAAATAGCATTTTACCTTCACCTACCATGTAGCTTGTCTCCATTGCTCTCCTAGCCTTGATTTCTTGAGGATGTTGAGCTCTCAGATTTCCAAATGAAGCCTTTTCCCAAGATGCCACCAAAGTGTGGAGATTTGATGATGAATGCAAAATAGCTCAAAGCTTGATTATGCAACTAATGGATGGAATGCAAAATGGAATGATGATAATATGGGTGCTTTATTGCTCTTAGAATGCTTGAATTTTTGAATGCTTGATTGCCAATTACCTATTAGCTCACAAAAGAGGAAATGAGGCTCCTTTTATAGAGTTTTACAGGATCTAGGCCTAGGTGGCACAATCCTACGGTGGAGAATGAAAGGTGGAAGATCCTAGGGCTAGGATTGACTTGGTTGAAGGAGTTGAGAGAAAGGGGGATGTAGTGGGAATGTGAGAGGAAGAATATGAATGATGTTCCTCTCACATTGACATGGAGGAGAATAAGGTGGAAGAGAAAGACACATGTCAAGTGTCTCACAAAGACCAAAGAGAGAAAGAGGGAGAGACCTTTTCCTCATGAGGACTCTTTGTACAAGTGTCCCATGAGTCACCTTTGACTCTTAGAGGTGGCTTAAGAAGCCCCTTAGGAATAGGGATTGTCTCTTGACTTGGTTTAAGAGAGGACATGTGGTCATGAGACCAAGTCCTATGAGGCCACATAGCCCTTAAGAATAGGAAATGTGTGGGTGAGGATAATTATCAATAAATAATTAATAATAATTATTTATTTTAGCCAAAGTGATGTGTCAAGTGACTGGGTAGATGAAGTGGACTAGGGGACTTAGTCATATTTAGGTGATTGTGTATTTAATTAAATCACTTTAATAAGACTAATTAGAAGACTTAGGATAGAGGAATAGACTATAATGAATTTACTAAATAAATTAAATAATCTATTTAATAAATAGAGGAAATAATTATTAATTAAATAATAAATATTTAATTAATTTATCAAGTCAATATTAATTAAATAATAAATATTTAATTAATTAATGAAGCCATTTTTAAGTGTATACAATCTCCAAACATTAGAGTGATAGAATAATCACCCTCCTCCAATTAACGACAAGCATGAAATTACAATATGGTAGTAGACACCAAGAAAATGTTCAATATTTTGTATGATAAAGGGACTCTTTGTGCTTTGGCAGAGATTTCTTCAAGGGCTTAAGTTAGCAAATTACACATGGTGGGAATATCCATCATAGGCAAAGCCAAAATATCAATATTGTTGAATCTACACTAAGCATACATTATTATCTTGGTTACCATAAAATATGCAAGTCGACCCCTCAATAGGAGCTCATGACACATGAATGTTCACACCAATATTGAGATACAACCAAGAGACACCTTCACCCAATAGTACTGTTGTATTGATAAAAAATCACAATTTTATCTTCCCCATGCATAATTAAAGCTGATACAAATATTTATCTTTGACTTTTTCCTTTCAGAAACATGAATATTTGACTTTGTCCCTTAATCCTAGTTATAACCTTTGATTTGTGGATGTTCGTTCCAACACAAAATACCATGCCCAACATTCTCAATTAACCATTGATTTAATATATTTCCCAGGCATATTAAATCCATTAGGTAATATTGCACTATCAGAACTGCACACTCCTTCAACTAGCATGCCTTCAAAAAAAGTAACAATGAAATTCCAAATATTTGATGATGATTACTTCACCCAGCCAATTGCCTTACAAAGATCTCCAAGAAACATCTAGAAGGTTAGGTTGAATAAATAAAGTGACTTACTTTATTAATTTATTATTTCCACTGTGTTTTCAAGTAAATTAATTAATTGAAGTCATCCTTATGATATAAAATTAATTTTTGGGCAACTTAATTAATTAATTTAATTAAGCCACTTTTGAAAACTTGGGGAGATTACAATCATCCCTACCCAAAGATTCACTCTCCTCAAACAATCCACCATCAAAATTGGTTGTCCTTTGAAAGAAAGTACCAATATTGCAAGCCAATTATTGAGATCGTAATGAACACCTGCTGAAAGATCTATGTTGCACCATGATTTACTTCACCCAACCAACCACCTCACAAAGATCTCCAGGAAACATCTAGAAGGTTAGGTTGAATAAATAAAGTGACTTACTTTATTAATTTATTATTTCCACTGTTTTATAGGTAAATTAATTAATTGAAGTCATCCTTAGGATATAAAATTAATTTTTGGGCAACTTAATTTATTAATTTAATTAAGTCACTTTTGAAAACTTGGGGACATTACAGTGCTCCCTACCCAAAGATTCGCTCCCCTTAAACAATTTACCATCAAAATTGGTTGTCCTTTGAAAGAAAGTACCAATATTGCATGCCAATTATGGAGACTAGAAAGAACACCTGCTAAAAGTTCTATGTTGCACCATGACTAAAAGTACTACCTCTACTACCTCCTTAACTCTCTTGGATGTAAGTTGATAGAGCCTTTGAATGTAGTTGGCTAAGTTTCCAATGTTGTGCAAATATCCATCAAGATTTTGTTGCCCTACTCTAATATAAAAAACATTATGCCCAGAGTTGAGAAATAACTTGTGATGATCCCACTAAAGTAATGCATTAGATATGTCAATGTGATTTCTAGGGTTCCCTAAACATCAGAATTATCCTCTCTCCTATGGTTAGAGCTTCTTAACATAATGGACAACCAATGTAAGAGTTAGAGGAAACTACAATAGGGTGTCAGAAGCATCCTTATTTTCTAAGATGCCCAAGGGCAGGGCATCCTTACTTCCCCTTGGCCTCATGCTTAGAAGAAGGCCTCAAAACAATTTCTCCCTCCTTGTATTCCCTTATTATCCATACCATGATTGACTACAGTAAACATATAAGAGTTACACATTATTACATATTTTCTCCGAATAAAGGTTGACATAATAGTATCATATTGATACAGATTATTTATAAGAAATAAATCATAAATAGGAACATTATTCATAAGCAAGAAATCATAAATAAGGCTCACTATGCTATTTATTATAAGAAATAATACTTATGTTATAACTAGCGGTTGTTGTTGCACTAAAAGATTGACCTGTTAGTGTCTCATACAACCAATAGAATTATAGAAGACACATGAGAATGTTAAACCATGTCACGAATTCCAAAGGGGGATGCTGGAGGTTAGTCAAAGAATCCCCCCCTCAACATCACCTAAGGGGATTCGAACATGTGACCAATCTCTTATACCACCTGTTACAACTAGTGGTTGTCGTTGCACCAATAGATTGACCTAGTAATGCCCAATACAACCAATAGACTTAAAGAAGACATATGAGGTTTCTACACCATGTCACAAATCTTGAAGGGGGATGTTGGCAATTAGTCCAACAACTTCATACCAATTTATAATAATATTTAGCTTCTCTATACTATAAGACATATCCTTGTAAGACATATTTGACTAGTTGGATGATTTGAGGTATTTGTGAGTTATGATTAAGTAATTATTGATTAGATGATTGAGAAGTGACAATATAATAAATGGTAGTTTGACATGTTGATGGATGGTGGTTGAATGAATATTAATTTGGTAGAGTGATGCTTGATTGTTGAATTATATGTATTCTTGATCCAAGTTAAAGTGATGATTTATGTGAATTTGATTACTATTTTCTTGATCTTTCCAATTGATTAATTTCTTGATTTATTGGGAGACGATGGAGGAAGGATAATGATTGATAAGTCCTTAGATACTTGGAATAAATATCCTTTATAGTTTATTGGTGAAAGGGTCACCACCATTCATAATAATTGAGTCACCACAGTCTACATGGGTAGAAGAGTTGGCTTGGGCCATGGGTTTTCTACCCATTCGTATCAGGTTTGACTTTGAGGCCTGGACTTACCCAATGCACATTTCTTATAGGAAATTACATGCATCATTAGAGGGATAGTCTTTACTTAGCTCACCCTTGCCTGAACCCCAACTTAGAAATATGTAAGACCAAGATAAGACAAGTTGGGCACTGAGATGAGTCGTAGGGACACCTCTAAGTTAACAAAAAAAGAATTGAGTCACCAGATTTCATTGTTTCCTTTGTGAATAATATATTAAATCCAACATTGATTTCACTTGAAAGTCCTCCTAAATAGAAACCTTCTCCCCTTTGTATCTTCCAATGTAGGGTAGAGTCACACATCTTCATCATGTTTGCCTTTTCCAATCACTACAACCTTTCACAATTACCACCTTCGAAAGAGTCGCAACCCTTTAATTTTTTTTCCTTTACAGACATCACAACCTTTCATAACTTTTCATTTTGAACGAATGACTTATTTATTTTCTCCTTATTTCTTTCTTTTCTTCTATTAATTCTTAGAGAGATAGTCTTTCCCAACCTCAACCTTTCCTAAACCCCAACTTGAAAATATGTAAGACCAAGGTAGTCTTTCCCAACCTCAACCTTTCCTAAACCCCAACTTGAAAATATGTAAGACCAAGGTCAGGTAGGTTGGGCATTGAGATTAGTCATGAGAATACCTCTAAGTTAACAAAAACAAGAATTGAGTCACAATGTTTCATTTTCGTGTTAGGATTAAGTAATATTTAAGGGGGGGGTGGGGGGTGAATCAATATTACAGGACTTCAACTTAAACTTAAACCATTTGTGAATAAACCATATAAATGTTGAAATAAAAAGAACATAAACACATAACTCATAACACCATTATTTGTTTTCGAGGAAACCGTGGCCAAGGGAAACCCCCAGTGGGGATGGTACCCACAACTATGTACTAAAATATAAAATCCCTATTAGGAGATCTAGCCTTGTTAGGAGATGAGTATTACATAGTACATTTCCTTGTTAGAGGAATGTTAACCCTGTAAAGGTATGGTGAGCTTACAACTCTTACAATCAACAATTCTATTACAAAAGTGTTCTTTAAGAATTAACAATACAAGCATCTGTTATGCTTAGATAGTTCCAATTATTATTCACAATAGCCTTTCTCAATTACTGATCTCACATCTACCATCATTCATCTCTGATATCCCAAATTTGAATCCATCTCTTCATCTCTATCACTTTCACAAAACACTCTATACTTATATCTATTCTGCCATCCAGTCGGCTCTCAAATACAATACAAAACATAATAATTATTAATGCAAATGATAAATACTGAGTTGATGATCTTATATTACCAAAGTGTTGGCAATATACAATCTTCATCCGACTTAGCATGTTACCATTCCATCTAGCCTTTCCTTAATCATCACAGTTGTTTATATGCCTTGTTTCACTGTTCCTCCGTATTCGCATGCTTCATACCACTGTAACTTGTTGATATCAACACCAAAACACATGTGACCTTAACTAAAGGTCATACATACCCCAAAATGTCTTCCTCTAAGTTTGCAAGCCATAACATAACATATACTATCTTTGCTCATAAAACTAATACTACAGTATACTGTAAATCTGATTCTGTACTTAGTCATTTTCATGACTGTGTCTCCAACACTTATACTTACTCCATGTGATTACTATGACATATGTGTTGCCATAAATGACAACCCTCAAGTGATTCTAAGTGCACTCAAAACATCACTTGCCAACATGTTGTATTTGTGAATAATATATTATTCCCCACATTAATTTAACTTGAATGTCCTCCTAAATTGAAATCTTCTCACCTTTATATCTTCCAATGTGGGAAGAGTCACATCTCTTAATCATTTTTTCCTTTTGCAATCATTACAACCTTTCACAATTGCCACCCTTCAAAAAGTCACAACCCTTCAACATTTTTTTTCTTTGTGAGCGTCACAATATTTCATAACTTTGCCTTTTGAAGAAGTCACTTCCTCATTTTGTTCAAGATTATTCTTTTTTCTTTTCCATTAATTCTTAGAGAGCTAATTTTGTCTCACTCACCCCTTTTTGAATCCCACCTTGGCAATATATAAGACCAAGGTAAGGCAGGTTAGGCACTGGGATGAATCATAAGGATACCTCTATGTTAAAAATAATAAATGAATTGACTCACCACATTTCATTGTTGCCTTTCTGAATAATATATTATATGCCACATTTCATTTTTGCCTTTCTAAATAATATATTATACCCCACATTTCATATCAATATCTTTCTAAAATGAAACCTTCTCCGCTTTATATCTTCCAATGTGGGGAAGAGTCGCATCTCTTCATCATATCTTTTCTTAGAAAGAGTCACAACCTTTCACAATTGCCACTTTTTGAAAGAGTCACAACTCTTCACCATTTTTGTCATTTGCGAGTGTCACAAACTTTAATAACTTTTCCTTTTGAATGACTCACTTTCTTATTTTCTTCTTATTCATTTTTCTATTACATTAATCCTTAGAGGGATAGTCTTGCCTCAACTCATCGCTTCCTGAACCCCAACTTGGCAATATGTAAGACCAAGGTAAGGTAGGTTGGGCATTGGGCCAAGTCACGAGAATACCTCTAAGTTAACAAAAAAATAAATTGAATCACCATTTTTTATTTTTTCCTTTTTAAATAATATATTATATTCCCCATTGATTTTTTACCTGAATGTCCTCCTAATTTGAAACACTCTCACCTTTATATCTTCCAATTTGGGGGAGAGTCACATCTCTTCATCATGTCTACCATTTGCAATCATCATAAGATTTCACAATAAACACCCTTGAAAACTGTCACAACCCTTCACCATTTCTATTATTTGTTGGTGTCATAACTTAACATAAATTTCCCTTTTGAAAAAGTCACTTAAATTTTTTCATTCCTTTTTCTTTTCCATTAATTCTTAGAAGGATAGTCCTTCCTCAACTCACCCCTTCTAGAACCCCAACTTGGCAATATGTAAGACCAAGGTAAGGTAGGTTGGACATTGAGATGAGTCATAGGGATATCTGTGAGTTAAAAAAAAAGAATTGAGTCACCACTTTTCATTATTTCATTTTTGAATGATATATTATACCCCACATTGATTTCGTTTGAATATCCTCTTAAAATAAAACATTATTCTCTTTATATCTTCTAATGTGGAGAAGAGTTACATCTCTTCACCATATCTTCTCTTAGAAAGAGTGAAAACTTTTCACAATTGCCACTTTTTGAAAGAGTTGCAAGTACACTTCACCATTATTGTCCTTTTCGAGTCTCACAACCTTTCATAACTTTTCCTTTTGAAGGAGCCACTTCCTTTTTTTTCCCTATTCTTTTTTCTCTTCCATTAATCCTTAGAATGCTAGTCTCTCCTCAACTCACCCCTTCCGGAACCCCAACTTGGCAAGATGTAGGACCACGTTAAGGTGGGTTGGGCACTAGGCTAATTCATAGAGATACATCTGAATTAAAAATAAAATTGACTTGCCAATTTTCATTATTGTCTTTTTGAATAGTATATTATACCACACATTGATTTCACTTTAATGTCCTCATAAATTGAAACATTCTCACCTTTGTATCTTCCAATGTGGGGAAGAGGCACATCTCTTCATCATGTTTTCCCTTTGCAATCGTCACAACCTTTTATAATTTTCACCTTTCAAAAGAGTCACAACCCTTCATCATTTATGTCATTTGAGAGTGTCACAACCTTTCATTTCAGGGATGTAGGAGAAATGAATTGACTTGATGTTTAAAAAATAAACATCAACTAAATGATAATAACTATATCCTTCCACACATTCATACTGAGACAAAAATCATTCCCTAATTAGTTAATAAAATAACAAGAGAAAGTATTTCTCTATCCCTTTGAAATCATAACATCACTTGGAAAGGTATGCTAGCAAGCACAATATCCTCTAACTCTTCCCTTTACCAAATATGAGTTGTTGGTCATAGTTCATCTCATACTCCTCAAATGGTGTTGTTCACAATTAAAACTTATATGCTTATGGATCCCTTGCTATAGGTCATATGAGTCTAAATGTATGTTCATTAGTTATGAGTTCACTCAACACCAAAGAATCTGACACAGATCAAGGTGCAGGAGGATCCAATTAAGGACAATCCAACCTTGTAGCTTCAGAACAACACAATGGAATCACACAACAAAATAATTATTTCAAATCAAATTTTCCATTAACATGCTCGGCTATAAGGCCTTCCAGGTTAGGGCCAATTACAATCAGAAACAATTCTGCAAGATCATCAAGATCCAATACAATCCTAGCTAGTCCAGTCTTGAAAACTATCAGCAACTAATGGAAACCCTAAGGTAGATCTAAACTTGAGCTCGCAAGCCTCCAAGCAATCCCCTTGTCTCTAAGTAAGCAACCACTAGCTTTGCAAATACAACTATCAGATAACAATCTGATCTACAATATCTCGTAGGATCTTTTCCACAACTTCACTTATTTGGTTCTCCCAAATCTTCTTTCATGATCCTCTAAGTCATGATGCCTAAACAACTACCCCAAACACCCCTTAAATACTAATCATCAGCCACAAGTTGACTAGATGACACCCTTAACTCCTATAAACAAATATTAAATGCAATACAAGTCAGCTCACAAATCGCCTTACAAACATTTAATTCAACATGTCAGCCTCCAGATCCACATAGGAGAATGCAACAAAAGATACCAACAATAAATGCACCAAGTCAGCCAGGAAAATCTTCAAGAACTCTAGTTGGTAAACCAAAACTACCAAGCGCTAGAGAAACAACTGAGCATCAGTGAAACAATTGACTAAGCCATCAACACAGACCAACACAGATATTACCGAGCACCAGTTCCACCGAGCACCAGAGGTTCCACCGAGTTCCTTTAGCGACTGAGCTTCCTACAATAACAAAGACCATCGGTTAAGGCTACAACCGAGTAACACCGACCAAGTAACAAACCATCATGCAGATTCACCAAGGACCAATAATGCCCCTGCATTAGACACCCCAGGTTTGAAAAGATGTTCATATGTGAGAAGAACATCTTCCAAGATTTAGCACGTAAATCCCAAACTAGTTCTTCACATACAAGTCCTCCATCTTCTCAGCTTGCATACTCTTCCACTTTAGCTTCATCTATCTTTTCAAGTCTTTTCTCAACAACACACAGGCTTGTTCTTCACACTAATCAACCATACCTTTAGGATCCACCAACTCAACTCGGCTACCAATACTCAAGCTTCTCCTACCGAGCATTGTATCCAGCAAAGGCATCAGGGAAAACTTCATGTCATCCTTCTCAACAGTAAACACATTCTTCACACAATCATACATAGCTCTGCAATCATATTGCCAAGGTCTACTGAGCAATATATGACAACTATTCATCTTCACAATATCACATAACACAAGATCCTTGTACTAACCAATCTGATCATCAACAAAGCATTGTTCTCTCACTTCTAGAGCATGATCATCTTGCAACCAACCAATTCTATAAGGACAAGGATGCTTCATTCTATTCAAACCAAGTTTTTGAACCATGTACTCAGCAACAAGGTTATCGTTACTACCACTATCAACAATTACATCACAAAGGATACCTCCAGACTTGCACCGAGTCCTGAACAAGTTACTCCTCTGACAAGGTTCCTTCTTTGTACTGAGCAATTTTCATCGATCTAGCAAGTTCTCAAATTTAGGTTCATTCTCTACATTCTCATTCACCACAGTAGTTCATCGGTCACCAAAATTCTTCTGTGTATACTCAAAAGAATGGTGTCCTTCCTCTCCATAATTATAACAAGTACCCTTAAAGATAACTCTACCTGTCTTCTTCTTTGGTTCTACAGGTTTCTGTTCATCTTCTGTATCAGCTGGTTTATCCTTCACCGAGTGATCAATCTTCTCCTTCCCTCGAGAGTTACTATGTTGTTTCCTTTTCAACTTGTCTTCTTCCTTCAGGGCATACTAATAAGCATCTTCAACAAAATCAATCTTCAACATACCAAGCTCATCCTGAATATTGAATCTCAAACCATTTACATACTGAGCTACCTTTTCCTTACCAATTTCTCTGTGTCCAGACTAAATAGTAAGCTTGTAGAACTCCTCCTTATAATCTTCAACAGACAAATCCTTCTGCTTCAGATTTTGCAACTTCTTAAACAAGTTAAGCTCATAGTCAGAAGGTATGAACTTAGCTTTCAACTTAGTCACCATCAACCTCCACCGATTGATCTTCATTTCACCTTCATCTTCTTTATCTCTTTGTAATTCTTTCCACCAAAGAGCAGCATGTCCTTTCAACTTAGTCTATACCAATCTCACTTGAAGATGATCTTCAATTTATTCCAGCTCAAAGAAATCTTCAAGTTCACCAATCCAATCAATCAAGTTCTTAGGTTTCAAGGTACCAGAGAAAGTAGAAACTTCCATTCGGTAACTATTACTTAACCGAGCTCCAGATCTATGTAACTGAGTAGTTCTGTCTTCACCAGATCTATCTCTTCGATCATCACCACTAGATCCAACAACTTCAAATTCGTCAGCAACTTCTTCATAACCATCCTCAGTACCAACATTCAGAGGTACACCAGTAACAACTCTCATGATTTTAGCAACCATGTCATTCTTCATCAATTCCATCTTAGATCTGAAATATGATTTCACCTTCTCTATAATCCTAGATTCCATAGTATCACAGAGATCAACAATTACTCTAGGGTCCAATCTTATCAGAGGCATCCTTAAAGATAAGAGAAACCCTCTACAACAAACCCTACACCGATCACCTTGTGACAATCTCCAAGTTGCATGCAAGTCAGATCGCAACCTACCACCTCGCACAAACAACTAGGGAAAGATTTCACAAGTTCAATGCCATGAATCTGCAACTCAGATTATACGATCTCTTTTCCAACAAGATCAATTTTGTAGGATCAACCCTCGCAAGATCAACGTTCACTCCACAAGATCAACTTAGCTCTGATACCACCTAACACAGATCAAGGTACAAGAGGATCCAATTAAGGACAATCCAACCTTGTAGCTTCAGACAACATAACATAATCACACAAAACAACAATTATTTCAAATCAAACTTTTCATTAACATGCCCGGCTATATGGCCTTTCGGGTTAGGGCTAATTACAATCAGAAACAATTCTGCAAGATCATCAAGATCCAATACAACCCTAGCTAGTCCAGTCCTGTAAACTATGAGCAATTGATGGAAACCCTAAGATAGATCTAAACTTGAGCTCATAAGCCTCTAAGCAATGACCTTGTCTCCAAGTAAGCAACCACTAGCTTTGCAAATATAAACTATTAGATAATAATTTGATCTGCAAGATCTCGCAGGATCTTCCACAACTTCACTTATCTATTTCTCCCAAATCTGCTTTCATGATCCTCTAAGTCATGATGCCTAAAAAACTATCCCAAACACCCCTTAAATACTAATCATCAGCCACAATTTGGCTGGATGACACCCTTAACTCCTACAAACAAATATTAAATGCAATACAAGTCAGCTCACAAATCACCTTACAAACATTCAATTCAACATGTCAGCCTCAAGATCCACATAGGAGAATCCAGCAAAAGATACCACCAATAAATACACCAAGTCGGCCAGGCAAATCTTTAAGAATTCCGGTCAGTAAACCAGAACTACTGAGCGCCAGAGAAATAACCAAGCATCAGTGAAACAACTGACCAAGCCAGCAACACTGACCAACATAGATATTACCGAGCACTAGTTCCACTGAGCACCAGAGGTTCCACCGAGTTCCTTCAGTGACTGAGCTTCCTACAATAATCGAGACCATTGGTTAAGGCTGCAACCGAGTAATACCGGCCAAGTAACAAACCACCATGCAGATTCACTGAGGACCAAGAATACCCCTGCATCAGAATCACAAAATATTGACCCTTCGATCACCTACGCTACAATATAACTGTGTGTGTGAATTTTGTACTTGTTCTGTAGACACAACACTTCAGTAAAACATTAGAGGTTAGCAAAAATGAAATCTGCAATGAATTGAAAGCTAAACTAACCAGGTGATTTACTACCTTCTAATAGGTGCGAGTATGATGTTCTCAAATTGTATCGAGATCAGTGACCTTGACGACACCTAAACGAAAGATTTGAATGCAAAATTGATATGAAATATGAATGCAATTAATCTATTTTTTTGATTTTCTATGCAATGATATGATGAAAACTAATATGAATCTAGAATCTAAGATGAAATTGATATGCAATGATCTAACAAATGAAAACTAATATGATATGAAAAACTATGCAATATTGATCTCACAAAGCTTGGATTTGCAAAGATGATTCTTCAGTCTCCAATTTGACAGCGTGATTATGCAATTCTTGTGGATGATTTGAGATGAGCTGAGGCCTTAATTTATAGAAATCCAGGGCTTTGAGGATGCATGGAAGAAAGCCATAAATCACTCAAATAACTCAGGTTGATTTTTGAGTTATTTTTAAATAAAGGATAATTAACTCAGAAAAACATGCAAAATCAGAGTTTAACTCAAAATAGAGTTTAGCTTTAATTGATAATTGATAGTTATTTGCTTTTCTTGAATGTGCATGATTTAATATGAATTAATTTAATAATAAAGTGATTTATTTCCAACTTAACTGATTTTGAAAAATAAAACAATTGATTTATGGGTTAATCAATTATTTTTCAAACTTTTATTCAAAAACAATATTATTAAAAATTGACAACTTGCTTTAATTAATTAAATAAGAATTTAATCAATTATTCATAGGATTTTAGATTTATTGTCAAAATTAAATAATACAATTAGGAATAAATAGAATTAAATTCAATTAAATAATTAAGTGGCAGTATTAAATCTAATTAATTAAATATTGAGAATATTCAATTAATCAAACTTTAGGATAAATAGGATTTATCGCCAAATAATCATTAAATCAAAGATAATTAGGATGATTAGGAATATTACTAGGAATATTCCCCGATGCATAATTTATGATAATCAATTAGGATTCAATGATGTTCAGATGTGCCTTTGGTTAGGACTTTCATGTCAATTTCATTCGATATGTTGATATAGGAGGTTAATGAACCTATAGCCCATTTTTGGGGTATTACATTTTGCCTCTCTTTGAATTGTTGTGCGAAGCGCAGTGGTTCAAAGATAGTCTGTGTTTGATAGAGATATGAAACTAATTTGAATTTGATAATTGATATGAGACAGAAGCTGATTGAAAGATTTGATATGAAGATAATAGGTCCTGAATGATCAAAGATAATGTTAACTATAACAGCGATGAACCAATGAAACAAAAGCGTCAAAACGCCTGATTCTGAACCTTATGATTGCGAAGAAGTGAGTGACCGATTCCAGTCTCGATTGTCCTTAGAAGAATCACATAGGTATCACATCTGAACCCTTCAGTTATTGAAGAACCAAGGAAATAACACATTTGAACCGATAGTTGCAAAAACTGATACAGTTTACAAAATTAGGAGAATATCAGATTGATATGAATCTCGATGAATCTAATATGCCCCAAGCGATGATGGATTTGCCCCGAGTGATGAGGACTTTTGATGAATCAACAACTAGATGTGGTTATTGTTTTGATTACTGAGGAAAGATATGATTTCAGCAAAGATATGATTTCAAATTAGATTACAGACTTTGAATGATATGCAATACCATGCCCCCTTCGGGATGAAAATTGAAATCTGACAAGAAAAGTCAGCGTTGATAGTTGAGAAGCATGCTAATTGATTTGAGAAGTGGGTAAACACGTTCAAGAATGCATTCTGCATCGTTTAGAGGTCCTGGAGACCAAGTTTGACTAAGATAAACCATGAGTTGACCATAGTTTGACGAAGTTGAAATTTTGATAGTTTGATGGAAGATAATCAGTTAAGTTGAATACTGGATTTCGGTGATGATTGAAGGTCGAATGTACAAGCAGTAGACCATCCTGGGCCCAAAAATTTTAAATCATGATTTTGACATAATAAACAATCTCAGATTTTAATTTTGATTCCAAAAATGGATTCAGAACATCGAAATTAGCCAGGGGTGCAATTTTTGTGGAAAATGGAGCACTTTTGACAATTAGGTCAAAAGCTATATAAGGGCCGGAAGGGTCATTTTCAAATCATTTCAACTATTTGACTTTGGAGATCTTGTGGAGCCCTTTGAGCAAGAAAATGGCAGAACAACGAGAACCAAAGGTACTTTGAGTTTGCATTGATTTGAGCGCAGCTGGAGACATGATAGACCTCGACAGTATGGACATCCGGTATGTGGACCTTTGTGCCCCTCTAAAAATTCAAAATTTTCATGTTTTATAGCATTTTAGACTTTTTTCATACGCGTTTTGATTTTTTGAATTTCGCATGTATGAAAACTCGTACGAGTCCCATCCTAGACTCGTACGACATTTGAATTGGATTTGCTTTGTTGTTTCATGACCCACCCAATGTCGTATGAGAGGGACCCATGAGTTGTACGACATTTCATCAGGTCCCTCAAAACTTGTATGATGAAGTATCTCGTGTCGTATGACCATGGATTGTCGTTTGGGCTCTTGTGGAATGTCGTACGACTTTCTATGCCAGTCTGGACTATTATATGAAAAATAGTGGGCTCAAAACTCTATTTTAGGTCAAGATTTTTGTTTTTCTGATTGCTCTGCCTAATTGCTGACTCTTTGACCTACCTTCTGAAGTACCAAACTATCCAATTTTTGTACTATTAGCCTATTTTTGAACCCAATTTCTAATAGAATTCCCTATTTTTGTATGATATAGGTCACATATCCAGATGTTCATGTCCGACATTCATACCCGATGACCCAGAGATTATGTGTTTCACTTCCTGACCCTATGAGGGTACATCTTGTTGCCTGTGGGTTTGAGCACCTGATCCATTTACCCGATATTAGGGTAAACCATGGCCTTTTGACTGCACTGATTGAGAGATTCCATTCTGAGACACGGATATTTCATTTACTGACTGGAGAGATCACTGTGACTCCAGAGGATATTTATAGGATACTATGCATTCCATTCCATAATAGTCGGTGTCCTGAGTATGTGAGTACTGGGCAGACCGGTCTTCATGCCTTTAGGCATCTGTTCAGAGATGACACACAATTGACAGGGTCCATTTCCTGGGAGACCCTTGTACAGAGATATGGTCAGACACACCGCTTAGAGTGCATTATTACTGGGATGATTGGTGAGCTTATCATGCCGGGCCGTCAATAGAATGGTTTCTTGATGGTATGGGCCCCGATGGTAGCACTTCTTATGGTGACTCCCACTGAGATTTCTTGGGGTCAGTATCTTTTGGCACATATGTTTTCAGAGATGCATGAGGTTGTGTATCAGGATTGCAAGAGTTTTGCTTCTGGAGCTCTTGTGTTACAGATATGGGCCTGGGAGCATATCCCAATTTTGAGATCGATTTTTCAGACACAACATCAGCCACATGAGCTAGTGATATACACATATGCTGGTTATGTCACACAGGTCCACATGGGCCATACTGAGTATTTTAGATGATGCTTGGATGATATAAATTTTGTGCATTGGAGACCATACTTGCAGATAGAGGCCTGGCCCACTACGAGAGAGCAGTATAGCTTCCTTTTTCAAAGTTGGGTACTTATTGGTCGGTCTCCCACCATTTTGGAGATATTTTTGATCACTAGAGTGTGGCATCAGTATGGACGCAGACAAGATGCCCCATAGGAGTATACTGCATATGCCCATATTATTCGTGAGATTGGGCTCAGATGGACATAGAGGCTTACTTATTCTTTATGTTCAGAGGAGTACAACGCTATCATAGGTAGAGACTGGGACTACCATCCATGGGTTATTGATGCAGGGGTCACAGATGGATACATTTCTTGGCTTGCTGATCACCCCATTCATAGATTCTCGGATCCCACTGAGTTGATACCCTCCTTGGAGGAGTCGATGGATGTTACAGGTGCTCCCATGGGACAGGGCCCGAGACCTTAGGTAGTGCATCCTACACCACCCAGATAGAGGGTGATGGCTCCACTGCAGAGACCATCAGGACATATGAGGCCCCCTCGTCCTTCTACTTCTTCAGCAAGTACATCCATAGGTTCACAGAGATGGACCAGGGGTGAGAGTGGCACTTTGGGCGGTGTTGGTTCTGCAGATGAGGTTTTAGCAGCTAAGTAGTTTGTAGGTGGTGATGTAGATCACTTACAGGCAGATACCACTTTTGATCTAGGAGCTGAGGTTAGACATCGTAAGGCGCATAGAGCAGATACCACTGACCAGTAGCCAGAGCAGCCAGCACAGGACACAGAGATGCCAACAGCTAATGTAGATCCTATTGTTCCTCTTACTTCATCAGAGACTATTAGACATCTTAGAGCTCAGGTCCAAGACCTGAAGGTACAGAGTGCTAGGTGGGAGGAGAGGTATCTAGAGGCAGATAGGTAGTGTACAAAGCTTCATGCAGAGTTTCATGTAGAGGTTCAGAGATTACAGACAGAGGTGACCCATCAGACCTCACGGGCTTCATATTATGTGTCTACATATTATGCTACTGTCCCTGCTGCGCAGAGAGTACCCACATATTCAGATTATATGGTAGCCTCAGAGGGAGCTAGGGCACCGAGAGCAGAGGCTATACCAGATGCACCACCCCCTCCTCCACCAGATACCGAGGAGCATGCTAATAGTTGATTCCTATTCTTATGTTTTGATATACTCTATTCTTTTTTATCATTGATATACTGTTCTGACTCTGATAGCTCTCAGGAGCTCATTCTTTTGTATATTGTGCTAGTAGTGCACCCCTGACACATTTCGAGTTGATGATATATATGAGATTGATATTTTGGGTCGTGATTTCATTTGTACTTGTCATGTTTTGATTTATGATGATATCATGTGATGTTTATGCTATGAGTAGTGTAGAATGTATGTATGGATCAATGCAATGCAATGATTTCTTTCATATGTATGGATGTTATGCAAATGTAATTGATTATGAAAAGATGTATGTATGATTTATGCTTATGCACTGGATGTAATGTAATGCAACAAATGGTAATGATATGGGATGTAAATGCAGCGATACACATGATATGTTTTTGTAGGTTGATGAAGACAAGTACTCAGTCTTATGTCAAAAGGATGTTTAGCCCAGGGGAATTACGACTTGCAGTTCAGTGAAGAGACCTTCGAGTGAGACTTAGCTCTCGTCAGATATGAAGAATTGATATGAAGAATTGTTTAAGCTTTGAAGTGTTTCCAAACATTTTTGAGATTATGCAGACATGCAAGATGCAAAGAAACATGCAAAATGAAATGCAACCTAAGACCTAGGACCTAGTCACTGATCATGTGTCGATTTGTTATCATCATTGAACTTTTAGGTAACTGGATAAATCAATACAATGCCCACTAGTTATGAAACCCTAGACATATGAATATCGATTTGTATGCACAAGAATCAATACAACACCCACTGATTATGACAACCATGGATATATGAATATTGATTTTGTTTTCAGAATGTGAAATTTGATATAAGCACCAAGGCATAAATGCCAAGATGACCTGAATATCATGTCCATTTTGATATAGCAATTTGTATAAGCATTAGAGCATAAACGTCATGATGACCAAAATACGCCTTGCATTACAAACACATCAAATGGTCAAGAGATCATTCAAAATCCAATGTGAATTACCCATAGTGATCCTTTATTGTTCACATCCTTAGGTAAGATTGCATTTCACAATAGGAGAAAGAACCCACTCAAAAAAGACAATAGTTAGATCAAACTTCCTTGAATTTTTTGGGTATCAATGGTCGAGGTACGCATGGCCATCTAATTCAAGATAGAGGCTCTTACAGTCAGACACCATTTCAATCCAGAATTTTCAAAGTTGTTAGATTTTCACATACAAGCAGAAGACAAAGAAAAGATTATGCCCCCAGTCATCACTCTCTAAATCCTATAAAGGACATCATCAAAGAGCTCAAAGGGACACAATATGCAAAAATTTCAATGGGAATTAGTAAGCATACAAGGAGATAAAAGCATGAAAAGCACAGATTGTTCTCAGTTTGATGTTTGATTGCGTTGTTGTAGATGCAAAATCCTTTTTGGAGACAAGACTGATTGACTGACTCACATTAAGCTTCAAAGGACTATGACTGGATATGATACGTCTAAGATACATTGGAGACCATAGGATATGACATTGATTGCCCCCAAGTTTAGACATTGATAGGATATAGACGCTTGAGCTGATTGATGTACAGACTGACTTATTGAAAAATAGGAATGCAGAAACAAATTGGGAGATATGTACAAACTAAAGCAAGATTGAAAGCTGGGAAAGACCAAGATTGCACTGATGGATGGAGCATTTTGAAACAAGTGGCACCCATTTTCCGGGTTTTCACCATCTTGGCAAAGATTCTATTTTTGCTACCAAGGCGCCTGTTTCCAGGTTTTCACCAAGGCACTTTTCTTTTTTTTTCATTTTTTCAAATTTTTTGATATTTTTTGATATTTTTCACTTTTCTTGTGAATCATCAAGGTGCCTATTGCTAGGTTTTCACCAAGATGTTCATTTTTTTAAGGACTTTTTCTAATTTTTAAGATTTTTTCAGGACATTTTACCATAGACTGAATGCCTTAGGCATAAAATTTCTTCAGATGGAGAACATTGATTGGTTCTCGAAGCTATTCTCCTTCAGTCATTGAGAGTTGATAGGCACCAGAGCCAAAAGTAGTAGTGATTACAAAGGGACCCAGCTAGTTGGGTTCAAACTTCCCCTTGCATTCTCGATGTGATTAATTTTTAGGATTCTCTCTCAAAACTAGATCACCAACCTGAAATTCTTTGTCTGACTTTCTTATTGTAGCCTCTAGACATTCTCTTCTGATATACTCTGAGATGATCATACGTTGCTTGTTTGTGCTCATCTAGTAGTTCAAGTTCTTGTAACCTAGACACTCTGTAGTCATCATCAGTTATGAGACCATGCATTATGATTCTTAGTGATGGGATTTCAACCTTAATAGGCAAGACCGCTTCAGACCCATAAACTAAAGCAAAAGGTGTAGCCCCTGTAGGCATTCTAATACTTGTTCTATAGGCCCAGAGAGCTGGATTGATCATGTGATGCCAGTCTCTTCCTATTTTAGTAACTATACGATGCAAGATTTTCAATAAATTCTTATTAGAAGCCTCTACTTGTCCATTCCCTTGAGGATAGTAGATAGAAGACCAATGTTGTGTGATCTTGAATTTGGCACATAGATCATCTAGGTCTTTATTCTTGAATTGGCCACTGTTATCTGTGATTATGGAATGAGGTATCCCATATCTACATATGATATAGTTCAATATGAACATAGATATCTACTTTCCAGTTGCTTGTGTCAAAGGGACCGCTTCTACCCATTTTGTAAAATAATTTGTAGTTGTGATTATATGGGTATGTCCATTAGAAGAATGAGGATGTATAGCTCCTATAAGATCAAAGGCCCATTGGTGAAAAGGCCATTGTGTAGTAAAGGGAATTAGATCTCTCCCTGGAGCATGAATTAAGTTTCCATGCACTTGACACTTTTGATAGTTCTTAGCAAACTTGATAGACTCTTTCTCCATTTCAGGCCAATAGTACCTAGCCCTAATAAGTTTTCGAGCTAGTGTTAAACCGTTCGAGTGTGACCCACAAATACCATCATGGACTTCCTCTAATGCACGTTGAGACTCTTCCCATTCTAAACATCTAAGTAGCATACCATCTAGACCTCATTTGTACAGATCATGACCAATGATGACATATCGGGAGGCATTTTAGATAAGGTATCTCTTTTCATGGCGGTTGAAGGTAGCGGGAATGATTTGGTCTTGGAGATAGGAAAATAGGTTTTTGTATCTAGATGAATCATGACCAACAACAGTGCAGATGATGCAGGTTTCAGGGGAATCATATGCATGATAGGATAGTGCTTCCACTAGGAACTCATAGTGTAGCTCATGTTCAGGCTGCTGTAATAAAGTAGATAGTGTTGCCATTGCATCGGCAGCCTTGTTCTCCATTCTAGGAATTTGCTCAAATGTGATAGATAGAAAATACTTCTTTAGATCATCTACCATTCTCTTTTAAGGAAGGAGCTTTTCATCTTTAGTTTGGTACACATCATTGACTTGATGAATAACAAGTTGAGAGTCTCCATGAATGTGTAGCTTTGTCACTCTCCACTCAATTGCTAGTTTCATGCCATTCAACAGGGCTTCATATTATGCAATATTATTTGTGTAAGGAAACTTTAATCTGAATGCTTTTGGGATTGAGTATCCTTGAGGAGTTATGAATAATATGTCTGCTCCTGATCCATTCTATGTATAGGAGCCATCAAAGAATAACTGCCATTCTCTAGAAGAAAGAGTCATGATAGAGGAATCTGGAAATTCCATTTGCATTGGTGTATTATCAATCATAGGTGCATCTGCTAATTGATCAACAATAACCTATCCTTTGATAGCCTTTCTTTCCACATATTCAATGTCAAATTCACTTAAGAGCATAACCCATTTAGCTAATCTACCTGTGAGGGCAGCTTTGCTTAGTAGGTACTTGAGGGGATCAATCTTAGCTACCAATTGTGTGGTATGAGCTAACATGTAATGTCTTAGTTTCTAGGATGCAAAGATCATAGCTAGACAAGCTTTCTCAATCATTGAATAGTTCTTCTCATATGCAACCAATGTTCTACTGATATAGTATATAGCTCTTTGCTTTTTGTTCTCATCATGTTGTGCTAGCAATGCCCCCAGTGATGTATCTATAGTGGAGACATATAAGATCAAAGGATTCCCATGAATAGGAGGCATCAAGATAGGAGGATTTGATAGATACTTCTTGATATGGTTAAAGTTGTTCTCACATTCTTCATTCCATGCAAAGGTCACACCTTTATGTAATGTTTTTGTAAAAAGTTGTGATATATCAACAAGCTATGATATGAATCTTCTGATAGATTGTACTCTCCCTTGTAAGGTTCTCATTTGACTGATATCCTTGGGAGGTTGCATCTCTATTATAGCCTTGACTTTAGCTAGATCAACTTCAATGCCCTTCTTTGAAACTATGTATCCTAAGAGCTTTCCAAAAGTGACACCAAAAGCACACTTCTTAGGATTTAGTCGAAGACTAAACTTTTCCATTCTATCTAGGATCATGCTCAAGTCCTTTAGATGTTCAGTTCTAATCATAGATTTTGCTAAAGTATCATCAACATAATCTTCCATAGTTTGATGCATCATGTCATGGAAAATAGATGTCATGGCTCTTTGATATGTAGCACCAGCATTTTTAAGCCCAAATGGCATGACATTCCAACAGAAGGTACCCCATGCACATGTGAAAACAGTTTTCTCTTGATCCTCTGGAGCAATTTTTATTTGGTTATATCCAAAGAAACCATCCATTAAGGAATACATCTCAGAATCCGTAGTCATGTCCACTATCATATCAATGTTAGGTAGTGGAAAATCATCCTTAGGGCACACTCTATTCACATCTCTAAAGTTTGTGCACACTCTGATTGAACCATCCATTTTAGAAATAGGTACAATATTAGAGATCCACTCTGCATAGTCAATAACTCAAATGAATCCAGCTTTCAGGAGCTTCTCTAATTCAGCTTTTACCAAGAGTGCAACATGAGGATGCATCTTTCTCAACTTTTGTTTAACAGGTTTGACATTTGGAGCTATAGATAAATGATGCATTATAAGATTAGGATCCAATCCTAGCATATCTGAATATTTCCATGCAAATTTGATCTTCTTCTCTGTTAGGAATGTTGTAAATTTTTTCTTCTCTTCTTCTGACAAAGATTGTGCTACATGAATCAACTGTGGTTCTTTTGTTGTACCCAAATTGATAGATTGAGTGGGCTCAATTAGAACTGGAGATCTGTCCTGTAAATGACTTGGAAGGACATCAAATATCTCATCCTTAGGCACCTCAGAGAGGTTTTCACCTTCAGATACGTCTTTTATTTTTACTTTTGTAGGTTCTGAGACTGCCACAAAGTGGTTTTCACCCTCAGAACTCCTTTTCTTTTTCTTTTTATTCTTATTTTTCTGACTAAGATATTTGATGTCCGACTTCGTCATGCTAACGCTCGGTTCATTAATGGAATTACTCATAGGCTCAACTGCATTGAGGTAGCAAGCAAGGGCATAGTCATTTGGGAAGGTATAAATACTTTGGCTCGAATTTGTGGAGGTTTGATCAATAAGTTCTGGATATTGGATAGTCAAAGTGGGGAAAGATTGGGAGATAGTGTTTACGGATATGGATCTATCATCATTGGTCCTAACCTGATGCTCGAGTTCAAAGGTGATATTACAACTTAAGACAGTCAATTCATGAATAGGCTCAATGTCATCATGGGAGTCCAATTCAGCCATAGGTGGATTAGACTCGATAGATTCATCATTTCACTCTAGACTTACATTGGGATTAGGTGCATATTGTTGAATAACATCAACATGTTTCTCTGTAATAAGCTCATCTTCATCTAGTTCTGAAATGGCTCCCCATTCATAGTCACTTGATTCAGCTTCTGATTCAGGATCTCTAGGAAATCTTAGAACATGAGTAAAGTCAGGGTGAATACCCCAAGAAGGGTTACCTTCAGTTTCTAATTTGAATTCATACTCATGGGAATCAATTTTAGAATAACTACCACCTTCTTCTTGATCCTCTTGATTAGTTTTGAGATTAGCTAGTTCTTGTGTGGCAACTATCTCTTGATTGATAGTAGGTTCTTGTGTTTCTACTACATTAATTCTTTTGATTGGATCATCTTTATCATCAAGGTCTTTGATCTCTTTAGGCAATTTTTCATAGGGGATGAGTTTTGAGCTGTCTGAATCACTATCTGATGGTTCTATTTCTTCTTTCTTAAGAAGAGGTTCTCCTAGTGCGATCTGCTCTATGACATGAGAACAATTACCTTTGAGGTGGAAGGGTTTCTTTTTAAAGCCTAAGCCAACTTTGTCTTTATTTTCTCTACCAGTATATGGGAGAGGTGCCACAAGACCTTTTCCTCTGACTCCTAGAGGTCCTTTACTTGAATATCCCATCTTAGCTATTAATTTATCTCCTGGGCCATATGAATTAGAAGAATCTTTGGATACTGTAGAATCACGAGTTTGGACAATTGGGGATTCGGGTTCGTCTTTGTATAGCCATGATAGCACAATTTCATCCTCTTCAAACTCTTGCTTGGATACTTGTTCTGCTACAAAATTCTTTTTATATGCTTCAAGAGGTTCTTTAGGTGTGGGCTTGGACTATTTCAAAGATTGTCCATAAGACTTAGGTGAGATAGGGAGAGATGTCAAAGATAAGACTGGCTCCATAGTATATTCTCCCATCCCATTTTCTTTGATATTGACCTCTTTAGCAATGTCTTCCATTTTGGATGTTGAAGCAACATTTAGTTGTTCAGTAGAAGATTGTTTGTTATTGGGAACAAGCTTATCAACACTTTCCTTCAATGTATTGCAAGTTGTATTCAGATCTATGGGGATAGTAACCTCTACTCCTTCATAAGGAAACTTCAAACATTGATGGTATGTAGAAGGAATAGCTTGCATTTCATGTATCCATGGTCTCCCTAGAAGAATGTTGTAAGCCAAAGGTAGATCAAGAACTTGACATATAGTATCTTTGATAACTATACTTTCTCTGATAGGTAAGACAATGGTGCCTTTAGAAGATCTTTCTTGTTCATCATAGGCTTTGATAGTTATTTTCTTTCTAGGATCAATAGCCAATTCTGAAAATCCCAATTGTGTGATCAAGCTGTAAGAACAAATGTTTAGGCCAGCGGCCCCATCTAGCAACACATGTTTGAATCTATGGTTTTAGATCAAGACTTCTATATGCAAAGGCTGATTATGTGGGTGACTCAAGGAGTTGTCATCTTCCTCTGAAAAGGAGATATATTGCAGACATGTAAGATGTCCAACCATAGTCTGGAACCTGTCTAAATCAAGGTCATCAGGAACATTGGAACCGAGCAAAGCTTTGTCTAGAATGGCTTTGTGAGCTAGGGATATTCGAAGCAAATCAAACATATAGATTTTGGCATTAGTGTGCTAGAGTTGTTGGACAATGCTATAAGATGTAGGCCTTGTATCCTTTGGATTGGAAGATTTGGAAGCAGACTTCTGTTTGGAAGCAGATGAAAGATTGAAGGGTATCTTAGGGACATTAGATGAATTTGGGATTTTTCCTTTCAGATGTGCTTGAGCTTGTGATTGAGTAACTACATTAGCTGAGGAATGATCTCTTTCTCTTCGTACAATTGTGATGACATTGCAACTTTCAGAGAGACATGGTTCAACCATATTGATGACAATATTATTTCCAGGGTAGGCATAATTGACTTTTGCCCCCATATTAGGTTGAGAAGTTGAAACTCCTTGACCATGTTGTGGAAATGGTTCTATAAATGTTGTATGATCATTATTGCTCTTAGGATTGTCAACTATGATGTCTCCATTATCAATCAGATCTTGAATGGTGTGTTTCAACCGTAAGCAGTTATTAGTTTTGTGACCTTTACCTCGATGGAAATCACATAATTCATTTTCTTTCCACCAATGTGGCTTAGGGTCTGTATTAGATTGTCAGATTGTTGGCAAAGATATGATGTTATCAGCTAGTAGAGTTCTCATAGCTGATTCTAAAGATTCTCCAAGAGGAGTGAACTTTCACTTTTTATCCCAAGGTTTGTATTCTGGCTTCTTTTGGAATGGTTCAGATGACTTTTGTTCTGAAGCTTTAATGGCTTGGGAAGCAAGAGTTAAGTTGTAGGCTGGCACCTTTGATGGGGCACAGATAGTGTCAACAACACCATCTGTGACGATGCCTTTATTCTTGTTCCAATTTTTGTTCTTGTCTTTAGAACTGGATCCTGATTCGTACTTGTCTTTTTGAAGTGTGATTTCTCCTTTTTTCACAAGCACTTTTTTGATTTTGATAGCATTGTCCACCATCTTGTCAAAAGATTTATGATCTTGCATTTGTAGAGGATAATTATTTTCTGGAACCAGGTTATTGATGAAGATTTCTAGTTTTTCTATTTCTGGAATAGGTCTGGCATATAGAAAGAACTTCTTCCTCCATCTCTTGAGAAATGTTAGGAATGGTTCCCCTGGATATTGCTTGAGATTACAGATATCAATCATGGTGATTGGATGTTGAATATTGTAGGAGTATTGCTGATAAAACAATTTGATCAACTCCTCAAAAGTTTTGATAGTAGAAGGCAATCTAGAGAACCAGTGGATGGCTGCTCCCCCTATAGATCGAGGGAAGAGACACATCAGATAGGTTGGTTCATGCATGAACTCCATAGATTGTGTATAAAATTCTCTAACATGATCTTGAGGATTTGAGTGTCCATCATACTTATCATACTTAGGCATCTCCACTCTTTTTGGGAATGGTGGCATGTACAAGTCTTTGTCGAATGGAAAAGGACATAGGGCCTCCATGGAGAAATCCCTGGGTTCCTTTTCTTTTTCATGGTTGTTAAGTTTGACTTGCATGGCATGCATTTGTTTCATCATAGCTGTGAGTGGAGTTTCTTCCTCATGCGTAATGATATCTTCAACATTAAAGTTGGGAGGAAGTTTAGCTCCTTGATGAGCTAATTGTAAAAAGTATACCTCTCTATCTTCTTTCAAGAAATGCTTCATCATTCGTTTGAAGTTATCATCATTTTGATATTGAGAAATTTCTTCAGGTGTGGGTTCCTAATCTACACCATGTTGAGATTGAGCTCTTTGAGAGCCAAAGTTTGTCCTTGCTTGAGACATGGTAGGAGTTTGTGGACTCCCTGGAATAGATTGATGTGGGGTTTGTTGGGTACCTTCGTGAGTTGATGAAGGAGGAATGTAACCAATTTTTAATCGAAGGTTACCAGCATCGTCATCTTCGTAAAGACCAAAATCATGGAGTTGCTCAAAATTTGGACCTATGTGAGTCAAAGGTAAAGTATGAGATATTTCCCCAGATTTCTTGTGAGAGGAAGCTCTAGTTTCCACCATTAACCTTGGGTGAAGCAAAAGAATAAGATGAAGACAACTGAAGAATGAATTGAATCAAGATGATCAGATGACACAACCTTGTCAAGGTTTGATTGAAGTATAGATATGACTTAGATGAGGGAAACTGTGCCCTGGATGTATGGGTAGGTTCCCAAAAGATAGCGAACAAGATATCACAACACTTAGTCATTTTGATGATTGATTGAAGATTGATAGTTATGACAAGGTTTTGACACAAGATGATAAAGACTCAAATTGATTAAATAGAAGGCTAAATCAGATTCGAAAGGCCACTTTAGGAAAATGATTGGATTCTCAGTAGCTACTGCTTTGTTCCTGATAGAGTGATTTGTTCGACAGATTCTGGAAATAGGCTAAAAAGGCTAAGTATCTGACAATTCTAACAATTTTCTGACAACTTTCAAAATTTTCCCAAACGACACTTTGCAGACTCGTACAACAGTGGGTATGCTATGAAATGACAGTTGAAAAGCTCGTATGATAGTTGCAAAACTTGCATGACAGTTGCTAGTAGGATTTGACTTTTTGAATTTGACTGGCAGAAAGACTCGTACAACACTGGGTTCTTTACCATACGACAGATGGGCAGTAATGAAATGACACTTGATAGAAACTTGTATGACTTTCTGACCTCCTGAGATGACTTTTGACTCCATAAAAGAATTTTACTTCAGATTTTGCAAATTTTGAGTTTTTAGATTCGGATTGTTTGCAAATTTTAATGTCCAGATTTGAGGATTGTAACAAATTTGTCTGTTTTCAATAACTAGATAGATAAACAAGCACGCAAAATAGCAAGCAAGTGATTTCAAGCATGTCTGAAAACACAAGGGCAAAAGCAACCTTGCGCATGAACAATCAAGTGATTTTATTCGTTCTAATCCTCATAAGCGCTAATTATGTATGTTCCAAATTTTTTTTGCAATAACGCACATATACCCTAGAAAATGAAAATTTGGCCTCGCTAGGGTTTTTAGTAATGGTTTGACTCTGCAACTTTTATGATCTAAAGGGGTGAACTCCAATCCTGGCACACCAGGGTTTTGACATAGTCTCAGAATTTAATCAATCAGGAGCTGTTAGGGAGATCTGACAACCCAACAATGAACCACACCTGTGAAGATTTCTTCCACAAGGACATTTATATAGCGGCTATCACTACCATGGTGAAAATGGCTATTACCACTTGAGGTTCCATCAACATGGTTGACCCAATTAAGGGAATGTCCACTACGGTTAACCCTCTCTAAAGGTGACTCACAAAATATACCACATGGAGACTGGTTCTAGATTCAAGGATTTGGGTTTTTGGTACTATCCAAAAAGGAAGTAGAGCATAATCCCCTAGCCTTTTCACTTTTAACCCAAACAAAGCAGATAGATTAATCCGACATGCTAAGACCAAGATTATCTCACAAAGATCTATGACGTCAACCTCTTAGGATCTATCAACCTCTCTGGAGAGAGAATGCCTCGATCAAAAGTTGAAGACACACAGATCTAGTGGAACGTGAGACTCCCTCAATATCCTCACCACCTATAAGGGATCCTTCATTGAGAAGAGTTTCATTGGAAACCCACTCTCTCAAGATCCACAAATAGTGTTCATGGGGCCTAATTACTATGTGTAACAAAGATGCTGAAAGCAAACTATGTTCATTTTTATAGCCCAAATGAAATCTGTGATAGGAAAGCAATAAAAGTCACTCAAGCTAGACACATGAGATGTTCGTTTTAGATCCAAAATCGAAGTCTTATAAGCTGAGAAGATTACCTGAGTTCCTCACAATGCGCTTAGTAGTTTTTTACCTTTTTTTTAGCAATTCTTGCACTTTTTCCAATCAAAACCAACAGGAGTCAATCAAAAATAGAGAATTTCAATTGTTAAGATTAGCTGTTAGTCAAAATCTGAAAACCAAATATGACAAACTGACCTGAAAAATGAAATGATAGTTGAAACCTGATGCTGAAACTTGTATGAAAGTAGGTCTGTTACCAAATGACAGTCAAAAACTCATACGACAGTGGGTATGCTCGCAGACAATAGTCCAGAAACTCGTACGACACTGGGTGTGCTGTGAAATGACAATTGAACTTTCAAATGACAGTGTGTACAGTACAACATGATCCTCAATCTTATAGATTGTCGTACGACAATGGGTACAGTGCAAAATGACTTTTGTCAAAAACTCATACGAAGATTGTACAAACATAAATTAAAAATTATAGTTTTGCACAAAATTTGAGGAGAAAAAGATAGAAATTGATAGAATTGAATTGGAAACCCATTTCAAGGCCCCACGGTGGGCACCAGAAATGTGTGTGTGAATTTTGTACCTATTTTGTAGACACAACACTTCAGTAAAACATTAGAGGTTAGCAAAAATGAAATCTGCAATGAATTGAAAGCTAAACTAACCAGGTGATTTACTACCTTCTAATAGGTGCGAGTATGATGTTCTTAGATTGTATCGAGATCAGTGACCTTGACGACTCCTAAACGAAGGATTTGAATGCAAAATTGATATGAAATATGAATGCAATTAATCTATTTTTTTAATTTTCTATGCAATGATATGATGAAAACTGATATGAATCTAGAATCTAGATGAAATTGATATGCAATGATCTAACAAATGAAAACTAATATGATATGAAAAACTATGCAATATTGATCTCACAAAGCTTGGATTCGCAAAGATGATTCTTCAGTCTCCAATTCGGCAGCGTGATTATGCAATTCTTGTGGATGATTTGAGATGAGCCGAGGCCTTAATTTATAGAAATCCAGGGCTTTGAGGATGCATGGAAGAAAGCCATAAATCACTCAAATAACTCAGGTTAATTTTTGAGTTATTTTAAATAAAGGATAATTAACTCACAAAAACATGCAAAAGCAGAGTTTAACTCAAAATAGAGTTTAGCTTTAATTGATAATTGATAGTTATCTACTTTTCTTGAATGTGCATGATTTAATATGAATTAATTTAATAATAAAGTGATTTATTTCCAACTTAACTGATTTTGAAAAATAAAACAATTGATTTATGGGTTAATCAATTATTTTTCAAACTTTTATTCAAAAACAATATTATTAAAAATTGACAACTTGCTTTAATTAATTAAATAAGAATTTAATCAATTATTCATAGGATTTTGGATTTATTGTCAAAATTAAATAATACAATTAGGAATAAATAGAATTAAATTCAATTAAATAATTAAGTGGCAGTATTGAATCTAATTAATTAAATATTGAGAATATTCAATTAATCAAACTTTAGGATAAATAGGATTTATCGCCAAATAATCATTAAATCAAAGATAATTAGGATGATTAGGAATATTACTAGGACTATTCCTCGATGCAGAATTTATGATAATCAATTAGGATTCGATGATGTTCAGATGTGCCTTTGGTTAGGACTTTCATGTCGATTTCGTTCGATATGTTGATATAGGAGGTTAATGAACCTATAGCCCATTTTTGGGGTATTACAATAACTATAACAGTGATTGCACAAGGAGATACACTCAGTTGGCCATGAAGAATCTATGTATAGTTTTGTTTGGTTAAAGAATAATCTATAAAAGCCCTTGTCTGCCACATCCTACAACACTAGAAAAGTCCACCCATCATTCATGCCAATTCTAAGTATCTTGTGACAATAAGTTACTCGTTGATATCAAAATAATCCACAACCATATTCTATTATGTTATACTTGCTGATATGAGATTCAATGCTACCAATATCAAACTACCAATACAATTTTTGCATAAACATTATAAATATTTATCTCCAAACATTAGAGTGATAAATTAATCAGCCTCCTCCCATTAACAACAAGAAAGAAGTCACAATATGGTAGTAGACAACACAAAATGCTCAATATTCTGCACGACAAAGGGACTCTTTATGTTTTGGCATGGATTTATTCAAGGGCTTAAGCTAGAAAATTACACACAGTGGTAATATCCATCACAGGAAAAACCAAAATATCAATATTGTTGAATCTACACTAAGCATACACTATTATCTTGGTTACCATAAAATATGCAAGTCAACCCCTCAATAGGAGCTCATGACACATGAATGTTCACGCCAATATTGAGATACAACCAAGAAACATCTTCAACCAATACTACAGTCGTATTGAGAAATAAATCACAACTTTATCTTCCCCATACTTAATTAAAGCCAATACAAATATTTATCTTTGAGTTTTTACTTTGTAATGTCAAAAATATGAATATTTGATGTCGTCCCTTAATCCTGGTTATAACCTTTGATTTGTGGATGTTGGGTCCAACACAAAATACTATGCCCAAAATTCTCAATTAACCATTGACTTAATATATTGCCCAGTCATATTTAATCTATTAGGTAATATTGCACCATCAAAATATTTATCTTCAAATTATATAAATATTAATCTAGCACATGATGACATATTGAGTTGTTGAACAATAGTTTCCTTTCTTTGCACTTAAAATCTCAATAATAATATTAGAAATAATATCTCATAAATCACAACATATAAAGCATACGATATAGATCAAAATATCCAAAGATAACATGAACAACAAAGATGCAAATGAGACTCAAGGTAAGATTCCTGATGTCGGACTGGGGACAGGGGACCCGAGAGGGGGACCCATGAAGGTGCCATGTGATCATAATAGGATGAAAACTGATGAATCTATCAAAAGTTGGTCAGGCATTTTGGCATTAAACCAATGGGTAAGTTGATGCAGGAGCATCTTGGGTGTAAGAGCAATCTTGCATCACCCAAAAATATTTCTATTTTTGTATTCATTAAGGGCTATCTTGTGCAGAGCTGCTATTTATGGAAACTTTCTATTTTTAGTAAGTTGGTCATAAATCTTAGAATGTTCTGATTTTACATGTGGAGGTTCATCTCAGTCATATCAGCCTGCCAGTAAAGTTTCATGGCTAGATCAGGTCTAGTTTTGAAGATATTGAAGACTTTCGGTATTGGCAGCAGGGTACAAAAACTTTGAACTCAGTTTTGAAGGCTTTAGAGGCCCAGGATGAGGTCAAAAATTTGGGTGACAGGTGCTTGCATGAGTCAAGCCTGTAGAGCGCTTCCTGGCCTTTCTGAAATGGGGTTATAATAGTCAATCAGGTCAACTGGTGATGACTTATGGTCTCCAAAAGTCGGGCCACCTGAAATGGTGGAAAGTAATTTTCCTTTAAAATTTTTGTTCGGGTTTCAAAAGTTATTTGAGCTGACTTTGATGTAATAAATTGAAAAATAAAATAATTCTAAGTTTGGTCAGCCCTAAGGGCTAAATTTCTGGAACCTTCTCGGGCGGTGGAAAATGCCTATATAAAGAAGGCCCGTAGTGTTGTCTAGGGTAGTTCTGGGTAGTAGATCTGGGTATTGATTTGAGGCTTTGTCCTACAGAATATTGTAAGGGAATGCCCATGTGGCTTTGCATATTGTAATTCTGAAAGTTTGTAATTCCACATTTGTGGAGATAATAAGAAGCCAATATTCTGTTCTTGCATATTGTTGTCATTTCTCTATTTCTGTTATGTGTTTGTGGTATTAAGGGGAGCAACCTTCATCATAAGTCCTCTCTCCCACCTGTAAAAATATTATCCAATATTAAGGAGGGAACTTTTTCTATATATATTTCAAACGTGGTGAGCAAGGGGAATGGCGGATCTGATGCTGGTCCCTCGGGGGGTGGTGGACAACAGGAGGACACAGATGCAAACAGGACTCAAGGTAAGATTCCTGATGTCAGACTGGGGACAAGGGACCCAGGAGGGGGACCCATGAAGGTGCCATGTGATTAGAATAGGACAAAAATTGATGAATCTATCAAAAGTTGGTCAGGCCTTTTTGGCGTTAAACCAACGGGTAAGTCCTCTCTCCCATCTATGAAAATCTTATCCAATATTGAGGAGGGAAATTTTGCTATCTCCATTATGGATCAAATAATAGATGTTAATATCTATTGAATGGCTAACTCTCTTGTGGGGAGATTCCTGGGATCTCATCCTAATATCGAGGTGGTTAGGGCTTTTGTTAAAAGGAAATGGGTTTTGAAATGCCAAGTGGAGGTGGTTGCTCTTCCCAAAGGATGTCTGGCTTTTTCCTTCTCATGTGAGGAGGATTTAAGGCATATCCTATGTAATGGACCATGGATGATAGGAAAGCATTCTATGATTCTGCATAAATGGTGGCCTAATCTAAATATGCAAGAAGATCTAAATGTGCAGGTGCCAGTCTGAGTGACTCTTCTGGGCCTGCCTCTAGAGTTCTGGATGGAAGACATCTTTAAGGGCATTGCTAATGTCTTTAGGGAACTCTTGTCTATGGATCCTGTTACGGTCTCTAGAAGGTGCCTTATGTATGCCAGGATCTATGTTGGGGTGCAACAGGGAGTGGATATGCCAGAATCTATCACTCTTCAATCCAAACTTGGATCATGGGTCCAGAAGATAGAGTATGAATCAACCCCCTTTGCGTGTTTTCATTGCAAGAAAATAGGCCACTGGGCAAAACAATGCCCAAAGCATTTACCCCAAAAGAAAAAAATGAAAAAGATATGGGTAAAGAAGTCTGTGACTAGAACGAACTCTAATGGGGTTAGTATTAATGGGAAGAAAGAAGGAAAGATGGAAGGGAAGGACATGTCTGTTGAAGGATGTGACACATCTCACTCAAATACTAAACATAAATTAGGGGGTAGCACATAAGTTTTAAAGGAGTCAATAACTAAAAGCTCCGATGACTCCTTTGCTGAAGATATCCATAGTAGGTCTTTGGGGGGTTTTAGAGGGTAATGAAAACTTTGACATGTGCCTGTTTGAAAAAGAAATGTCGGGAGGTTATGGATTTTCTTTACCTTCTCAGAATATGGTTATCTGGCAAGATGCCCAAGTCTGTCCAATTCTAGGATGTTCAGAGGATAGGAACTAGAAGACCTTTGATACTTCGTCAGGTTCTGATAAGCATTCACCTTGCCCATCTAAATCTACTAAGTGGGGTGATGAGGCAGATATAGCGGATGCCCTTTTGGGATCTAGAGAACCGAATGAAGAGGGATGGTCCAAAGTGGAGAAGAAAAAGACAGTTAAAAATGTTAAGAAAATTAATAACAAAGATGTAGAGCAGATGAAGAGTGTCTCCTCAATCCTTAGAAGTACTAGAAGCACTAAGATTGGAGATGTGGGGGCTCCCCATGTTTCCCTAGGAAGACCCTCAAACCAAAAAAAAAGAGCTCTTGAGACCAGCAAGAGCTTAGCGGATGACAGTCAAAAAACCATCCTAGAGTTTGGCCCATTCCATAAACAATGAAGTTTATCTCTTGGAATGTTAGAGGATTAAATAATCCTCATAAGCAAAGAATGGTCAAAAACATGATTAGAGACGACAAGCCTGATATTGTTCTTCTACAGGAGACTAAGATGTCTAAGGATAAAGTTGAGAAACTCCAGTTTTTTAGTAATGGTCCGTCCCTTGGAAGTGATGCAGAAGTGGCTTCAGGGGGTATTGTGACAAGCTGGAACTGCAATTACATTAAGGGGGAAGTTTTATCCCAAGGTAACAATGTGACTAATATTAGATTCTGGCATATTAAAGATGGCACTTCTTGGGTGTTGACTAATATTTATGCTTTGAATACTAGGTGGGGGAGGAAATCTTTTTGGAGGGAAGTGTCTAGTTTTAGGAGAGATTTTGATAATGATGGTTGGATCATTATGGGGGACTTCAATACTCCTTTGAAGGAAAATGAGAAATTTGGGGGTGGCCAACCTAATCTGGACAACAGAACTGATCTTATGGACTTTATTGATAGTCAAGAGTTACATGACATAGATTTGCAGGGAATTAAATATACTTGGACCAACAGGAGAGAGGAAAATGAGTTAATTCAGGTCAGACTTGACAGAGCTCTTGTTAGTGGCAAGTGGTTCAATCATTATTCTTGCTCCTTATCTGCCTATATCAGAGCTGGTTCTGACCAATACCCGATTACCATAAGAGCTAATTTCAATGGACTAAAAAGGAATTTCCCTTTTTGCTTTGAGAAAATGTGGACAATCCACCCTAACCTAGAAAACTTGATTGAGGAATGGTGGAGTATTAGGATTAAAGGAATGGTAATGTTCAAAATTGCAAACAAAATGAAAAATGTGAAGGATAACATAAAGAAATGGAACAAAGAAAACTTTGGAAATATTTTTACCAACAAAAAGAAAATTACTAAAGAACTAAAGGAGATCTAGGATAACATTCATCAAGACGGGTATAGTTTTCATACAAAAAATGAGGAAGATACTAAATTGGTTGAATATCATGATATTATCTCAAAAGAAGAATACTTTTGGAGGCAAAGGTCTAGAAATATTTTTTTAAAGGAAGGGGACAGGAATTCTAAATACTTCTTTATGACCACGGTGAAACATAGAATGGGAAACAAAATTTCTAGACTTAAGGTCAATGGGACCATTAGTGAGAAGGAGGAGGAATTTAGAAGTAAGGCTAATAACTTCTTTGGAGAGCTCTTAAAGAAAGTTGAGAACCTGGATATGGATTGCCAAGAAGAGTTGTTGGATGGTATTCCCTATATTATGAATGATGATCAAAATAGAGCTATTGCTGCTATACCTTCTATGGATGAGATTCAAAAGGCTGTGTTCTCCTTTGAAGGAGATAAAGCCCCTGGTCTGGATGGTTATCCTCTTTTCTTCTTTCAAAAATATTGGAGGATTTTGAAAGATGATGTTACAAATGAAGTTAAGCAATTTTTTGGGGCTAGAAGGATCCTCAAGGAATTGAATGGTACATTTATTGCTCTGATCCCAAAGAAAACTGGGGCTGGTAGTATGGACCAATTCAGACCTATCAGTTTATGCAACTCGATGTATAAGATTATTTCAAAAATCCTCACTTCCAGAATTCTCCTTTTTCTTCCTTCTCTTATCTTTGGACAATAGAATGGCTTTGTCCCTGGAAGGCAGATCCTAGATTCAATCATCTCGGTCCATGAAAATATACACTCTTTGACCATGTCAAAGAAGGAAGATTTTTTACTAAAACTTGACCTGTCTAAAGCTTATGATAGGGTTGATTGGGATTTTTTGATGGCTACTCTAGAGGCTTTTGGTTTCAATAAAAGAAGTAGAGACGTCATTCACTGCTTGGTCTCCTCTGCCACTTTCTCTATTCTTGTGAATGGCTCTCCTATTCCTTTCTTCAAGTCTTCAAGAGGTCTTAGGTAGGGGGATCCCTTATCTCCTATTCTTTTTGTTATCTTGGCAGAATGTTTGGGTAGACACATTGGTAGATTGGTTAACAAAGGAGAATTCAGGGGTCTAAAACCTTCCTCCAAGGATTTGATTTGTTCACATCAACAGTTTGTGGATGACTCCATAATAATGGGTGAAGCCTCTATTAAAAATGGAAAAACCATTAAAAAAGCCCTTGACAACTATGCTGCTGCTATAGGCCAGAGTATTAATTGGAATAAGAGCTCTATATTCTTCATTAATGTTCCTAAAAAAAGACAAGAAAGGTTAAAAAGAATTTTGGGTTGTGAGGTTGATTGTCTCCTAGGGTCTTATCTTGGCTTACCTCTCTACCTTACTCATTTAGACTCTTTTTGGCAAGACATGATTGATAAATTTCACAAAAGTCTTGCTGGTTGGAAGGGTGCTCTTCTTAGCCAGGCTGGTAAGATTGTTGTTCTCAAAGCTACCCTTCAAAGTATTCCTCTCTATGCCTTGAGTCTATTCAAAATACCTAAGAAGTTTGCAGAAAGCATAGAGAAAATCCAAAAGAACTTCCTTTGGTCCGGAGTGGAGAAAAAGAAAAGAATGGCTCTTATTGCTTGGGAGAAGGTTTGTAAACCTATTAGGAAAGGGGGTCTTGGTCTTCACACTATTATAAGTATAAATGAGTTTCTTATGGCTAAACTCCTTTGGAGATTGTTCAAGGACTCAGGAGAATGGAGCACTATATGGCACAACAAATATAATAGGGACAGTTCTGATTTTAATAACTTCTTAAACTATTATTCTATCCAAGGTGGATCATGTATTTGGGGCAATGCTTTAAGAAGAAAGGATTTGATTAAGAAGGGAGTCAAATGGAAGGTTGGTAATGGCAAGAAAATTCTCTTTTGGGATGACATCTAGCTACTTGATAAACCCCTTAAGGAGGTTCCTATTTGGAATGATATGTTTATCCTTTGCAAATAGATTTTAGGCATTCATGTGGAGGACTATTGGGGGGTGAATAAGTGGACTGATTTGCTAGGATAGATCCTTCTCTTAGAAGCTTGAATAATCTTTTGAATGTTGTTGTTCTTGTTGATGAAGAGGATACTCTAATTTGGAGATATAGTGCTAATGGCCTGTTCTCGGTTTCCTCTCTATACATGCAGAACTTTGAAGATAGTCCTGAACCATGTTGGGCTAAAGCTTAGTTCAAGGGATTAACTCCTAAAATTAATGTTTTCTTTTGGATCTTATTGCAGGATAAAGTTCTTACAATTGACAATCTCAGGAAAAGAGGCCTTGTTCTTACTAATAGGTGTTGTCTTTGCAAAAAAGATGAGGAGAATATCAACCATATGACTATCCACTATTCTTTTGCTAGGAAAATTTGGGAAAAATTCCTTGATTTGATGAATATGGAGTGGGTGTTCCCTCAAGACATTCAAGATTTGTTCACTTGCTGGAAGCCACCTACTAACAATAAGTTCTTAATCTCTTTTTGGAATTTCTTCCTTCCTTTCTTGTGCTGGGGGGTCTGGAAATAAAGGAATGACAGAATTTTTAGAAACAAGGAGTCCAACTGGGCTATTATTTTCCACAAGATTAAGAGAGCTCTTTTGGAGAATTTGGGGTTGATCAAGAATTATCCAAGACCCGAAGGATGAATGGGAGGCCAAAGTATATAAGAATTGGAAGTTTGAAGGAAGGAAGGTTCAAGATACCAAAAGAAATCTAAGAGAAGAGGCTAGGTGGGACTTGTATGCACCCAAAAATGGTCGCCTAGACTTTGGGCCCCATTTATTTGATTTATCAATCCTGAATCAGTTTTATCAATAATCAATATTTTTCAACATTATCAATTTCTTGATCAAGTCTTAATTTTGATCATATATGGGATTTTTATCCTATGGGCTAATCATTTATCCTAAGTCTTTATTTGATTAAAATGAATATTTCCTCCCCTTTTGATTAAATAAAAATCCCCCTTTTCCTCTTATCCTAAGTTGCACAAATAAAGCATTATTCCTATTTTACAAAAAGGAAAAAAAGCACTTTTGTCTCACATGGGCACAAAGTCAATTCCTATTGGAGGATACTTGTGCACACGGATCGCTCCTCTTTCAAGCTCCACCATTGATTAAGACTTTTTCCTCTTAATCTTAATGGTCCATTCCTTTGCATTTCTTATAAAAGGAAAGCGCTCTCCTCCATTTTCATACCATGTTTTTATGCTAATCTTATGCTGCAGGAATCCTTGAAGACTTTGAAGCTTTTTAGAGATCATTGTTGTATCCTACTTTAGATTTCTTCATTTGCTTCATAGTTTAGTTTACATTCTTACATAGTAGTTTCATTTCCATAACTCTCATAGCTTAGATTTCCTTTCATGCAATAGCATAACTTCACATAGCTTAATAGGAGGAATTTGTAACACTTGTTATTTCCATTTCATAGCTTAGTTGCATTGCATTTTAATTTCCATAGATTAGTTTGCATTGCATTTTCATAGTGATTCTTGAGGATATTGACACTCTTGCTCTTGTCCTCATTCGAATCTCTCATTGTGTGGTTGACTAGCAAGGTTGCAGCTCTAGCTGAGAGCAAATACATCATAGTCCTTTGCAACTCCATGCATAGAGAGCTATGAGCCACTTTGTGAGGCCTCACTTTTGAGCAACCTTGCATATAATGGTTCATAGAAGTGCACCATTTTAGTGTGTACATTTTTGGTGCCCACCGTGGGGTGCCAAAAATGTATGGTGTAAAAATGACTACACTTCTATGAATCATTACATGAAAGGTTGCTCAACAATGAGGCCTCACAAAGCGACTCATAGCTCTCTATGCATGGAGTTGCAAGGAACTTGATAGATTTGCTCTCAGCTAGAGCTATGAAACTAGTGACCTTGCTAGTCAACCATACAATGAGAGATTCACAATGAAGACAAGGGCAAGAGTGCCAATATCTTCAATAGAATCAAATTATGCAATGCAATGCAAATCTAAATGAGAATGCAAACTATTCTATGGAAATGAAAGTACAATTTAAGCTATTGAAAGGAAATACAAAGGATTACAACCTTCCTAATTAAGCTATGTGAAGTTATCTATTGCATAAAAGAAACTAAGCTATGAAATGAAGCTATGGATGCTATGATAATACAAGAAATAAAGTCTAAACTATGAAGCAATGAGGAAATCCAAGAAAAGCTTGATGTAGCAATGATCTCCAAAAGCTCCAAATGCACCTAGAAAACCTGTAGCATAACAATAGCATGAAAGAGATGGATATGCAAATGAAGGAGAGAGCTCTCCTTTTATAAGAAATGAGGTGAAATGGACCATTGAGATTAAGAGGCAAAAGACTTAATCAACGGTGGAGAAAAATGGAAGTTTGATCCTTGTGCACAAATATCCTCCAATAGGAAAATAGGAGTTGACTTTAGTGTCGATATGAGACAAAAAGTGCTTTTTCCCTTTTTATAAAATAGGAATAATGTTTTATTTGTGCAACATAGGATAATAAGAAAAGTGAGGATTTTTTATTTAAATAAAAGGGGAGGAAATATTCCTTTTAAATAAATAAAAACTTAGGATAAATGGTTAGCCCATAGGATAAAAATCCAATATATGATCGAAATTAAGACTTGATCAAGAAATTGATAATGCTGAAAATATTGATTATTGATCAAAATGATTCAGGGTTGATAAATTGAATAAATGGGGCCCAAAGTCTAGGATTGATAAATCAAATAAATGGTTCAGGACTATCTTCAAGGAGCAAGAGGGGTGTTGTGAACGGAAATCCTTATTAAGAACCATTAGATAGAAGCCACCTTGTTTAGCTGCTTATCTTCTTAGTGCAAGGATTGATCCAAGTGGTTTACCCGGATCACCTTAAGATACTCACCATATGTGTCCCTTTGGTTGTGTCATTTGACACTTCCATGACAAAGCCAATATCTCTTGTGGGTAACCACTTGGTGTGAGGCAAGGGGGCATCAAGTTGTGGGCTAAGTTGGTATGCATTGAGCCTTGACTTTTTAGAATAGATTTTCTTGAATTGTCTTCGGTTGTGTGATACCAGTGTAAATGTTCTCACATACAAACAATCGGTAGCATTCATAGGGTGCTTTTTCAATTTTGATATCACAAGTATTTGTCTTGGCAAGGTTGCTTTTGCCCTTGTTTCAAGTGTATGACATGTTTGATCCCTCATTGTTTGCAAACCTGCAAAAATTCTACTGATATTGTGATTGAAATTGAAAACATCAACCCTCAGACCAAAATTTTTGACCAAACAAACCCAAAAAATGCAAATTTCACACAGTTCTGGCCAAGAGTTAAGCAATTTTACAACAGTATCGCCTGCTTTGAGAGGAAATATCACATGATAGTTCACCCCTGATAAACTATCGCCTGCTTTGAGAGGAAATATCACGCGATAGTTTACCCCTGATAGACTATCGCCCGACCCTCTTGATGTTTATCACCCAGCTATTGAGAGGTCTATCACCTGCTATAAGGTGAAGTATCGCCCGATTATAGGTGTATCACCCTGGTAGCCTGGAGTATATCGCCTGGTTAATTTCTGTCGTGCTTCCAGTTTGATCAATTTTTAGTCAGGTTAGGTCTTTGAGTAGGTTTCTTGCTTTGTCATTTGAGACTTGTCTTGACTCTAAAATATCTGGTTTTAGTCCTCTGGGATAGCATCATTTGATTTACGAAATCAATTTGGGAATAATTGTCAAATTAGAAGGCCATTCTCAGTGACAAGGTTCATCTCTAGGATTGTTAGCTACATTCTTGGAAAATTTTAGTGCTTTTATTGTCCAAATCACTTTCATTTAAATCTCAATTTTGAATTTTGGCCTAGTCCAACCTCCTGATTCAAAAGTGCAAGGGTAGTCACACTTTGATTTGAAGCACCTCTTTGACAGTGTTGGTAAAGCCCCTTCTTCTATCTTTTCATTTCTCTTTGGACAATAGAGGACTTTGATTATCCTAGTTTGGTACTGACACTTTGAGAGGTCATCTTATCATTGAGAGTATCTTTCTTTCATGTCAGTTACAACAAGGTACTAAGTCAATCAAGAGAAGCGACCCCCTATTGCCTTTAGCCAGTTACCACCAGTTAAGACTTGTCAACAGCATAAGGGAAAATGACCCCTTTTTGATCAATCTCCTAAGAGTGAATCTGAGGTTTGTTTTAATCCAAAAGCTAATCCTAGTGAAGTGAGCACCTCTTTAGCACCACTTTCATCAAGTATGGACATGATTTACACTTTCACTTGACAACAAAGAGAAGCCATGAATCAAACTCTTGAGGATATGTTCCAACGACATAGAAGAGAGTACGGTGGTTCTTCTCATGCTAGTCCACCTGGATCACCTCCCAACAACGCGAGATATTTTGATGCCCACCAATGAGTTGAGAGACATTATAAGCAAACTCACTCAAATTTAGGGTCACAACATGAGGATCAAAACAATGAATCTAGTGATCACCACATCAACGTAGCCAACGCAATAAGGCATTCGAGACCATCCTCTCCACTTAAAGATACCTCTCCATATGCAAATATGAGATTGAAAAGCATTGAGAGGGAGAAGCAAGCCTATTTGGATGAACAAGCTGCTAAAAAGGAGAAATTTAGATAACTAGAAGAAGAGGAACGTGCATTATTGGACATAAGGAAGAGAGTAGCCAAAGAAGAAGAAGATAGAATCTATGCACAACAACTCCAAAACTGATTCAATGGGAGGGGAACCAATAGTGGGACCAACTCACCCCCATCTACCCCTTCGCCAAGTCCTAGAAGAAGATCAAGGACACCCTCATGATCCCCAAGTCCTAGAGGTAGAAGGGCTTCAAGATATGATCATCATAGGAGGCGGTCATCTCATAAACATTCAAAGCAACCCTCCCAATGAGCACATCATGGCTCACAACATGGAGGAAGTTATGCCAAATTTGATCATATGGATTTTATGACTATGCAACAAGAACCATCCTTTCAAGCATATGTGGAACGATATGTGGAACAAAACAAGGATCAATTCCTAGAAAGCCTTATCAACAAAGGTGCTAAGGTTCCATATAATTTTGACGTCCACCAAAAGATTAAGAAACATAATCCTTCAACCAATGAGGTGATCATGCAAATGCAAAAGGATATAGAAAGGATGAGGGCTCCTACGAGCACATTTAATTTGGACTCCATATGTCCCAACCCAATCGACAAGAGTGTGGTGTTGGTTGAGCTCCCTAAGAAAGTTGAGTTTCCAACCTATGCCAAATATGATGGCATTGGTGACCCTCATGACCATGTTCAATAGTTCTACATAATGAGCTTTTCTTTTCACCATGAAGACTCCTACTTGATGAGATTATTTCCAAGGAGTCTCAAGGGTCAAGCCATGGAGTGGTTCACCAACCTTACTCCTCTAGTAAAAACATTTAAAGAACTTGTCCAACGATTTGTTCAACATTTTGCTTATAATCTATCAAGGTCGGTCACAATGCTTGATTTGTGCAAACTCAAACAAAATCAAGGAGAGCCTTTTGTCACTTTCCTGCAAAGATGGAGACATTTGTGCTCAAAATATCCAAGGACAATTCCTGAGGAGGAACGAATAGACATCATTGTGAGCAACTTGATACCAAAATTAAGATATGAAGTAAGGAAGATCCCGTTTAATTCTTTTGATTCCATGGTAGAAGTGGCATGTCGCATAGAGGATGTCCTAAAAGAATAAGGGATTTTGGCTAAATCAACTAACAACAACAATAGTCAAAACAACAACAATAATGGTAATAAGGACAAAAAGAACTCTTATTGGAATAAGAATAAGCAGGTGGTTAATGATGGAGTTGTTGACTCATCACAACCTAAGAATGAAGGATTTCTTAATCTCTCTCATACAGTTCAAGCCATGAAGCTGCAAGCATCCTCAGGACAACAAGAGAATAAACCCAAGTATCAAGGGAAACCTAAAAAGGAAAAGAGACAATTTACCAAACTTGGGGACTCCTATGCAAACATCTTCAAGAAATTAATTGCTCATAATTTGGCACAACCTCAGGATCCTGCCAAGCACCGCATACCAGATCCTAAACCTCATTGGTGGGATGAGAAGGCCTTTTGTGTCTTCCACAATGGAATTGGACATGATATAGAAAATTGTTTTAGACTTAAACATCTTGTCCAAGACCTCATTGAAAGTGGATGATTACAAGTTGATGGCTTAACTACTAATGCAGATCATAAGGCTTTTAAAGAACCCTTGCCCAAATATGAGAAAGGAGAGAATTCTAACAACAAGCATGGCAAGGCCGCTATTAACTATACTTACACAAATGCTGAAAATGTTATTAATATGCTTGAAGTGGCTGATGATAATATCAACATGATGAGAGGGAAAGATCCTTATGGATATGATGTGGATTCAACTCCTATGTCTGATGAAAGACCCGTTGTGGTGCTAAGAGGTCCTCACTCACAAAGGATGCCCCAATCCCTCAATGTTGTCACTAGGGGTCAGTCTCAAGCTCCCATTATTATCAGAGGTCCTAGCTATAGCAAGTCTAAGAAGCCCATGTCCAAGGGTGTTCTTCCTAAATCTGCTGTTGGTCCTGATTCAAATTATAACCTTATCGACCAATTACAATGTACACCAGCGCAGATATCTATTTTTGAACTTTTAGAATTGTCCCCTAAGCATAAGCGTGTCCTTGAGGATGCTTTGCGAGCAGCCAGTGTCCCTAACAACTTAGATATTGATCAATTCCAGAATATGGTCAACCATTTGCCTAGCCCTCATTACCTCACTTTCTCAGAAGAAGATGACAAATCCATCAGTCATCCACATAACTTGGCCTTACACATTGAAGCCATTATTCATAAAACCCGTGTTAGGTGTGTATTGATAGATGGGGGTGTGGGGCTCAATATTTGTACCATGAGCTTGTTGAAGGCTCTAGGATATTCTGAAGAAGTCATTGACACAAGGAAAAGGATCACAATCAAGGCATATGATGAAGCAGAAAGAAGTTCTAAGGGATTGGCCATTTTGCCTATTTGCATTGGTCCAGTAGAAAAGGATATCTTATTTCAAATTTTTGATGTTGGACCTTTAGCCTACAACATTTTGCTAGGTAGGCCATGGATTCATGAAATGCAAGCAGTCCCATCAACGTATCATCAGTGTGTTAAGTTTCCCTATAATGGTGTAGAAATTTGCATACCTGGAGATAGTGCCTTGTCAGTTAATAATATTTCTATTGGATCACATGTACCTTTGAATAGGGAAGTTGACAGTTCTACTATTTCACTTGAACAATGCAAGGAGAAGTTTAAGACCATAGACCTTGGGATGGGCAATTATAAAATTGATTCTTTTACAAAAATGCCAATCTCTCCTAGGTCTTATGGGAAACCATCACCAAATATGAAACCTTCATCATCAGCAATGACATTATTTAGAAAATTTGTTGAGTCTTCGGTTCCTATTCAGGAAGAGAAAGAGGAAGTTGCCGTCAGAGACTGGATCTATCATGAGGAAAAATACCAACACAATGAGAACTTTGCTCCTTCACCTAAAGCTTATGGGAGAGGGTATACATTGGTTAAGAATATGGGTTATCCAGGATATGGTCCCCTTAGCCATAGGTTGGATGCTAAAGCTGAGCCTCTTAACCATGCCCTTTTTGGATGAAAGAATAAGTCAATAGTTGGCTTAGGTTTTGAAAATAAGAAGAAGAAAGGTGTCCCTATCCCAACTACGACGGACAGTGACAGTGATTCAGAATACACACCTGATCTTTCTAATCAACAAGACATGTCTGATGATTGGGTGCCTTCAACAAATCTTCTTTGGGGAGATTCAAAAGATTTGATAATTGACGGTCCTACTATCCCAGCTGCGACAGATAGTGACTATATGAATGCTAGATTGACAATGGAAAGTGTTGCTATCCTAGCTGCGACGGATAGTAACAATGCTAGCATTAGAGAAGGGGAAACCTTTCCCAACCTTGAGGCTTCTACATCATGAGGCCCAAATGATGATTCAGACATAGACTCACATGAGTACAAATGGGACTCACTTTCAGATGCAACAGTTGATTTGGACATGGATGTTGTCCATACTTATATTACCAACTTGATGTGACCAATGAGCTTAGTATAGGACTAGAGGATTGTACTCCTCAAATTGCCTTAGTGGATGACGCTTCGTTTGGTAGGACAAATCCTGACTCAGGTATCTTAGGAGGGGACTTGATGAATCCTGATTGTATGGTCATCAGAGATAACACCTTTCACATAAATAACATTGAACCAGTCATTGACCTACCCCTTGTTCACTATGACCTAATTAACTGGTCTCAGCGCCATCAAGAGCCTAGATTCCTTACTTTTTAGAATGATTACGAAATTGCTTGTTAACTAAATGCCATTGAACTCGTGGCTTCTTCCACCAGTGAACCAACAACAAGTATGACGGAGCCTGATATTAAGTACCTTAGTCTAAAAATAAAAGAAAAAGAAAAAGAAAAAAATAGGTCTGATGGTGAAAACCACTTTGTGGCGGTATCAGAACCAAAAATAGTAAAAAGAAATGACGTATCTGAGGGTGAAAACCTTTTTGAGGCACTTAAGGATGGGGTACTTAATAACTTGTCGAGTTATTTTTAGGATAGATCATCAATATTGATTGAGCCAACAAAACCAGTTAATTTGAACACAGAAGAAGCTCCTCAAATAATTCATCTTGCTCAGTCTTTATCAGAAGAAGAAACCAAGGCATATGTACAATTCTTACAAAAGAAGAAAATTAATTTTGCATGGACATATTAAGACATGCCAGGGCTTGACACAAATCTTATAATGCATCACTTATCCATAGCTCCAGGAGTCAAACCAGTGAAACAGAGACTTAGAAAAATGCATCCACATGTAGCTCTCCTTGTCAAAGTGGAATTAGAAAAACTTTTGAGAGCTGGATTCATCAGAGCCATCGATTATGCAGAATGGATCTCAAACATAGTACCAGTTTCCAAACATGATGGGTCCATTCGTGTATGCATAGATTTTAGAGATTTAAACAAAGCATGCCCAAAGGATGATTTTCCACTTCCAAACATTGACATGATAGTGGACATGATAGCAGGTTATGAAATATACTCTCTAATGGTTGGCTTCTCAGGATATAATCAAATTAAAATAGCTCCTGAAGACCAAGAGAAAATAGCGTTCACATGTGCATGGGGAACCTATTGTTGGAACGTCATGCCATTTGGGTTAAAGAATGCAGGAGCAACATACCAACGAGCTACGACCACAATTTTTCATGATATGATGCATAAGAACATGGAAGATTATGTGGATGATACCTTGGCTAAATCAAGAAAAAAGGATGCACACCTCACCGATTTGGAAGTAATTCTAGATCGCATGGAACAATTTCAACTCATATTGAATCCAAAGAAGTGCACATTTGGTGTCACCTCAGACAAACTTTTAGGATTTATAATCTCAGCAAAAGGTATAGAGGTTGATCCCGAAAAAGTCCAAGCAATTTTAGATATGCCACCTCCAAGAAACATTAGTCAGATGAGAAGTCTTCAGGGATGAATCCATTCAATTAGGAGGTTTATCTCACAACTGGTAGATAGAGAACAACCCTTTAATAAGACACTACATAAGGGCGCTTCTTGTGTATGGAATGAGGAATGCCAAAAGAGCCTAGATCAAATTAAACAATACTTGGCTAATCCTCCAATTTTGATGCCGCCTGTTCCTGGGAAACCATTAATTTTATAAATTTTGGCAACAGAGTCTTCTTTGGGGGCATTGTTGGCTCAATTAGATGATACTAGGAAAGAAAGGGCCATTTACTACATTAGTCATACTCTGGTATCTTATGAGATCAATTATAATAACATTGAGAAGTCTTGTCTTGCAGTGGTGTTTGCTTCCCAAAAGTTGCGACACTATATGCTCGCTCATAGTATACATTTGGTTGCAAAAATTGATCCTCTTAAGTACTTGCTTAGTAAGGCTCCCCTCACGGGTAGACTTGCTAAATGGATGATGGTTTTAACTAAATTTGACATAGAGTACATTGAAAGGAAGGCCATAAAAGGGCAAGCTATTGCTGACCAATTAGCTGATTTCTTAGTTAGGGATAGTATGCCTGTTCAAGTAGAGTTCCCAGATGAACACATACTGTATATAACCACTCGCACTTGGAAAATGTTCTTTGATGGTTCCCACATGCAAAATGGATCAGGTGCTGGAGTATTATTTGTCTCTCCACATGGGTACAATATTCCAAAGTCTTACAAAATTTTATTCTCATGTATGAATAATATTGCAGAATATGAAGCTTTAACCAATGGATTGAGAATAGCTATAGAATGGAACATAACAAAGTTACATGTCTTTGGAGATTCTCAGTTAATCATCAACCAAGTTAATGAGGAGTATCAAACCAAGGATGATAAATTGATACCCTACAAAAAGATGGTTGACTCATTGAGACGCTACTTTACATTTGTGACATTTCAACAGATCCCTAGGACAGAGAACAAAGATGCAGATGCTATGGCCACATTAGCTTCACTCCTTCAGTTGGAAACTCATGAATCAAGATTTGAATTCCTGGTGGAAGAGCTACACCATCCCATATTTGACTCATTTGAAAGTCATGTCATTTGTACCCTTGTCACACATGAGTCTTCCCGATATGGTGCTCTCTATTCATATCTTTGTGATGGCATCATCTCCAACACATTCAACCGTTCTGAACACCGAAACCTTGTCCGCAATGCCTCTCACCACACCCTTATCTCTGATGATTTATATAGGAGGGGTTTAGATGGGACACTCCTTAGGTTCTTGGAAAAGGAGGAATCTGACCAAGTGTTAGCCGACATCCATGAGGGCATTTGTGGTGGACATTCTAATGGTCTTGTCATGGCCCAAAGGTTGCTTAGGGCGGGGTATTATTGGCCCACAATGCAGATAGATGCAGTAGCCTTTGCTAAGTCTTGTGAAAAATGTCAGAAACATGGAAACCTGATTCATGTTCTAGGTAGGGAGCTGATTCCTTCTATTTCTCATTGGCCATTTCAACGCTAGGCCTTTGATCTAGTTGGGTAGATTCATCCCAACTCATCAGGTGGACATAAGTTCATTATTACTACCACTGACTACTTCACAAAATGGGTGGAAGCTGTGCCACTTTCTGTTGCTTCAGGGAAGACTATCTCTTTGTTTATCTTGAATCATATTATTTGCCAATTTGGTGTGCCTTCTGAGATTATCACTGATAACAGAGGACAATTCAAGAATAAGGACCTAAAGCATTTATGCAAAAAGTTTAAAATCAAGCAACATTGGTCCTCCATCTACTTTCCATAGGGAAATGAACAGGTAGAAGCCTCCAATAAAACCATCCTTAAGATTCTTCATAGGACAGTGCACAAGAATGGTAGGGATTGGCACTAACAAATTAATCCAGCACTATGGGCTTATAGAACTAGCATACGCACACCTACAGGAGCTACTCCTTTTTCTCTTACTTATGGTGCTGAGGCAGTATTACCTTTAGAAGTAGAGATAACTTCACTTAGAGTCTCACTCAAAGGTTTAATTACAGATGAGGATTACCGCGCCATGAGGTTACAAGAACTAGAACTTCTAGATGAGAAGCGTCAGGCTTCATTTGATCATATGAGAGTGTATCAAAAGCATATGTCCAAAGCATTCAACAAGAAGGTTTGCCCTAGAGAGTTTCAAATAGGTGATCTTGTTTTGTGAGAGAACCCTAAGAACCAACAGCATAGAGAACAAAAGGGTAAGTTTGAACATAATTGGCTTGGACCATATGTCATCATAGCTACTTTTGGTACAGGTGCATATTTACTGTCAGATCCAGATGGAGAACAGCTCCCTGATCCCATCAACATTTTGCACCTCAAGAAGTTCTATCCTTGATGCCCATTTTAGTCTGAGGCATTCTTTGTACATATTTTATGATCCTGAAAAAAATACCAAAAAAATCGATATATGATGCTGAACAAATCTTAAAAATCAGAAAATGTCCTGAAAAAAAGAGCATCTTAGTGAAAACCTAGCAATGGGCACTTTGATGTCTCATCAAAAAAAAAAATTCAAAAAATATAAAAAAGAAAAGAAAAATTGCAATAAAAATCCAAGTGGTGAAAACCTGGAAACAAGTGCTACTTGAGGCCTTTGCACCCCTATTTGTTAGCATGCGTCCTCGACACTTAGCTACCTTTCTCCATCATGCCTTGACCTTATTTGACTTGGTCTGGAATTGGTCTTTATCTTTGTCTAGGGGGCATAACTATTAGCATTGGTCTTTTAGGTGCGTTTGTCTCTTGGGGCATTTCACAACAGATGTTTTTCAACACCACCCCAAACAGTGTTTTTCAACACTACCCTTGCATCGAGTGTTTCTTAACACTTATTAGATGTCTTTCCCAATAGTTTAGTATGATGCAATATTTCTCATTGGTAGATGTGATACTCAAATTTTGACTCTATGACCAACACACACGCACTTAAACAATCAACTCGCTTGAGATATGTTGACTTCATTTTTCTTTGTGTGCTGTCTATGAGGATTTCATTGACGAGTGGTCTCTCCCTGAGAAGTTTTCAATGATGCATAGCTAGAAGACTGAGGGTATGAGAACATGTTTTATTTCTTTATCTGCTTGTGGGTACATTTTGTTGATCCTAACTGTCATGAGCATTTATGTTGGTCTTACTTGACACTATGGATTAACAATGTATTATCCTTGACTGTTTTATGTGAGTGCATGCTTCTAGTTATCCTGACTTTCATGTGTCTTGATACAAGCATAATCTCGCCATATCAAAACTTAGGTAATCTCACTGCACTAGTCATCTTGACCTACATGTCTTTGATGCCTAGGTGAGATGCCCACATTTCTATCTACTAAAGATCATATTCATATCCACATAGTTATGCTAGTGTGCATTGTATGATCTTACGACATTACCAATAACGCTTGATGATGATAATCAGATGTCTATAGGCATTGTGACCTTGCAAGACAACTACTTTTCATAGTAGCTTGCATTTCTAGGTTCATGTTAGTTTAGTTTTGCATTTTTGCATATGGAGAGAGCTCTCCTTTTTCATCTTACGTGGACCTGTTGGTCAACTGCGCTCACCTTCCACTTCCTCTCGATCATGTCTTTCACTCGTCTTTTTCATCTCAAACCCATTCTTGCTCATCACAAGGGGTTAATCATATCATCCTATATCACAACTATCATTTTCATAAACATGAGTCTATATTATACACATGAGAATCACACATACATCTATGAGAGAGAACATACATAAGCATAAACATTTTGAGCAAAATGACAAGACAATATACACAAACTGATACATCCATCACAAGTGAGACATAAACACATGATATCTCGAACATCCAGTAAATCTTATATATAATGTCATGATACAATATACAATATGGGATCCCAAAATCTGGATCACAGTCTCAAGATATGTCAAAAACATATAACCCTAAACCTAAGACTGACTGCCACCCTCATGTCTTGGTGCTAGCAGAGGTGGTGCTGGATCAGGAACTACATCTAATCTACCCACTATTGTAGAGTATGATGGTGCTCTCTGATCCTCTGGGACTGCCTGAATATAGATGCCATAATAGTACATGACTCGTGCAGCCTCCCTCTGTCTCTCTGCAATAGCAACCTATAGCTGCCTCTCCCAGCACTTTATCTCTGCTCTCTGATCTATGAGCTACTGATCCCTCATAGCTATAGCAATCCTCAACTGCAATATCTTAGCCTCGAGAGCCTGTATCCTTTCCCTCAGATCATCCCCTCCTGCAGGTGGGTCCTGCCTAACCGCAGCCTACTGGCGAGCTGGTCTCGCCGCATCAGGGGTGGCTGCCCTCTGTCCCTGTGGTCATTTTCAGCCACCTGATCTGGAACTCTCCCTAGCATCTCTCACCCTCCCATCGTCCCCTCCATCCCCACCATCCCCTCCGTCTCCTGCATCTCCACCCTCATCTCCCCCCTGTGCTAGTACCTGTGCATCTGGAATAGTGAACCGAGGGAACGACGCCCTTCACCGCTCTACCCTATATGCTGCATCGGCCCTTGCATCTACCACATCTGGGTAATACTCCCAGGGCTCGCTCCTAATACCAGCTATCTCTGTGATCACCTACTGATAATCTAACATGGGTAGCCACCCATGTCCCTCCTCATCCCTAGCTCTGGCGTATATAGTAGTCTCTGTAGAGACCCGCTACTACCTCCCAAACTGCCGCCATACCTGAGTGATGCAAAATCTCTCCACTATCTCTAAGTGTTGGCCTACTAGTGGCCAAGTGCACAACATATAACTCAGCTCATCATCTGAATCACTCCATCCCTCCACATCCCTGTATGGCCTCCATGTAAAAGTAGCCATCTCATCCAAAATCCTCCTATAATATGTCACATCCCCAATATGAGCATGTGATATGAAACCCATATATATGTATATATATGGGTATCTCCTCTCCCTCGACTGAACCATCAGGTGCATCACAGTAATGTGCTCCCAATCCCATACCTGTGCTAGGATGGCACCGCAGGCCCACGTCCGACCATCCTTATAAATGATCTCGTGTAGCTCATGATACATCTCGGTAAGAATGGCTAGTCCCCATGCCATCCGATGAGGTCTGCCTACCAAGTCGACCAATAATCTTCACCATCCAAGTGGGAATCCCTTCTGACTACGATCAATCATCAGGATCTGAGAAATAATGGATGCCACAATACATGGCACTGGGAAGTCTCTACCAAAATCGTCTATCAGCCTCTCCTAGCTAACATGCCTGTCCAGAATAGTCACATCTTGGAACATCTCCTAGATCAGTCGACGCCCCTCAGTGGCATCCTGATCATAGTATACTTGTGCCAACACACAAATCATGTTAGTTTTCATCCTTTGGAAACATTACATTTTACACGATTATAGCTTAAAACATGATTATACTTACCGGCTCTCCATGGCAGGGCACTCGTAGGATCTTGTAGACATCCTCCAAAGTAATGGATGCCTCACCTGTGGGAAGATGGAAGGTGTTGTGCTTGCTATGCCATCTCTCGGCCAACGCAGTCAACAACCTATGGTCAGCTCTGATGTATGAGAATTTCAGTAAATACCTGAACCCCATAGTCCTAATGTCAGCATTGTCCAGATCATCTAGATCTCGAACACACTTCAACCCGGTCACCTTCGGTGCTTTGATGATCAGCGCCGAAAAAACCTCCTGCAATCCATTAAACCAAGATAGTTGTTAGAACATATCATGATGGATGCCTAAAATCAGTCTAACACATCTTTAAACACGTAAAATTGTCTGGACCCATGTCATTTTTGCTTACAAAAAATTAAAATTTTAAATTTCACACTTGGGTGATACTGCTTTTTTGGAGAAGTATCATGCGATACTTCTCCCTATAGTGGTGCGATATACGTTGGGCCGTGTGATACTTCACCTGGTATCGCCCGATATTTCACTCAGTATCGTGCGATACTGGTGCCTATACCCGCGTGATACTTCGGGGACCCGCGAAGTATCGCACGATATTTCTCCCCAAAGGGTGCGATACTTTTAAAGTATCATGTGATATTTCACCTAAATCAAAAATTTGAAAATTTAAAAATTTACAAACGTGCTAAAAATGTATTAAATGACTCAAAACAGTGAGTTTTCTGAAAACGTACCGGGGCAGGATAGTGTGGTGGCCGGTTGTGCAACCGGGCGCGCTCGAATCGATGCCTGTGGATGGGAACTCCTGCTTGCTGGGCCATATTCTCTCTCAAGCTCTAAAAATTCTCAAATCACTACAAGACAAATGATTTTGAAAATGACAATTTTTACCTCTTTTTATAGCATTTTGACTTTTTGACCAATTTTTAGAACATTTCAAAATCGCGTGAAAATTGCACCCCTAGCTAATTTCGACATCCTGGATCCATTTTCGAACTCAAAATTTAAATCTGAGGTCATCTTGCTAGTCAAAATCATATTTCAAATCTTCTCCCTCTTCTGCGCAGTTGACTGACTTTTTGAGGCATAATTTGATTTTCGATGGACTTTCTTCCTTCCATGCCTCTCAAATTTTTTAGTCTTTCATTTGCTCTATTTCTAGTCTTCTATTTCTATTCTTCTACTTCCTCACTGGGGCATGTTTTCATGGCCTAATGGTTATCTTGTTATCATTTATCTTCGATTATGATTTCATTTCAATTTGATCATCTTTTATCGATTTGTTGTTCTCCTCTATCTGATTTTGATTTTGATTCCGAGGGGGCAGTACCTATGGGATTCTCATCCTTGATTCTCTTGATTTTCCTGATTCAAACATCTTTTGTGAGATTTTTCTCAAATTTGAGATTCTTATCTCTTACTTTGAATGTGATCCTGAATTGACCTCATGTTCAAAGGCCTTTCTTTATGTTTGTCCAGGTGTGATCCCGAATAGACCTCACATCTGAGTTGTTTTGTGATCCCAGATCGATCTCACATTTCAACTTCATTCTTTGACTATATGTGTTCCCAAATTGATCACACATTAGTCAAAGAGGGGCAAATGTATGCACCCAAAAATGGTCGCCTAGACTTTGGGCCCCATTTATTTGATTTATCAATCCTGAATCAGTTTTATCAATAATCAATATTTTTCAACATTATCAATTTCTTGATCAAGTCTTAATTTTGATCATATATGGGATTTTTATCCTATGGGCTAATCATTTATCCTAAGTCTTTATTTGATTAAAAGGAATATTTCCTCCCCTTTTGATTAAATAAAAAGCCCCCTTTTCCTCTTATCCTAAGTTGCACAAAGAAAGCATTATTCCTATTTTACAAAAAGGAAAAAAAAACACTTTTGTCTCACATGGGCACAAAGTCAATTCCTATTGGAGGATACTTGTGCACACGGATCGCTCCTCTTTCAAGCTCCATCACCGATTAAGACTTTTGCCTCTTAATCTTAATGGTCCATTCCTTTGCATTTCTTATAAAAGGAAAGCTCTCTCCTCCATTTTCATACCATGTTTTTGTGCTAATCTTATGCTGCAGGAATCCTTGAAGACTTTGAAGCTTTTTAGAGATCATTGTTGCATCCTACTTTAGATTTCTTCATTTGCTTCATAGTTTAGTTTACATTCTTACATAGTAGTTTCATTTCCATAACTCTCATAGCTTAGATTTCCTTTCATGCAATAGCATAACTTCACATAGCTTAATAGGAGGAATTTGTAACACTTGTTATTTCCATTTCATAGCTTGGTTGCATTACATTTTAATTTCCATAGATTAGTTTGCATTGCATTTTCATAGTGATTCTTGAGGATATTGGCACTCTTGCTCTTGTCTTCATTCAAATCTCTCGTTGTGTGGTTGACTAGCAAGGTCGCAAGCTTGCAGCTCTAGCTGAGAGCAAATACATCATATTCCTTTGCAACTCCATGCATAGAGAGCTATGAGCCACTTTGTGAGGCCTCACTTTTGAGCAACCTTACATATAATGGTTCAGAGAAGTGCACCATTTTAGTGTGTATAGGACTATCCCCCTAATGGCTCGGTTAAAGTTAATTTTGATGGTGCCTCTAAGGGCAATCCTGGAACTGCTAGCTATGGTATTGTTAGCAAAGATGAGTATGGGAACTATAAAGGGGCTATGGCCATTCCTATAGGTTTTAATACCAACCAGGTAGCGGAGGCTAATGTTGCTCTTTATGGGTTGCTATTAGCCAAAAGGAAGAATCTGGATTGAAGGGGACTCCCTAAATATTGTAAATTGCTTGAAGAATACAATGACCCCTTTGTGGACTATAGCCAATATTATTAGAAAGACTAAAAAAATTATTGACTCCTTTGAAAAGTGTATGATAACCCACAATTTTAGGGAGGCCAACTCAGTGGCTGACTGGGCTGCGAATGTGGCTTGTAAAATCCAGGTGGATATTGAGTGGAATGATGGTTTTGCTCTCCCTTTTGAAGGGTCATCATTAATTAATAAGGAGAAAATGATTAGGAAGAAACACATTTTGAATGAAGAACATATTAATGAGTATTGATTGTAGAAATTTGTGTGATGCTCATGAAGGATAGTGGGTTGATTCTGAGATAATTATTGGGGTTTTTTGGCATAATTTATGGGTCCTTTAAAACATTAAAGGGTTTTATTACAACTCGAAGGCTAATCTGCAGAGTGCCAGGATTAATCTTGAGAAGGGCTTTATGATCTCTCATAGAGCTATGGGAGGTGGGAAGAGAGGGTGTGAGCCAGGGAACTATAGTGATTGGAAACAGAACAAGGAGATATGGAAAATAGTCAAAGATTGGGGTCTGGTGGCTTACGTGGAGAGATTGCATGGAGGGAAAGTTGCTGTGACCATGAATTTCATCAAAACATGGAACAAGGGGAGTGTTATGGTTGGAACACAAAATATGGAGGTGACTGAGGAGGTTATTGCAAAAGCGACAGGCTTGATGACTGAGGGCATCAACTTCTACAGGGATAGGAAGATTTTGGACAAAGCCTTGGAGGCTTTTGCGCCTACGGAGTAGGAGAGAAATCGCATGGTTAAGGTGAAAAACTCATACTTTAATCCTCAGTGTATATCCAGGCCCTAGCACCTTGTTTTATTTGTGATTATTGGCTACATTACCCTTGATGGTCGGTATACTAAAATTTACAACCATCATCTTATCCTTCTGAATCACTTTAGGCATGGGGTAAAAATTAATTTTCCTTTTTACCTACTGAGATCTTTGAATGCCTCTATCCTCCACTAGAAAAGGGATCTAGAGGGTGATAATGCTTGCCATGAAGGGCTTATGGTCCTCATTTATGAGGTTTTAAAATCGAAGAAGGTGGAAAGACCCCAACTTAACAGAAAAGCCCTTGAGGATTATGACACTGATGGGAAAGAGTCTTAGGAGCCTTTTATGGAGGATAAAAAAGAAGACGAGGGGGACTCTGAGGAGTACCAGGAGTCCAGCCCCAAGAGAAATAAAAAGAAAAGGAAGGTGGAGGATTCGATCACAGAAATGGATTTAGAGAAAGATGAGAGCAGGGAGGAAAGTTCTAAGAAGAAGGGAAAAAATAGAATGGAGCCCATTGGAAAATGCACCAGAGCCAAAAAATGGAAGAAGAAAGTTGTGAAAAGGGTTTTTATATCCTTTGATGAGGGCTCTTCCTCTCAGGAAAAGATTAATCAGAAAGACCGTATGGACACTAACCCTGCTGTGGAAGAGAGTGTGGGAACCAGAAAAAATGTGTGGGTTGAGGATAATATCTTGCACGAGGTCGCATAGGCTGTGACTAATATTGGGAAAGATGGGAATGAGAAGGATAAGGTCAACATGGAGAAGGAGAATGTGGAGATCTCTAAGGAGAAAACAAAGGGAGGGAATAAGGGTTTTGAGAAGACGGAGGGAGGGAATGTGGATTTTGAGAATTTGGGTTGTTTGGCTTTTTTGACTACCCTCAGCAATATGAAAACTGACATTACTGTGATGAAGTCCCATATTCACCAGCTACAAAAAGAGATGGAGGTTCTTAAAAGGATGCACCTGGGGGAGAAAACTATGGGCCAGACAATTGATGAGCTCATTGACATTGTTGCTAGGGCTGAGGGTCTTGCTATCTTCAATGATAGAATTATTGCCATGGAGAAAAAAATTGAAAACAGTAATGGAATGACCAAGAAAATTGAGATTATGGAAAAAAGAATTGACAAGCTGGAGAAGACCATTGGGAATATAGTAGAGCAAAGCTATGCTATCCTTAAGGCATCAAATGAGCATGTAAAGATCCTGGTGGACAAGCTCGACAATGGGAAAGGGAACCAAGAGATTACAGAGGCTAAAGATGATCAGGGCCCTAGCAGGCGTACTAGATCCAAGTTCAAGAAGATGGAGGATGAAAAGAATAATGGCATTGATGATCTGAAGTTGTCTGCTACAAACATGCAGATTCTTGCTGATCAGGTAGCAAAATTAATGAAATGTGTTTAGATAGTAGCTTGCTGTCTTGTTGTCCTTTTGCTATCCTTTGTCTTTTGTTTGTTCTTTTTGTTTAAGGACTCGTTTGTGTGGTTTTTTTGGTGCTGTTGCACTTGTCCTTTTGGACCTTAAATGCCTATTCTGTAATCCTATTGTAAAAGGTTTCGGGTCCTTTCAAAACCTATTTTTTACGTAAACAAAACAAAGACCGACGACAATAATATTATATTTCAAAATAAACTTATATTTTCCCAAGTCAAGAATCTCAAGATATAAATGACCAAAAAATTATGAATATCTTATTTCTACAAATTTTTCTTCGAATGAATACTTCACAAATTTGTATAATCTCCAATAGGTACAAAGTGGAATATCTAAAATGATATTTCCAACTGGAGACTAGGGTAGATACTCTCACCACCGAAACTGTGCACTCCTTCAACTAGCATGCCTTCAACAAAAGTAATAATGAAATTCCAAATATTTGATGATGATTTACTTCACCCAACCAACTGCCTTACAAAGATCTCCAGGAAACATCTAGAAGGTTAGGTTGAATAAATAAAGTGACTTACTTTATTAATTTATTATTTCCACTATGTTTTATAAGTAAATAAATTAATTGAAGTCATCCTTAGGATATAAAATTAAATTTTGAGCAACTTAATTAATTAATTTAATTAAGTCTCTTTTGAAAACTTGGGGACATTACAATCCCCTTGACCCAAAGATTGATTCCCCTCAAACAATCTGCCATCAAAATTTGTTGTCCTTTGAAAGAAAGTACCAAGATTGCAAGCCAATTATGGAGACTAGAATGAACACCTATCAAAAGCTCTATGTTGCACCATGACTGCAAGTACTACCTCTACTACCTCCTTAACTCTCTTGGATGCAAGCTGATAGAGCCTTCGAATGTAGCTGGCTAAGTTTCCAATCTTGTGCAAAACTCCATCAAGATTTTGTTGCTCTACTCTAATATAAAAAACATTATGCACAAAGTTTAGAAGTAATTCATCATGATCCCACTAAATTAATGCATTAGATATGTCAATGTCATTGCTAGGGTTCCCTAAACATCACACTTATCCTCCCTCCTATGGTTAGAGCTCCTTAACATAATGGACAACTAATGTAAGAGTTCGAGGAAACTACAATAGGGTGTATGAAGCATTTTTCATTTCTAAGTCCAAGGACAGGGCATCCTTACACCCCCTTGACCTCATGCTTAGAAGGACTCGAAACAATTTCTCCCTCCTTGTATTCCTTTATTACCCTTACCATGATTGACTACGATAAACATATATGAGTTACTTAGTATTACATGTTTTCTCTAAATAAAGGTTGACATAATAATTTAATATTCATACACATTATTTATAAGAAATAAATCTTAAATATGACCATTATTCATAAGGAAGAAATAAAAAATAAAGCTCACTATGTTATTTATTATAAGAACTAATACTTATTTTATAACTAGCAGTTGTCATTGCACCAAAAGATTGACCTATTAGTGTCTCATACAACTAGTAGACTTATGGAAGACACATGAGGATCTTAAACCATGTCATGAATCCCAAATGGGGATGTTGGAGGTTAGTCAAAGAATTCCTCTCAGCATCACCTAAGGGGATTCAAACATGTGACCAATCTCTTATACCACTTGTTACAACTAGCAGTTGTCGTTGTACCAAAAGATCGATCTGGTAATGCTCAATACAACCAATAGACTTAGAGAAGACATAGGAGTTTGTTAAACCATGTCACAAATCTTGAAGGGGGATGTTGACAGTTAGTCCAACAACTCCATACCAATTTATAATAATATTCAATTTCTCTATTCTATAAGTCATATCCTTGTAAGACAAATTTGACTAGTTTGATGATTCGAGGTATTTCTGAGTTATGATTAGTTATGATTAACTAATTATCAATTAGATGATTGAGAAGTGATGATATAATAAATTTTATTTTGACATGCTGATGGATGGTGGGTGAATGAATATTTTTGATAAAGGTAAAAATAGGTTTTGAATGGAACCTGAAACCATTTACAAAATAGAAGAAATTTTTTTTAGTTAAGCAAATACATAATTCAAAAGCCTACTATACATCAAGGAGCAGGACCCAAACTAAACCGAAAAGATTTTAAAAAAACAAAACAAGCAGAAACAAAAAAACAAAACCTGGCATAGAAACCAGCAACCACCCAACCACCAACCAGTAGAGACTACTTTATCTTTTTCATGGCCTTCTCCACCTATTTTTGCAGATCCTCCATCTTCTGAATGGAGTCTTTGAGACCTTTCAGCTCCTTAGGGGTTTTTGGTAGCTTCCTTTTAAGGCCAGTTCTAGTTTTAGGTCCTAGCCCTGAGCTCCTAGCACTAGCATCCAATGTTATAGTTGTATTCTCTAGCATGCTATTCTCCAGATGGTTATACAGAGCCTTAAGATTCATCACTGAGACACAAAGGCCCTCATTGTTGTGCTTAATAACTTCATTTAATGAATGTTAATTTGGTAGAATGATGCTTGATTTTTGAATTATATGTATTCTTGATCCAAGTTAAAGTGACGATTTATGTGAATTTGATTATTGTTTTCTTGATCTTTCCATTTGATTAATTTCTTAATTTATTGGGAGACAATGGAGGAAGGATAATGATTGATAAGTCAATAAATACTTGGAATGAAATCTCCTTTATACTTTAATGGTCAAAGGGTCATCACCATTCATAATAATTGAGTCACCACAACCTGAATGGGTAGAAGAGTTGGCATGGGCTATGGGTTTTCTCCTCATTCGTAGTAGGTTTTAATTTGAGTCCCGGGCTTACCCAATGCACATGTCTTGTAGGAAATTACATGCATCCTTAGAGGGATATTATTTCCTTAGCTCAGCCCTCCCTGAACCCCAACTTATAAATATGTAAGACCAAGATAAGATAAGTTGGGCACTGAGATGTGTCGTAGGGATACCTCTATGTTAACAAAAAAAAATTGAATCACCAGTTTTCATTGTTGCCTTTGTGAATAATATATTATATCCAACATTGATTTCACTTGAAAGTCCTCTTAAATAGAAACCTTCTCCCCTTTGTATCTTCCAATGTGGGGGAGAGTCACACATCTTCATCATGTTTTCCTTTTGCAATCACCACAACCTTTCACAATTACAACCTTCGAAATAGTCACAACCCTTTAATTTTTTTTCCTTTACAAGCATCACAACCTTTCATAACTTTTCATTTTGAATGAATCACTTCTTTATTTTCTCCTCATTTCTTTCTTTTCTTCCATTAATTGTTAGAGAGATAGTCTTTGTTAACCTCTCCCTTTCCTAAACCTCAACTTGAAAATATGTAAGACCAAGGTAAGCTAGCTTGGGCATTGAAATTAATCAGGAGAATACCTCTAAGTTAACAAAAACAAGAATTGAGTCACAATGTTTCATTGTTGCATTTGTGAATAATATATTATTCCCCACATTAATTTCACTTGAATGTCCTCCTAAATATAAACCTTCTCACCTTTATATCTTCCAATGTGGGAAGAGTCACATCTCTTAATCATTTTTGCCTTTTGCAATCATTACAACCTTTCACTTTCCACCCTTCAAAGAGTCACAACCCTTAAACATTTTTTTTCCTTTGTGAGCGTCACAATATCTCATAACTTTGCCTTTTGATGAAGTCACTTCCTTATTCAGTTTAATATTATTTCTTTTTCTCTTCCATTCATTTTTAGAGAGCTAGTTTTACCTCACTCACCCCTTTCAGAACCCCAATTTGACAATATATAAGATGAAGGTAAGGTAGATTGGGCACTGGGATGAGTCATAAGGATACGTCTATGTTAAAAATAAAAAAAAGAATTGGCTCACCACATTTCATTTTTGCCTTTCTAAATAATATATTATACCCCACATTTCATATCAATGTCCTAAAATAAAACCTTCTCCCCTTTGTATCTTCCAATGTGGGGGAGAGCCGCATCTCTTCATCATATCTATTCTTAGAAAGAGTCACAAATTTTCACAATTGCCACTCTTTGAAAGAGTCACAAATTTTCACCATTTTTGTCATTTGAGAGTGTCACAACCTTTCATAACTTTTCCTTTTGAATGACTCATTTCCATATTTTCTTCTTATTCTTTCTTCTATTACATTAATCCTTAGAGGGATACTCTTGCCCCAACTCATCGCTTCCTAAACCCCAACTTGGAAATATGTAAGACCAAGGTAAGGTAGGTTGGGCATTGGGCCAAGTCACACGAATACCTCTGAGTCAACAAAAAAATAATTGAATGACCATTTTTTATTTTTGCCTTTTTGAATAATATATTATACCCCACATTGATTTCACTTAAATGTCCTCCTAACTTGAAACATTCTCCCCTTGTATCTTCCAATGTGGAGGAGAGTCACATCTCTTCATAATGTCTACCATTTGCAATCGTCACAAGATTTCACAATCAGCACCCTTGAAAACTGTCACAACCCTTCATTGTTTCTATTATTTATCGATGTCACAACCTAACATAACTTTACATTTTGAAAGAGTCACTTCCTTAATTTTTTTTCATTCCTTTTTCTCTTCCATTAATTCGTAGAGGGCCAGTCCTTCCTCATCTTACCCCTTCTTGAACCCCAACTTGGCAATATGTAAGACCAAGGTAAGGAAGGTTGGGCATTGAGCAGAGTCATATGGATATCTGTGAGTTAAAAGAAAGAATTGAGTCACTACTTTTCATTATTTCCTTTTGTGAATAATATTTTATACCTCACATTGATTTCATTTGAACATCTTCTTAAAATGATACATTCTCCTCTTTGTATCTTTTAATGTGGGAAAAAGTTACATCTCTTCACCATATCTTCTCTTAGAAAGAGTGACAACTTTTCACAATTGCCACTTTTCAAAATAGTTGCAAGTACCCTTTACTATTATTGTCCTTTGCGAGTGTCACAACCTTTCATAACTTTTCCTTTTGAAGTAGTTACTTCCTTATTTTTTTTTCTCTTCCATTAATCCTTAGAGGGTGTCTCTCCTCAAATCACCCCTTCCTGAACGCCAACTTGGCAAGATGTAATACCAAGGTAAGGTAGGTTGGGCACTGAGATAATTCATAGAGATACCTTTGAATTAAAAAAAAAGAATTGACTCACCACTTTTCATTGTTGTCTTTTTGAATAGTATATTATACCACACATTGATTTTATTTTAATGTCCTCATAAATTGAAATAGTCTCCCCTTTGTATCTTCCAATGTGGGGAAGACTCACATCTCTTCATCATATTTTCCCTTTGCAATCGTCACAACCTTTTACAAATTTAACATTTCAAAAGAGTCACAACCCTTCACCATTTATGTCATTTGAGAGTGTCACAACCTTTGATTTTAGAGATGTAGGGGAAATGGATTAACTTGATGTCTAAAAAACAAACATTGACTAAATGATAATAACTATATCCTTCCACACATTCATAATGAGACAAAGAAACATTCCTTAGTTAGTTAATAGAATAACAATAGAACACTAAACTAAACTATACATTTTGAAAAAAACTTTTAGATTCAGATGCATAGTGGGTTACACTTTTTTGGTTGGATGGACAATCTAACTATAGCAGTGATTGCACAAGGAGATACACTCAGTTGGCCATGAAGAATCTCTGTATAGTTTTGTTTGGCTAAAGAATAATCTATAAAAGCCCTTGTCTGCCACATCCAACAACACTAGCAAAGTCCACCCACCATTCCTACCAATTCTAAGTATCTTGTGGAAATAAGTTACCCGCTAATATAAAAACAATCCACAACCATAGTCTATTATGTTATACTTGCTAATATGAGATTCAATGCTACCAATATCAAACCACCAATATGACTTTTGCATATGCATTATAAATATTTATCTCCAAACATTAGAGTGAGAATAATTAGTCTCCTCCCATTAACGACAAGAATGAAGTCACAATATGATAGTAGACACTAAGAAAATGCTCAATATTCTACATGAAAAAGGGACTCTTTGTGCTTTGGTAGGGATTTCTTCAAGGGATTAAGCTAGCAAACTAAATATGGTGGGAATATCCATAATAGGTAAAGCCAAAATATCAATATTGTTGAATCTACACTAAGCATAGACTATTATATTGGTTACCATAAAATATGCAAGTCGACCCCTCAATAGGAGCTCATGACACATGAAGGTTAATGCCAATATTGAGATACAACCAAGAAACATCTTCACCCAATACAATTGTCATATTGATAAATAAATTACAATTGTATCTTCCCAATACTTAATTAAAGCTGATACAAATATTTATCTTTGACTTTTTTCTTTCTAATGTCAGAAACATGAATATTTGACGTCGTCCCTTAATCCTGGTTATAACCATTGATTTGTGGATGTTGGGTCCAACACAAAATACTACGCCCAATATTATCAATTAACCATTGACTTAATATATTGTCCAGTCATATTAAATCCATTATGTAATATTGCAACATCAAAATATTTATCTTCCAATTATATAAATATTAATCTAGCCCATGATGATATATTGAGCTGCTGCACAATAGTTTCCTTTCTTTGCACTTAAACTCTCAATAATAATATTAAAAATAATATCTCATAAATCAGAACATATAAAGCATACGATATATATCAAAATATCTAATGATAACATGAACAACAGAGACTGATGAAAATAATATTATTTTTCAAAACAAACTTATATTTTCCCAAGTCAAGAATCTCAAGATATAAATGACCACATACTTGTGAATATCTTGTTTCTACAAATTTGTCTTCGAATGAATACTTCACAAATTTGTATAATCTCCAATAGGTACAAAGTGGAATATCTAAAATGATATTTCCAACCAGAGACTAGGGTAGATCGTCTCACCACCGGACCTGCACACTCCTTAAACTAGCATGCCTTCAACAAAAGTAACAATGAAATTCCAAATATTTGACGATGATTTACTTCACCCAGCCAACCACCTTACAAAGATCTCCATGAAACATCTAGAAGCTTAGGTTGAATAAATAAAGTGAATTACTTTATTAATTTATTATTTCCACTATGTTTTACAAGTAAGTTAATTAATTGAGGTAATCCTTAGGATATATAAAATTAATTTTTAGGTAACTTAATTAATTAATTTAATTAAGTCACTTTTGAAAACTTGGGGACATTACAATCCTCCCGACCCAAAGATTGGTTCCCCTCAAAAAATCCGCCAACAAAATTGGTTGTCCTTAAAAAAGAATTACCAAGATTGGAAGCCAATCATGGAGATCAAAGTTAACACCTACTGAAAGCTCTATGTTGCACCATGACTGCAGGTACTACCTCTACTAACTCCTTAACTCTCTTGGATGCAAGTTGATAGAGCCTTTGAATGTAGCTGGCTAAGTTTCCAATCTTGTGAAAATCTCCATCAAGATTTTGTTGCTATACTCTAATATAAAAAAATATTATGCCCAAATTTGATAAGTAACTTTTCATGATCCCACTAAAGTAATGCATCAGATATGCCAATGTCATTGCTAGGGTTCCCTAAACATCACACTTATCCTGCCTCCTATGCTTAGAGCTCCTTAACATAATGGACAACCAATGTAAGAGTTCAAGGAAACTACAATAGGGTGTCTGAAGCATGCTTCCTTTCTAAGCCCAAGGATAGGGAATCCTTACATCCCTTTGGCCTCATGCTTAGAAGAAGGTCTCAAAACAATTTTTCCCTCCTTATATTCCCTTATTACCCATACCATGATTGACTACAATAAACATATAAGAGTTACACATTATTACATGTTTACTCCGAATAAAGGTTGACATAATAATATTATATTCATACACATTATTTATAAGAAATAAATAATAAATAGGACCATTATTCATAAGAAAGAAATCATAAATAAGGCTCACTATGCTATTTATTATAAGAACTAATACTTATGTAATATCTAGTGGTTGTTTTTGCACCAAAAGATTAACCTATTAGTGTCTCATACAACCACTAGACTTATAGAAGATACATGAGGATATTAAACCATGTCATGAATCCCAAATGAGGATGTTGGAGGTTAGTCAGACAATCCCCCCTCAGCATCACCTGAGGGGATTTGAACATGTGACCAATCTCTTATACCACATGTTACAACTAGTGGTTGTCGTTGCACCAAAAGATCGACCTAGCATTTCCCAATACAACCAGCAAACTTAAAGAAGATATAGGAGGTTGTTAAACCATGTCATGAATCTTGATAGGGGATGTTGGTAGTTAGTCCAACAACTTCATACCAATTGATAATAATATTCAGCTTCTCTATACTATAAGATATATCCTTGTAAGACATATTTGACTAGTTCGATGATTTGAAGTATTTGTGAGTTATGATTGACTAATTATCGATTAGATGATCGAGAAGTGACTATATAATATATGGTAGTTTGACATGTTGATGGATGGTGGTTGATTGAATGTTAATTTGGTAGAGTGATGCTTGATTGTTGAATTATATGTATTCTTGATCCAAGTTAAAGTGATGATTTATGTGAATTTGATTATTATTTTCTTGATCATTCTAATTGATTAATTTCTTGATTTATTGGGAGATGATGGAGGAAGGATAATAATTGATATGTCCTTAAATAATTGGAATGAAATCTCATTTATAGTTTATTGGTGAAAGGGTCACCACCATTTATAATAATTGAGTTATCGTAGCCTGCATGGGTAGAAGAGTTGGTTTGGGCCATGGATTTTCTCCCCATTCGTATCAGGTTTGAATTTGAGGCCTGGGCCTACCCAATACATATGTCTTGTAGGATATTACGTGCATCCTTAGAGGGATAGTCTTGACTTATATCTCCTCTCCCCGAACTCCAACTTGGAAATATGTAAGAACAAAATAAGACAAGTTGGGCATTGAGATGAGTCATAGGGATACCTCTAAGTTAACAAAAAAATGAGTCACCAGTTTTTATTATTGCCTTTTTGAATAATATATTATTTCCAACATTGATTTCACTTGAAAGTCATCCTAAATAGAAACCTTCTCCCCTTTGTATCTTCCAATGTGGGGGAGAGTCACACATCTTCATCATGTTTTTCTTTTGCAATCATTACAATCTTTCATAATTACCACCTTCGAACGAATCACTTCTTTATTTTCTCCTTATTTATTTATTTTCTTCCATTAATTCTTAGAGAGATAGTCTTTTCTAACCTCACCTTTTCCTAAATCCCAACTTGAAAATATGTAAGAGCAAGGTAAGGTAGGTTGGGCATTGAGATGAGTCATGGGAATACCTCTAAGTTAATAATAAAAATTTTGAGTCACAATTTTTCATTGTTGCATTTGTGAATAATATATTATTACCCACATTAATTTCACTTGAATGTCCTCTTAAATTGAAACCTTCTTGCCTTTATATCTTACAATGTGGTGAGAGTCACACCTCTTCATCAATTTTGCCTTTTGCAATCATTACAACCTTTCACAATTGCCACCCTTCAATGAGTCGAAACCCTTCAACATTTTTTTCCTTTGTGAGCATCACAATATTTCATAACTTTGCCTTTTGAAGAAGTCACTTCCTTATTTTCTTCAAAATTATTCATTTTTCCCTTCCATTAATTCTTAGAGAGCTAATTTTGTCTCACTCATCCCTTTTTGAACCCCAACTTGGCAATATGTAAGACCAAGGTAAAGAAGGTTGGGCACTGGGCTGAGTCATAGGGATACCTCTATGTTAACAAAAAAATTGAATTGAGTCACCATATTTTATTGTTGTATTTCTGAATAATATATTATACCCCACATTTCATATCAAGGTCCTAAAATGAAACCTTCTCCCCTTTTTATCTTCCAATATGGGAAGAGTCACATCTCTTCATCATATTTTTTATTAGAAAGACTCAGAACCTTTCAAAATTTCCACTCTTCAAAAGATTCACAACTATTCACCATTTTTTTTTCTTTTGTGAGTGTCACAACCTTTCATAACTTTTCCTTTTGAATAACTCACTTCCTTATTTTCTTCTTATTTTTTTTTCTATTACATTAATCCTTAGAGGGATAGTCTTTCCTCAACTCACCCCATCCTGAACCCCAACTTGGCAATATGTAAGACCAAGGTAAGGTAGGTTGGGCATTAGGCCAAGTCACGAGGATACCTTTGAGTTAACAAAAAAGAATTGAATCACCACTTTTTTTTTTGCCTTTTTGAATAATATATTATACCCCACATTGATTTCACTTGAATGTCCTCCTAAATTGAAACATTCTCCCCTTTGTATCTTCCAATGTGGGGGAGAGTCACATCTCTTCATCATGTCTACTATTTGCAATTGTCACCAGCTTTCACAATCACCACCTTTGAAAAGAGTCACAACCCTTCACTGTTTCATTATTTGTCAGTGTCACAACTTTTCATAATTTTGCCTTTTGGAGGAGTCACTTTCTTAAAAAAAATTCATTCCTTTTTCTCTTCCATTATTTCTTATAGGGCTAGTCTTGCCTCAACTCACCCTTTCTTCAGCTCCAACTTGGCAATATGTAAGACCAAGGTAAGGTAGGTTGGGCATTGAGATGAGTCATAGGGATCTCTGTGAGTTAACAAAAAAAAAGAATTGATTCACCACTTTTGACTATTTCCTTTGTAAATGATATATTATATGTAACACCTCTCCAACCATAACATTTTGATATCCCTCTAGAAGTTAGGGGAATGTTGTAGAGACTTATATTCTTGGATAAGAGTAGGTTTTTGTTTGAAGTTTGAATAACAAATTCATTCTTAAATATAATACTTTTACTTTCATTTAGGTAGTGATAAATGTTTTTGGTATATTCTTGCATGTGTACTCATATATTTTTATGATTGCATGGGGTCTTGATGATATGGAGGCACCCAATAGAATTGTATCAGCTAATATTTATCAATGGTTATGATCTCTTGGATAAATTAGGGTCAATATTGATACTTGGGTACTTAAACTTTAATAGATAAATAAATGCTATGGTTTCCAGATATCTTTAATGGTTTGATTATTTGATTATGATTATGATTGACATGACTATCATTCAATGATTACATGAATGACCATGACTATCTCTATGAGACTAACCATAGTTATATGATGTTTGACCTAACCCGCAACCCTTGTGCTTGTAGTACCCTTTCTAATAGTTCTACTTGTTCCATTGAAGTTGGATAGCATTATGACATTCTAGCATTTATGGACTTTATGTTTCTTCCTTACCTTATTAGATTTAGATAATAATATGTTTTCAGACTTGCAGATTATAACATTTCCCTTGAATAATATTCTCAAGACCATTATATTTTATGCTTATGTGTATATGATTTGGTTTATATCTCGTGGTTGATTATAAGATTTATATTTCTAAGTAATGATTCATACTTTTTCCGTATATTTATGATTATGATTATTGGTGTAACCCTGCTAACCCATGTTATGATCTCTATGTATCCTGCTTGACGTGGTTGTCGGATGACAGGAGGCAGACGTAGTCACTCCTGCAGGAGATCCACATGATGTTGCACTCCTCCTTCCTTGTCTGTCATTGTATGTATATAGATATGCATATGTGTTTCTTTTATTTCCTAGTGATGCAGGTGTGTGTAGGTACTAGACATCACATCCACCTAGTTACACAGGTCTGAGCATGCCTTAAAATCATCAAACTAGTTGTTGTTGTTTGGAGTGATCTAGAGTTCACACATGGGAAAATCCTATAGTTTTGATTATTTTGTCCAATCTCTTGGTTTGGTTTTGGGTGGATTTGAGTTCCTTATTTTATATATCCTTTGATGTAGGTCTCGTTTAAATGGTTTTGAGGTGTGTAGGATTATGATTTTATTTTCTCTCTCTATGTGTTAATCATATATACAAAGTATGCATATATGGGTGCACACATATATGCATACCTGTATATATTCATGTATTCATGTGTTTGTATTTATGTTCATTTGAGTGTATTAGTTATGATCATGATTCTATATATTTTGATGTATAATGTGGCTTTAGATAAATATAATAAATGCAAATTGAATAAAAGAAAAGAATATAATATAAAAGTAAATAAAATCTCTCTCTCTCTCTCTCTCTCTCTCTCTCTCTCTCTCTCTCTCTCTCTCTCTCTCTCTCTCTCGTATGTCTTGTTAGTGTAGAGGGTGGGAGCGGAACTCGGGACCTCCAGTTTGTAAGGGTTCCCAAGTTGCCATTGGGGTATTGAATTCCTTGAGAAGCATATGCAAATATATTATATTTATATAAGAGTTAGTTACTTTTAATTAAAATACATATATAATAATAATAATAATAAAACTATATAGGTGGAGTTAAATTATTTAATTAGTTTGGTAAGAGAGTACGGGAAGGGTAGGTAAAAGTTAGTTACCTAAGGGGTAAAACTAACTATTGGTTAAGTTTATTTTATTATTAGAATTATTAAATAAATTAGGTGAGGACGTTGCTTTACGGGAAGAAATTTCCTCAACCTTTGGAACTACCCATAAGTTTACTTATTGGGAGAAATTCCTGAGCATAAGGGAGGAGATTTTTGGTTGCTAGAGAGGATGATTTCTCATAGAGTTGCATAAGAATTGTGAGAATGCTAGGCTCAGGGAAAGTGTTGTCTCAGGAACCTCCATCATAGGATCCAAGTAGGCTTTTGAATCCAAAAAAAGACTCCTTTGTGTGTCTCTCTTTGATTGCTCATGGTGTTCTTCCTATGTGATTATTTATCTCTGGTCAACATCCTAATGAACTCCTCTCTTGGGCTTTTGTTTTGTGTTTCTTTGTTTCTCCTTGTTTTTGGTTTGGGTGGTTTTTCCCTCAACCTTAGACTTCCCTAGTTTCCATGTGTGAACAATGGTTCTATCTCCTAGCATGGGGGAGTGGACCTTTGTGGATCCATGTGGTTGGGTGGTGATTCTTTTTGAGGTATTGTTGGTGTTTGTGCTTTTCATGGAGCATCTGAAGCTGTTGAAGGCATTCTCCCTATTTTGCATATTGTATCTGGTGAAGAAAATTATAAAGTGTTATTCATATTCATGTAAGCCTATAAGGCCTTGTATTATAGAAAATATATTGTAAGCATTCTTGTAATTGGGAAGGGTATATCTAGGAAACTTATGAGAATGGAAGCCAATGTGTATTATTGTTGTTGGAAGCAAGTGATAGTTTAGAATATGGAAAGTGTAATTGTTGAAAGAATATGAATTTAAATGTGTTAATGTTATTTCATGTTGAAAAAGAAAGAAATATTTGTTTTAGTACACTTGTGTCTCTCTCTCTCTACTTTCTCTTATGTGGTTAAATGGATCATAAAAATTCTATCTTTAGTTTATGTTAAATATTAATGCACTATGAAATATGTTTTTAAAGGAATAATTTTTTAAGGGAACCTATTAGGACTTAAATACCTAGTTAACTTAAGTAAGTCAAAAAATAAAACAAAAAAATTACACTTTTGTCTTGTTTTTTTTGTCTTGTCCTTCTGGGTTCCCTGATGGAGCATGACATTTGGTATCAGAGCCCTAGGTTGCTACACTGGGAGCTCTAGGGTCTAATTGCGCTTAAATTATTTTTCCTTTCTTTGCATAACTTTGATATATTTCCTTTTGTGGTCACCTTTATGTTAGTAACCTCAAATCTTAGAAACAAATATTACACCCGTCTTTCTTTGATTGAGTTATCCTATATCAACTACTTATGTTTTTGATTCTAATATTTATAATGTGTTCTAGTGAAGGTCCTTCTAAAATGATATTGGTATGTTAGGAAATTCTTGACACTTGCGTGATATTTCCTTGCTTTAAAAATTATTCATAGTCCTAGAAATGTTACAAATTTATTTGTATGTAAATGGTGGTAGTTGATCTCCTTATGCCACCTATAGTATATCCTATTTTCTTGTCATATAAGTTTAATTAGTTTGAAATGATGTGCATTCTCTAAATGCTAATTTAACTTCGTGATTGGTTTTGCCTAACTTTTTATACTTCTCAATGTTCCATTATAAGTTAAATTTGTAGCTTTGTGGCATCTCCAATGTAGAATAAGGACATGATTGTGGTAGTACTCTCTTTTATAATTAAATTGATAATAGTGTGTTTCAGAGAACCTATACCTAGGTAAGAAGTGAAAATTTTGCTATTATGTCTCAGTTTAAAATATGAAGATAATTCTCTCTTACTTTTAATAAAATATGAAAGGAGTGGTAACATAATTCATGGTGTGAAAGAGAAATTAGGATCCTACCTAAGTGAATAATGTTGTTATCAAATGATTTGGCCATATTTTTAAGGGATAAGATAATTTAAATTCTTCTCTCTCTACCCTCTCATCCGCTTCCTTAAGATTGTGAAATTAAAAGAAATGGTACAAATTACTATAATATATCTCTCCCCACTAGATAAATCCAAAGGAATAAAATTACTTAGGAAAAACAATGTATGTTAAAATTCATATGTGCCTAACTAAGAGATCTTGGTTATGAAGATTTATGTCCCCAAGGTTTTATCATAAATCTAGGATTATAATTCTTATTTATTTTGAAAGAAGATGTATTTTATTCATGTTTTGTAAGAATTCAACATGCCATGTTAATTGTATGTCTAGGAAGAGAATATGTGCATAAAGGGACTAAAATATATTTTTGGTCCTAAAAATTGTCATAAATAAGTCACATTTACATCCTTCTAGATGCTTAGTGAATAGTCAAGATTCTAGATGAGTATTAGGGAAATGAATCTAAGCATGATACTTTGTGTATACATTATGTTCCAAACTTGATTAGTATATTAATAACAACAATAATTGACTGATTGACTGTAGAAATGTTTGATGTTAGAGAAGTATATTATTATCACACTATATCACTTAAAACTTTAGGTGTATGAGGTTAATCATATGAATGGTTAGTTTTGAATGAACACTTATTAATGATAGAAAGTAAAGGAATTGGATAAAAGGTTTAGATGTGATAATAAAATAATTAGTTGGAAGAGGATTAGCAGTAGGACTCATGTATTTCTCCTTCTCTCAGTGGACATATGATGAAACAAATTAAATGAACTCTTTAATTCACTATTTGAAATTATCTAGTTATGCTAATATGGAAATCTCCTAACTTGCAAAAGTAAATAGTGAGGATGAATCCTAAATTAATGGTGTGATTAGATCTCCTCTAGGAGTATGAATACTATTTTGTAAGTAAAACACTATAACTATTATATTAAAAAATTATAAAAGATATCTTAGAATACATCTTTGTAAAATATGGGTGTACCCTATGTTATTGTCATTATAAACATATCAAGGAAATTTTTGAATACCTATGATGTTTTAGTCCATAATTGCAAAGTAAATGTACCATAGTAAATTATTTTGAAGGAAACAAATATCAATGTTATATACCCTTTAATGTTGATCATCCATCTTTAGTAATAGAGAATGTGAATTTTGAACCCTACGATAATTAAATTTTACATGTATGAGTAGGCTTACAATATTGTTTTATAGGTTAAACCATCATGATTCATAATACTTATCATCATAATTGTTCAAGTTGTTCTCTAGAGTTTCCTAAAAAGTGGAGAAGTTAGCATGGATTCTTGTCTTTCATATTATTTTCTATGGATAGGAATTTTGAAGACTGATAAAGGAGGGTGAAAATATTTAATTATAGCTTTTTCCAAGCTAATCTGTACTAGTGAGCTAGGAGTAGCCAAATTTTTTTTGACTCAATTAAATGACTTTTTTTTAACAGATTATGAATAATGAAATTTTAGTACCTTCTGACTTCTAGGAGTAAGTCAAATCTTAGGGCGGGGGGGGGGGGAGATGTAACACCTCTCCAACCATAACATTGTGATATCCCTTTGGAAGTTAGGGGAATGTTGTAGAGACTTATATGATTGCATAAGAGTAGGTTTTTGTTTGAAGGTTGAATAGCAAATTCATTCTTAAATATAATACTTTTACTTTCATTTAGGTAGTGATAAATGTTTTTGGTATATTCTTGCATGTGTAGTTATCTCTTATTATGATTACATGGGGTCTTGATGATATGGAGGTACCTAATAGATTTATATGAGCTAATATTTATCAATGGTTATGATCTCTTAGATAAATTAGGGTCAGTATTGATACTTGGGTACTTAAACTTTAATTGATAAACAAATGCTATGGTTTCCAGATATCTTTAATGGTTTGATTATTTGATTATGATTATGATTGACATGACTATCATTCAATGATTACATGAATGACCATGACTATCTCTATGAGACTAACCATACTTATGTGATGTGTTTTGACCTAACCCGTAACCCTTGTGCTTGTAGTACCCTCTCTAGTAGTTCTACTTGTTCCATTGAAGTTGGATAGGATTATGACATTCTAGCATTTATGGATTTTATGTTTCTTCCTTACCTTATTAGATTTAGATAATAATACATTTTTGGACTTGCAGATTATAACATTTCCCTTGAATAATATTCTCAGGACCATTATCTTTTATGCTTATGTATATATGATTTGGTTTATATGTCATGGTTGATTATAAGAGTTATATTTCTAAGTAATGATTCCTACTTTTGCGTATATTCATGATTATGATTATTGGTCTAACCCTGCTAACCCATGTTATGATCTCTATGTATCTTGCTTGGTGTGGTTGTCAGATGAGGGGAGGCAGTCGTAGTCACTCTTGTAGGAGATCCATACATTGTACTCCTCCTCCTTGTCTATCATTGTCTGTATATAGATATTTATATGTGTTTCTTTTGTTTCTCGATGATGCAAGTCTGTGTAGGTACCTGGCATCAACTCCACCTAGTTACAAAGGTTTGAACATGCCTTAAAATCCTTGAACTAGTTGTTGTTGTTCGGAGATGGTCTAAAGTTCACACATGGGAAAATCCTATAGTTTTGATTATTTTGTCCAATCTCTTGGTTTGGTTTTGGGTGGATTTGAGTTCCTTATTTTATATATCCTTTTATGTAGGTCTCATTTATATGGTTATGAGGTGTGTAGGATTATGATTTTATTTTCTCTCTCTATGTGTTAATCATATATACAAAGTATGCATATATGGGTGCACACGTATATGCATACCTATATATATTCATGTATTGATGTCTTTGTATTTATGTTCCTTTGAGTCTATTAGTTATGATTGTGATTCTATGTATTTTGATGTATATTGTGGCTTTAGATAAATATAATAAATGCAAATTGAATAAAAGAAAAGAATAGAAAAAAAAGTAAATAAACTAATTACCTACTCCTATATTTACTCCTACTTTATAGACTCTCTCTCTCTCTCTCTCTCTCTCTCTCTCTCTCTCTCTCTCTCTCTTGTATGTCCTATTAGTGTAGAGGGTGGGAGTGGAACTCGGGACCTCCGATTTGTAAGGGGTCCCAAGTTGCCATTGGGGTATTGACTTCCTTGAGAAGCATACCCAAATATATTGTATTTATATAAGAGTTAGTTACTTTTAATATATATATAATAATAATAATAATAATAATAATAATAATAATAAAACTATATAGGTGGAGTTAAATTATTTAATTAGTTTGGTAAGAGAGTATGGGAAGGGTAGGTAAAAGTTAGTTACCTAAGGGGTAAAACTAACTATTGGTTAATTTATTTTATTATTAGAATTATTAAATAAATTAGGTGAGGACATTTCTTTATGGGAAGCAATTCCCTCAACCTCTAGAACTACCCGAAAATTTACTTATAGGGAGAAATTTTTGAACATAAGGGAGGATATTTTTGGTTGCTAGAGAGGATGATTTCTCAAGAAGTTACATAAGGATTGTGAGAATGCTAGGCTCGGGGAAAGTGTTGTCTCAAGAACCTCCATCATAGGATCCAAGTAGGCTTTTGAATCCATAAAAAGACTCCTCTGCGTGTCTCTCTCTGATTGCTCATGGTGTTCTTCCTGTGTGATTATTTATCTCTGGTCAGTATCCTAGTGAACTCGTCTTTTGGGATTTTTTTTGTGATACTTTGTTTCTCCTTGTTTTTGGTTTGGGTGGTTTTTCCCGCAACCTTAGACTGCCCTAGTTTCCATGTGTGAATAATGGTTCTATCTCCTAGCACAGGGGAGTGGACCTTTGTGGATCCACATGGTTGGGTGGTGATTCTTTTCGAAGTATTGTTCATTTTTGTGATTTTCATGGAGCATCTGAAGTTGTTGAAGGTATTCTCCCTATTTTGCATATTGTATCTGGTGAAAAAAATTGTAAAATGTTATTCATATTCATGTAAGCCTATAAGGCCTTGTATTGTAGAAGATATATTGTAAGTATTCTTGTAATTAGGAAGGGTATATCTATGAAACTTATGGGAATGAAAACTTGTTAGAATCATAAAGAAAAATGAAATGGAAAAGGTAAGGAAAGAATCCAAGAGAGTATGCAATGGAAGAGATATACCAAATACTTGAGAGAGAGAAATAGAGAGATTTTCCTTCAAGAGATCAAATACAAGATCACAAGAATGCTCCAAGAACCGAGGCAAGAACACAAGAATTTGGAAGGGAAAAAATAAGAAAAACTCCTTGTGAATTATGAATGAGGCTCAAAGCCAAAAGAAGAAGGAAGAATTGGAGCTCAAAGCTCATTACAATATGATAGTAAGAATGAGAGAATAGAGAAGATTATTAACCAAGTGTGTGAGAGGCATCTCTTTAAGTAGAGATGAGTGGAGGAGTTTTCATGTAACTCCCATCTTAGATGAATGCCACATTCATGTTATGTGTGAGACAAATGTGAGATTCCTCTTAAGGAGGAATATCTATTTTCCTTATTAAAGTAATTACAAATATGACATGTCCTCCCACTTGGACTAGAGGACAAATATAATATGATACCTTGGTTTATCCTTTAAATACATATTTTACCAAGGAAAGATTAAATTCTAACACCCTCCTTTAATCTTTACTTGGGGTAATTACATCAAGGGGTATCAAACCCAAATTGTTACAATGAAATTCAAATTTCTCTCTAGAAAGAGGTTTTGTCAAATCTGCAACTTGATCTTCACCTTTGCAATAGATGAGGGAAACTTTCTTTTCTGCAATGTGCTCTCTAATGAAGTGGTGGTGGAGTGAAATGTGCTTTGACTTTGCATATTAAACTGGATTCTTTGCCAAGGCTATTGTACTTTGATTGTCATAATACAATGGTGTAGGTTCTTGTTAAGGTAGACCCAAATCTTCAAGTATTCTTCTAAGCCATAAAGCTTCTTTAGAAGAATGAGTACAACTTTTATATTCAGCTTTGGTAGAACATAGAGAAACAGATTGATCTTTTTTACTTTTCCAAGATATAGCACATGAACCAAGAGAAAAAAAATACCCAAAAGTAGATTTCCCATCATTGGGATCTCCACCTAAATCAAAATCAGTAAAACCTTTTAAAGAAAAATTAGAATTTACATCATACAATAATCCCAAGTTAATAGTACCTTTAATGTAACTTAATATTATTTTAGCAATTTTAAAGTGTGTTTGTTGAGATTTGGACATGAATCTTGAAACTAAACCAACACTAAAAGATAGATTAGGTCTACTGAGAGTTATATAATTTAAACTACCTACAAGTTCTCTATAAGGAGTAGCATCTATGAATGGAGATTGCATATCTATCATTAACTTAGTTCCTAATTCACATGGAATTGAAACATGATTAGCATCATTCATATGAAATCTATCTAGAAGATCTTTAGCATTTTTACTTTGAGAGATAAAAATACCCTTAGGGGTTTGCCAAATTTGCTTTCCTAAGAAACAATGTAAAAGTCCTAAATCAGTCATTTGAAATTTTTGATTAAGTTGGAACTTAATATTAGAAATTAAATGGTTAGAACTAGAGGTAGGAATCAAATCATCAACATAAAGAATGATAATAATAATGTCATCTTCACTATGCTTGATATACAAGTTAGGATCATTTTTACTTCTAGAAAAACCTTCAGAAATAAAGAAAGCATTAATTTTGGAGTACCACTCTCTAGGAGATTGTTTTAAACCATAGATAGATTTATTTAGTTTGCATACTAGATGTTCATGACCTTCTTTAATAAAACTGGGAGGTTGAGACATATAGATTTCTTCATGCAAATCACCATTTAGAAAAACACTTTTAACATCCATTTGGTGAATAGGCCAATTCAGTTTTGTAGCTAAAGCAAGAACAACTTTAATGGTAGGCATTTTTGCAACAGGAGCAAAGGTCTCATTATAGTCTATTCCTTCAACTTGAGAAAAACCTCTTGCTACTAGTCTAGCTTTAAACTTACTAATATCATTATTTGCATTTAACTTAGTTTTGTATAACCATTTACATGAAACTAGATTTTTTCATGAGGTAAAGTAACTAAATCCCAAGTATTATTAGAAATTAAACTATCATATTCCTCTTGCATAGCAATTTTCCAATGAGGTTGATTTTTAGCTTGAGCAAAAGTTTGAGGATCTTTAGAATGCATAAGAGAAGACATTAAAGCATAGTTACAATAATTAAGTCTCCTAGGTCTAAGACCACCCATTCTAGAAATATAATTATCACCTTCATTAATTAAATCTTTAAACCATTTAGGATTTCTCTTAGAAGTAATGGAAACATCACTATGAGGAGTAAAATCATCATTTTTATCGTCACTATGAGGATTAAATTTATCATCATCATTATGAACATAATTACCATCATTATGAGAAAAAATATCACTATGAGGAGTAGAAACATTGTTACTATCATCATCATCTTTTTTAATACTAGTAGGAATAGAAATAGGTGCATTAGGAGTAGGGTTTAGAATAGGAGGTTGGTCCTCCATGAGGTCAAGAATACCCCCTTTAAATTCATCATCTTTGGCCTTGGAACAATCATGTACTTCATTTTCTGCAATAACAACATCTCTTGCAATATGCACCTTGTTAGTAGTAGGATCATAAACTCTATAACCTTTAGTAAATTCATCACACCCAACAAAAATAAATGAAGAGGATTTTGAATCTAATTTGTGCCTTTTTTGTTTGGGTGTGTGAACATATGCTATAGATCCAAAAATTCTCAAATGTTGTAAATTTGGTTTTCTACCAGACCATGCTTCCTCAGGAGTAATATCTTTCAAAGCTTTAGTAGGAGTTCTATTAAGAAGATAAGTGACACAAGCCATTGCTTCATCCCATAACTTGTAATGTAAATATTTAGCATGTAACATACATCTAGCCATTTCCACAGTAGTTCTATGCTTCCTTTCCCCCACACCATTTTGTTGTGGTGTATAAGGAACAGTAAGCTCATGTTTTATACCAAAATATCTCTACTAAGAACGAAATGCATTGTTAACATATTCAGTACCATTATCTATTCTAAGAATTTTAAGTTTAGAACCAGATTGCCTTTCCACAAACATATGAAATTCAGAAAATGTGTCAAGAGCTTGATCTTTAGTATGCAATAAATAAATCCAAATTCTTCTAGTGAAATCATCCACAAAGGTAAGAGCATACTTTGAACCTTGTATTGAGTTGTTCTCCATTGGACCCAAAGGATCACTATGAATAAGATGTAACTTATGAGACACCCTCCATGAAGTACTACGAGGAAAGGACTCCCTTTTCATTTTTCCACTCATGCACCCTATGCATGTAATTTTAGATGGAACAAGAGGAGGTAATCCTTCAACCATGTTAGATTTTAGCAATCTAGAAATATAATCAGAATTCAAATGGCCAAGCCTTTCATGCCATCTATTGAAATCAATATTCACTTTCAAAGAGTACCTAGAAGAGGCAAACTCATAGAATTTTAAAAAGTTATCATGATCTATCTTAGCATTAGCAATAGCAAGATCAGTGTTAGGATCAATAATAGAACACATATCCTTATGAAATTCAACTTTGTAATCTTGACATAATTGAGCAACAGAAAGAAGATTGGATTTCAATTTAGGAACATAAAGAACATTGTGTAATTTTTCATTTGGAATATTAACATCACCAACTCCATCAACTTTGCAACTACTATCATCAGCTAATTGAATATGAATATTAGTAGTATCAGGTTGCAAAGAATCAAAAACTTCTCTATGAGATGTAACATGATGATAAGTGCCACTATCAATAATCCATTCTAATGCATGAGAAGTTTTATAACAAGCAGTAAAAGCACAACGAGATTGACTACCTTGAAATTTATTTTGATTATTGTTATTCATAGGCTTCTTATTGTTTTGCTTTTTAAAACAATCATTAGTAAGGTGACCATCTTTACCACAATAAGTACAATGTGGTTTCTGATTTTCTTGATTATTGTAATTATTGTTGTTGTATGAAGGCCTAGAATTAGATCTATTTTTTGAATGATTATAATTATTATTTGAAGAACCATTATTATGATGATTATTGTTATTGTTACAATAATTATAGTTGTTATTGGAATGGTTATTGTTATGATGATTATTATTATGATGATTAGTATGAAGCTTATTATTGTGATTTTGAGTTTTAGATACAAAAGCATGTTCAAAAGATTTAATAGTACCAAATTGCAATAATTTTACCTCCTCTTGATGCAACAAATTTTGAAAAATAGGATAAGTTAAAAGAGGAGCTAATGTAGAAATAGAAAGCTGAGAGTGAATATTAGTGATAAATTGTTGAAACTCCTTAGGGAGACATTTCTTAAGAATTATAGTAATCAATCTAATATCTGTAAGAGTAACATTTAAACCATTTAACTGAGTTCTAATATCATCAAACTTGAGCAAAAAATCATCCATAGATTTAAAATTTGTATACCTTAGATCTTCCAAGATGTCTTGGAGCTGAATCTTACGTGATTCAGAGGAGTTGTCGTAAGTTTGCTTTAAGATGTCCCATGCTTGATGGGCTTTAGTACAATGTCCAATTAAGACATAAAGATCGGGACTGATGGAGAGTCCTATTAGACTGAGTGCTTCATCATTCTTAACTTGCCAGGCATCTTTGGCAGTTTGAGTAGCAGAGGCGGCTGGTTCAGTAGTCGTATCTGTGGCAACTTCAAGCAAATGTTTAAAAAGAAATAGAAAGGAAACATGCGTCTTCCATTAATGATAGTTAGAGCTATTAAGTTTGATTTTCAGAATTAGAGTAGACATGATGATTAAAAAATTACAATTATGAAATTTGAACAAAGAGAGATTTTAAGAAAATTTTAAAATTTTCTTAAATACTTAAAAAGAATAAGATAAGAGTAAAATAAATAAATTGAACAAGGTTAAATAGTTGAATTGGATTTGTTTACTCAAAATGACATAAACAAAAAGATTGATAAACTTACATGAATTGAAATTTTAGACTAAGAATTAGAAAATTGACGTTAGAATAAAGATTTGAACAAATGAATTAAGTAAAAAAACTGAGATAATGAATAAAGAAAAGTTATTAAATATTTGACCACAATTAATAAATGAGTCAAAGATTGAGAAAAATGTTCAAACTATATCTATAATTAGATAAACCTATAGAAAATAAATAAGATATCAGAATATATGCCTGTAAAGAAACAGTTAAACAATGATATATGCCTGCAAAGAATCTATTGTAGAAATGTTGACTAGACCAAAAAGAATCTAACAAAAAACTCTGCTAAAAAAAGAACTAAATGTGAAACAACACATATTATGCTTCAACAAAAAAAGATTCTATTTAATCAATACAAACATGCAGATCTGAAGATTTTCTTTTTCAAGAATGATTTTTTAAGAAACAACAAACGTTTTAAAAGAATGCTTTTAATAGTTTAATAGTTGTTGTTTTTAAAAAACATTTTAATAGTTTATTAGTTGTTGTTTTTAAAAAAATGTTTTAATAGTTTATTAGTTGTTGTTTTTTAAAAATGTTTTAATAGTTTAATAGTTGCAATTTTTTTAAAATGTTTTAATACAATGATTTAACTAAAATTTAAATGTTTTAATAGTTGCTATTTAAAAAAAAAATGTTTTAAAACATTGGTGGATAAATGAACAACAATGAAACATTTAATACATTTGTTGTTTTTAAAAAATGTATTAATGCAAAGCTAGATAAAATGTATTAAATACAGAAAGAAATAAGGAGGAATAAATATAAATATGCAATAATTAGATCTGCAGAAAACAACGCCGGTTTTTGAACTTTTCAAAAGGCAAAAAGTGTTTTAAGCCTCACAAAATGAACATTCTAACGTGGTTGCATATGATTTACTTTTGACCAAAAGTGCCAATAGACTTATCAAATTGAAATTTTACTAACAATAAGTTTGGCAATTTGTAGACGTTTATCCTCTTCAGTTCAAGATTAGGAAAAGTAAAATATATTGAGCCTATGATACATTAGTAGTTTGAATCTCTTTTGTAGCAATGGTTGTCATGAATCATGAGCGAATAGTAAATTAAACATCCAGATTCAAAGTCTCACACTTTGCAAGGGAATATGAAATAGCTAGAATATAGTGACTGAGAGTGGTGAGAAAGCTTCGAATACAGAGAAAAAATGTGAAGGAGAATATTGTGAAAAGACCAAACAAAACGATTAGAGAAGAACAAAAAAGTAAAGTTATCGGTATGCTGTAATACTAAAAAATGTATTATTTATAGTAATTACTGATGACAATAACTATTGGAATTAATATGATAGTTCATTAAAACATAAATATATAGAAAAGATTATTAAAACCAACGATCCAAAACCAATTAATTGCCAGGAAAAAAATGTTTTAATATGAAATGTTTGAAAGAAGTTTTAATAAAAACTTTTAATGAGCATATTGAAAATAAGAAAATGGTTTGAATTTAAAGAACCAGATTAAATTTAAGTGAAAATACTGATAGGAACTTATTAGATTCAGATTACTATGAAACCTGCATAAAAAAGGAGTTAGAAACTCTGATAAAAAAAATAGAGATATTATATAAAATTAGATGTTAGCAGAGAGTCAAAATCTGCAAATAAGATGAGTAAATCAGAGATGAGAATTAATAAAAATAAAAGATAGAGATATTCTGCAAAAAATAAAGATAGAGTCCTGCAAGAAAAGTTAGAAACAAATTTAAAGGTAACTTGAAAGAAGGAAAAAAAGGAACTTAGATCTGGTGGCAAGCCATCCAAATCTAAGATAAAAAAAAAATATTGTAAGCAAAATAAAGAAGGAAAACCTGCAAAACAAAGGTTAGAATCTAAAAATTTTCTCAGCTGAAATGTCCTTCAGCTATCCTTGCATGCAAACTCAAAAGTAAGGATTAAACAAGCTCTGATACCATGTTAGAATCATAAAGAAAAATGAAATGGAAAAGGTAAGGAAAGAATCAAAGAGAGTATGCAATGGAAAAGATATACCAAATACTTGAGAGAGAGAGATAGAGAGATTTTCCTTCAAGAGATCAAATACAAGCTCACAAGAATGCTCCAAGAACACAAGAATTTGAAAGGGGAAAAACAAGAAAAACCCCTTGTGAATTACGAATGAGGCTCAAAGCCAAAAGAAGAAGGAAGAATTGGAGCTCAAAGCTCATTACAATATGAGAGAAAGAATGAGAGAATAGAGAAGATTATTGAGCAAGTGTGTGAGAGGCATCTCTTTAAATAGAGATGAGTAGAGGAGTTTGCATGTAACTCTCATCTTAGATGAATGCCACATTCATGTTGTGTGTGAGACAAATGTGAGATTCCTCTTAAGGAGGAATATCTATTTTCCTTATTAAAGGAATTACAAATATGACATGTCCTCCCACTTGGACTAGAGGACAAATACAATATGATACCTTGGTTTATCCTTTAAATACATATTTTACCAAGGAAAGATTAAATTCTAATAAAACCAATGTATATTATTGTTGTTGGAAGCCAGTGATAGTTTAGAATATGGAAAGTGTAATTGTTGAAAGAATATGAATTTAAATGTGTTAATGTTATTTCATGTTGAAAAAGAAAGAAATATTTGTTTTAGTACACTTGTCTCTCTCTCTACTTTCTCTTATGTGGTTAAATGGATCATAGAAATTCTATCTTTAGTTTATGTTAAATATTAATGCACTATGAAATATATTTTTACAGGAATAATTTTGTAAGGGAACCTATTAGGACTTAAATACCTAGTTAACTTAAGTAAGTCAAAAAATAAAACAAAAAAAATTACACTTTTGTCTTGTTTTTTTGCCTTGTCCTTCTGGGTTCCTTGATGGGGCATGGCATTATACCCCATGTTGATTTCATTTGAATATCCTCCTAAAATGAAACATTCTCCTCTTTGTATCTTCTAGTGTGGGGAATAGTTACATCTCTTTACCATATCTTCTCTTAGAAAAAGTGACAACTTTTCACAATTGTTACTTTTTGAAAGAGTCACAAGTACCCTTCACTATATTTGTCCTTTGGGAGTGTCACAACCTTTCATAACTTTTCCTTTTAAAAGAGTCACTTCCTTATTTTTTTTCTTATTCTTTTTTCTCTTCCATTAATCCTTAAAGGGCCAGTCTCTCCTCAACTCACCCCTTCCTGTACCCTAACTTGGCAAGATGTAAGACCAAGTAAGGCAGGTTGGGCATTGAGCTAATTCATAGAGATGTTTTTGAATTAAAAAAAAAAGAATTGACTCACCAATTTTCATTATTGTCTTTTTTTATAGTATATTACACCACACATTGATTTCATTTTAATGTCCTCATAAATTGAAACATTATCCCCTTTGTATCTTCTAATGTGGGGAAGAGTCACATCTCTTCATCATGTTTTCCCTTTGCAATCGTCACAACCTTTTATAATTTTCACCTTTCAAAAGAGTCACAACCCTTCACCATTTATGTCATTTGAGAGTGTCACAACCTTTCATTTTAGGGATGTAGGGGTAATGGATTGACTTGATGTTTAAAAAACAAACTTTGACTAAATGATAATAACTATATCCTTCCACACATTCATATTGAGACAAAAATCATTCCTTAATTAGTTAATAGAATAACAAGAGAAAGTATTTCTCTATCCCTCTAAAATCATAACAACACTTGGAAAGGTATGGTAGAAACCAAAATCTCCTCTAACTATGCCCTTTACCAAATATGAGTTGTTGGTTGTAGTTCATCTCAGGCTCCTTTAATGGTGTTGTTCACAATTAGAACTTATATGCTTATGGATCCCTTGCTATATGTTATATGACTGCAAATGTATGTTCCTTAGTATATGATTTTATTCAACACCAAAGAATCACAAAATATTGACCCTTCGATGACCCGCGCTACAATCTAACTATAACAGTGATTGCACAAGGAGATACACTAAGTTTTTTGGAAACTACAATTGAAACAATTGTTGTATTGTCATTGATGTCAAACCTTAACTGGTAAGACAGTTGCTATCTAAGAAAGTACTATATCTATTGGTTGATGAAAATGATTAGAGCAAGGGAGATAACAATAGCACCTAAGGAAAGGTTTCAAATTATTTGATACTTCAATGAGTACTTGATTATTTGGCACTATGATAAGATAATCTATTGTTTATCTAAGTAAGAAGAAAGACTGAAGAAGTAGGCTTAACTAAGAAAAAGTGAAGAAATCTAGTTTAAGACAAGTGATGTTATTGTCAACCGAGTGCTAGTATATGTCGAGTAAATCTAGTGTTGACCGAACATTAGTTTATGCTGAGCAACAGGAAATTACCGAGCAAAACAGTGTTAGCCCAGGGAGACAGTTTGTAGAGATGACCGAGTTACATAGTGATGACCGAGTAGATGAACACAGTATTGACTGAGCGTCATCAATTTACATTTGGAGGATGAATTCAACTTTCCAGCCCACACAATTGAATTCTTGGGTTATGTAAAATGTGTTGACTTTATTAATTGATTGTTTGGAGAATTTAATGCATGGTAAATCATTTTATTATGATTTCAATGAGGAGATTGAAGATGTTTCTAGAATGATGTATGAAGGTCTTAAATGTTGGAAGGATCTATTGGATCTGACTTAACCTAAGATCTACGGAGGAGATTAAGAGGCAAAAGAAAGATCTACCTATCTCAAGAGGTATAAAGGAAACCTAATGGTGAGGTTATAGAGTATGATGGTGATGTTGATATTATTGACTGATAAGTCTAAGCAGAAGGATGAAGGTGAAGACCAGAGTGGTGATTGCTTGAAGTGAATTATGAGCAGATCAGTGATGGAGATGGAGATGGTACTCAATTAGTAAATCAACATATATGTGGGAATTGGATCTGATATCTGTAAAGTGAGTTGTATGTTTTATAGATTAGAAACTACTGCTACTTTCTAACCATTGTAACAGTCAAAATCCTTTAATCAAGGTTAAACTAACAGTCATTGATAAATCCTTTAATCAAGGTGTCATTCTAATGGAATGTATTCAAGTCCTCTAATGAGGCCACTCCTAATAGGGTCACACCTAATAGTGTGTTTGTATACCTTTAACAAGGTTGGCTTTTCATAGAGCTCACTTCAAAAGAGTGAAAAATATCAGTAACATGTTACAAAGTGGTTTTTCCCAAATTGGGTTTCCACTATAAATCTTGGTGTCACACTTGTCTGAATGTTTTGTTATGAATGCTTTGATATTCTGCAAGTTAAATACTATTGGGCAGTGGACCGCATGTTATATGTTTTATGATATATTTTCTTTAGAGACCAAGTTGAGTTGGTGATTAGATCTGAGTTTGTTGAAGTGTTTTAATGTTCAATTGGTACATCTGGACCTAAGAACAATTGATACACCCCCCTCTTTGTTGTTCTAAATCATATTAACAATTGGTATCAGAGTTGTTGGTCCTTACAGAGAAAAAGTTCAAAGGTATTTAAAGATAATGATCAAGATGTATAAGAAGGAGGTACTGAAGTTGAACAAGGAGAACTTCCCTACATGGCAAAGTCTGATGAAATTGCATCTAGCTGGTATTTGTGATTCGATGAAATACTATGTTGAACCTGCTGCACCTATGACTGCCAAGGAGATGAAATCAAAACAGGAACACAATCAAGCAATGTTGGAGATTGCATCTGCCTTAAGCTATCCTGAATTTGAGGACATCAAGGACTACACTACTATAAAGCAAATGTGGGATACTCTTGCAACCATATATGGTGGTGATACAAATGTACTGAGAGAAAAAGCTGAAAGCTTGAGAGGTAAGTTTGATGAAATGAAAATGCAATAAGGTGAGAATATTTCTCAGTATTGTGGAAGAATCAAAGAAATAGTGAATGCTATTAGAGGAGCTAATAGAATCATTGATGACAAGACTATCATTGGAAAGGTATTAAGAACTCTACTTCTTATATATGCTATCATAATTTTAATAATTCAAGAATCAAGATGTAACCCTGGTAATGTTTTGACTCTGGAAAGCCTTGTTGGTAAGATTACTACTTTTGAACTGTCTAACTATGATAACTACACTGTTCCTAATGTTGAATCTGTATTCAAGTCACAAATGGTTTTGCATAAATCTAAAAGAGAGAAAGATAAATGTGTGAAAAGTGAAACTAGAAGTGGAAGTGACAGTGACACTTCTGATGAGGAATTGGATGATCTTGAAGCACTCATGGCTAGAAGATTGAGGAGAGGAAAAGGAAAATACAAAGGTAAAATTCCTATAATCTATTTTTCATATAACAAAGTTGGTCATATTGTTGCAAGGTGTCCTGACAGGAGTGACAAGGATGAGGACAGAGAAAGAAAGTACACAGATAAGAGAGATAATAGAGATCACCAAAGGTACAAAGATTACAAGGAAAAAGGTAAGAAATCTTGTTATATTTCAGAAGAGGAAACTGATAGTGAGAGTGATAATTTTGATATTGAATTAGTTTATGTTGCTATGAAAGATGATTCTGATGAGGATGAGAAAACTACACTTATTTCTTATGTGAGTAAAGGTGATAAATGAATTATTGATAGTGGTTTCTCACATCACATGACTGGTGATAAAAGTAAATTTGAAACCCTAGATCATTACAAAGGTAGAAGTGTCAAGTTTGGTAATGATGCACCATGTCTCGTGAGAGGTAAAGGATCAATTAAGCTAACTGATAAGATCACTTGTGAAAATTCCTATTGGGTTGAAGGGCTTAACTATAATTTGTTGAGTGTTACAAAACTTAATAACACTGGTTACCGAGTGGAATTTCATCACAAAAAAGCTAAAATATTTGATTCTATTGGTGAACTAATTGGAAGTGGTGAGCAGATTAAAGGTAATTTGTTCTATCTAGATCTATCTGAAGAGACATGTTTGTTTGCACAATTTGATGATGTATGGTTATAACATAAGAGGCTATGTCATGATAACTTTGACAATCTGGTAATTATTAGTAAAAAGAAGAAAGTTAGAGGTTTACCGAGATTGAAGAAACCTGATAATGTGATGTGTAAACAATGTCAGTTGGGAAAAATGACAAAGTCTAGTTTCAAGAGCAAGACATTTACTTCTAAGAATATTTTGGATTTGGTTCATACTGACCTTTGTGGACCTATGGGAATACAAAGCTATTGTGGTGCTAGGTATTTTATTCTTTTTGTTGATGATTATACTAGAATGATGATTGTAATGTTTTTGAAAGAAAAATATGATGCATTTCAATTGTTTAAGTGGTATTTGGCTAAGGTTGAAAAAGAAACAGGTAAAAGCCTAAAATGTCTGAGATTTGACCAAGGTGGGGAGTTTATATCAAATGAGTTTAATTTGTTCTACAATGATAGAGGAATCAAGATGATGGAATATGGATGAAGTGACTGAGAGGGGGGGGGGGGGGGGGTGAATCAGTCAACCATAAAACACTTCACTATTATTTCTTTCCAGATCCCTTAGGATATCTTAATGAATATTATCTGTTTAACACTCGGTAAATAGATTGCAGTAACTTGGTAGATGCAGAGAGTATTAGTAAAATTATCTTTTAGATATTCATCACCACTTGTATATGATTAAGATAACTATTAAGAACACAAGAGACACAGAATTTAATGTGGAAACCCAATATGGGAAAAACCACCAATGTATCTAGATACTGATTTTCACTTTTCTGAAGTGATGCCCGGTTAAAAGCCAACACGGTAAAAGGTTACAAAACACACTGTTAGGTGTGACCTTGTTAGAGGATTTAATCACCCTGCTAGGAGTGGCCTGGTAAGAGGTCTTGAGAACAATTCAATGGAATTGTCACCTTGTTAGAGGATTTACAATATGGTTGTTAAACCAACTCGGTTAAGAGATTTAGAATTCACTGTTACAATGATAAAAAGGTAACAATGAAAATGACCTGTATAATAATGCAACTGCCTTGCTGATTACAGATCTTTGTTCTGTATAAGTGGGATCCTTCCTGATCGAATATATCTCTGCTGCTCCTCAAGGATATCTGGTCATCCTTCATAATTTCGCACACACCTTTCCTGTCTTTCTTCTATATATCTTCTTCTATATCTCTGCTTCTTTACTTTTCACATTTGACCTTTTATTTATATGATTTTAGATTTTTCAAATCGGCATTACTTAGTATAACAGTCAGCTGAATTAAACAAACTTTATTTGCAAAGATCCTTCAAGGGCCGACAGTGCTGGGTGACCATAATGAAATTTTCTACAATCTTTCGGAGACCGAGGGAACTCAGTAAACACTGATAATCCTTTTTCTTTGATAATCGAGTGAGCTCGATAAATACTAACTTTTCTTTGATAACCGAGTGAACTCGGTAAATGCTGATTTTTCTTTGATAACCAAGTGAACTCGGTAACACTATTTTTAATGCTAGGCAGACCGACTGAGCTCGGTAGGTACTGATTGTTGCAGACTATGACATTGTGTGACATCAAAGACAATACATAATTTAAGTAGCAATTTTCTTCAGACAATTGTTTCCAACAATCTCCCTCTTTGGCATTGATGGCAACACAATATGTCATAGCATAAGAAATTTTGAAAGAATTAGCTCAGTTTAGATTCAAATCTCCCTCTGTTAGCAAACTTCCTTTTTCTTGAAAACTCTTCCTTTGACTATTGAAAAATTTCTTGAAGTAATAGCAAAGACACTCCCTCTTTGACAACACATGCCAAAGACAATTCACATATTACCGGTGTAAACTAATGTACCTCAAGTACTGATTCATATGCAATGATTCCTTGAATATGTTGCATCAACAAGTTGATTTTCAATCATGTTCTGGTTGATGCATCACTAAAACTATATTTAGTGAGCCTCGGATAGGGGAATGACCCCTAACTTACCTCTTAGATACACAAATGCATCCTTGGGTAATGGTTTGGTGAAAACTTCTGCAATCTGCTCTTTTGTATGAATATATTCTAATCTAATTTCCTTGTCCTGCACCAATTCTCTGACAAAGTGATATTTAATAGCAACGTGCTTGGTTTTGGAATGCATTACTGGATTCTTCAAAATGTTTATTGCACTTGTATTGTCACAAAATATAACAACTGGTTCTTTGATCTCAACCTTCATACCTTGTAATAACTGTTTAAACCAAACAATATTTGAACAATTTACTGCAGCAGCAACATATTCTGCTTCAGCTGTGGATTGAGATGTGCAATTTTGCTTTTTACTAGTCCAGGATACCAGTCTTTTTCCAAGAAAAAATGCTCCACCACTTGTACTTTTTCTGTCATCAATGTTCCCTGCCCAATCAGCATTAGTAAACACTTTTAAGTCTAGATTGCCTCCAAATTTATACCACAAACCATATTCTTCAGTTCCTCTTAAGTACCTTAAGATTCTTTTGATTGCCATCATATGATTTTCCTTAGGTTTTGCTGAGAATCTTGCTACTATACTGACTGCTAAGGCAATATCAGGTCTACTATGTACTACATACTGCAATTTTCCAATCATAGATCGGTATAAGGTCTGATCTACTTCTTTTAAATCATCATTTTTGGTAAGTTTCAGTCCAGTACACATGGGTGTACCAACTGGTTTTGAATCTTCCATACCAAACTTCTTAAGTATTTCCTTAATGTATTTAGATTGAGTAATGTATATACCATTCTTGCTTTGCTGAATTTGAAGACCAACAAAGAATTTTATTAAACCAAACATAGACATTTCAAATTCTTTGTTCATTTGCTCTGAAAATTCTTTGCACTAATCATCATTCCCTGTAAATATAGTATCATCTACAAATATTTCTGCTAATACAATTTTGTCATCTGGTCCTTCTTTAATATACAGATTGCTGTTATCATTGGCTCTTTTGAAATTAATCTGAATCAGATAGTTATGGAGTCTTTCATACCATGCTCTAGGAGCTGATACCTGTCTTTTGATTCCTCTTTCAATGCAAAAGTTGTTAAAATCATGGGAGATGAATTCACCACCTCTGTCTGATCTTAAGCATTTCAATCTTTTCCTTGTTTCCTTTTCCACTCTTGCCAAGTACCATTTGAACTTTTCAAATGCTTCTGACTTTTCTCTTAAATACATAATAGTCATCATTCTAGAATAATCATCAATGGAAAGAATAAAGAATTTATCTCCAGTATAGCTTTCTATTCCAATAGGTCCACATAAATCAGTATGCACAATTTCCAAAATCTCTTTAGACTGATAGTTCTTACTCTTAAAACTAGTCTTACTCATTTTGCCAATCTAACAATTCTTACATAGACCAGTATCAGGTTTCTTCAAAGTAGGAATTCCTCTTACCTTCTTGAATTTGCTTATTTTCATCATGTTATCAAAATTCACATGACATAACCTTTTGTGCCATAGCCAACTTTCTTCAATTTGAGCAATAAAACATGAATATTCACTGAGATCAAGATAAAATAAGTTACCTTTTGTTTGTTTGCCTGATCCAATGAGTTTTCCTTTTTCATCCAGCAGTCTTGCTTGACTATTCATGAATTCAACCTTGAAATCAGTGTTGATTAGCTGTGCTACACTTAGAAGATTATGTTTTAGTCCTTCAACCCAATAAGCATTATCACATATGAGTTCTTTGGTTAATGAGATTCTTCCTTTTCCTTTTATACAACAAGGTTCATTGTTTCCAAATCTTACATTGCCACTATCACAGTCTTCTAGGTATTCAAATTTTGTCTTGTCACCAGTCATGTGATGTGAACATCCACTATCTATTATCCATATATCATCTTTTCTTATATGAGAAATAAGTGCCATCTTATCTTCATCATCATCAGATTCATCTTTTATAGCAATAAAGACAATTTCTTCTTCACTATCATCAGAATCTTTAGCCATAAAACATGTTTTCTTACCTTTATCCTTGAATGATTTGAAATTCTTTTTGCCATAGTACTTGTGACCTCTCTTCTCTTCCTTGGCCTGCTTGTTTGGGCACCTAGCTGCAATATGTCCAATTTCTTCACATGAAAAATAGATTAAAGGAGTTTTACCTTTATATTTACCTTTCCCTTTAGAGTACTTCTTTGCAAGTAATGCTTCTACAATTTCAAGATCACTATCAGAACTTTCTTCTGATACTTCTTCACTTTCTGACTGAACTTCTTTTATTTTCTTGTTCTTCCTTAGTGAAACCTTGGCCTCAAATGCTAACTCAATATTTTTGGAATTTGGAACATAGTTGTCATAGTTGTCTAATTCAAAGGCTGTCAATCTTCCAACTAAAGCATCCAAAGTTATATTGTGGTTTGTTTCACATCTTCTTTCTTGAATAGCTGATACTCTTATTGCATAGATAAGGAGTAATGTTCTAAGTACCTTGCTTATAACAGTTTCATCAGAGATTGTTCCTCCAGAAGCTCTAATTGCACTAACACTTGCTTTGATCCTTTCAACATATTTTGCAATGTTTTCATCTTCTTTCATATTCATTTTGTCAAACTATCCTCTTAGGCTTTCTGCTTTGGCTCTTTTCACATTTGCATCACCACCATATATTTTCTTCAGTGTGATCCACATTTCATATGCAGTAGTGCATTCTTTAATTTCATCAAATTCTTCATAGCTGAGAGCTGATGCGATGTCTATCATCATGGTGTTATGACACTTTTTCTCTGCAATGTCTTCAACAGTTAATGCGCCAGTAGGAACTGTGTATTCTTCATCAATGTATTTTCATCCTGAATCACCAATGGAAGCCAAATGAAGTCTCATGAGACCTTGCCATGCTGAAAAGTTATCTCTATTGAGCTTTAAAATTTCTCTCTTGTAAGACATCCTGATCTTTAGCTTAGGTCTTTGAAACCCTTCCTGCAAGCACCAAAAGCTCTGATACCAATTGATGGAATATGGATGAAGTGACTGAGAGGGGGGGGGGGTTGAATCAGTCAACCATAAAACACTTCACTATTATTTCTTTCCAGATCCCTTAGGATATCTTAATGAATATTATTTGTTTAACACTCGGTAAATAGATTGCAGTAACTTGGTAGATGCAGAGAGTATTAGTAAAATTATCTTTTAGATATTCATCACCACTTGTATATGATTAAGATAACTATTAAGAACACAAGAGACATAGAATTTAACGTGGAAACCCAATATGGGAAAAACCACCAATGTATCTAGATACTAATTTTCACTTTTTTGAAGTGATGCCCGGTTAGAAGCCAACCCGGTAAAAGGTTACAAAACACACTGTTAGGTGTGACCTTGTTAGAGGATTTAATCACCCTGCTAGGAGTGGCCTGGTAAGAGGTCTTGAGAACAACTCAATGGAATTGTCACCTTGTTAGAGGATTTACAATATGGTTGTTAAACCAACTCGGTTAAGAGATTTAGAATTCACTGTTACAATGATAAAAAGGTAACAATGAAAATGACGTGTATAATAATGCAACTACCTTGCTGATTACAAATCTCTGTTCTGTATAAGTGGGATCCTTCCTGATCGAATATATCTCTGTTGCTCCTCAAAGATATCTGGTCATCCTTCACAATTTCGCACACACCTTTCCTGTCTTTCTTCTATATATCTTCTTCTATATCTCTGCTTCTTTATTTTTCACATTTGACCTTTTATTTATATGATTTTAGATTTGTCAAATCGGCATTACTTAGTATAACAGTCGGCTGAATAAAACAAACTTTATTTGCAAAGATCCTTCAAGGGCCGACAGTGCTGGGTGACCATAATGAAATTTTCTACAATCTTTTGGAGACCGAGGGAACTCGGTAAACACTGATAATCCTTTTTCTTCGATAACCGAGTGAGCTCGGTAAATGCTAACTTTTCTTTGATAACCGAGTGAACTCGGTAAATGCTGATTTTTCTTTGATAACCGAGTGAACTCGGTAAACACTATTTTTAATGCCAGGAAGACCAACTGAGCTCGGTAGGTACTGATTGTTGCGGACTATGACATTGTGTGACATCAAAGACAATACATAATTTGAGTAGCAATTTTCTTCAGACAATTGTTTCCAACACAAGAGACAAATGTCTACACCTAGAACACCTCCACAAAATGGTATAGCTAAGAGGATAAATAGATCTATTATGGATTGTGCAAAGACACCGATGATTGAGAAGAATGTTGCATAGAAATACTTGAGAGAAGTTGTAAGTACAACTATTTATACCTTGAACTGAGTACAAATCAAGAAAGGTACAAATATTACACCCTATGAATTATGGCATGGATATGCACCTAATGTGAAATACTTTAGAATTTTTGGGAGTAAATGCTATATACTGAAGGATAATAGAAATGGAAAGTTTAATGCTAAAAGTGATGAATGCATATTCCTAAGCTATTCCACTAAGAGTAAAGCTTATAAGTGTTTGAATTCTAACACTAACAAAATTGTGGAAAGTGCAAATGTGAGAGTTAATGAATATGTAGAGAAAAATGAACAAGAAGGTAATAAAGAACCTGAAGACTATAGATCTTTTATCTATATGGAAGAAGGAGAGGTAAGTAACACACCTACATCAGATGTAGAGTCTTAGGTAAGCAATGGTGAACATTAGGAGGATGTTGCTGAGCATCAGGAGGATGCTATCGAGCATCAAGAGGATGCTACCGACCATCAAGAGGATGCTACCGACCATCAGGAGGATGCTACCGACCATTAGGAGGATGCTACTGAGTAATCAAAAGCTAAATCTGATAATTTTCATGATGAACTTGAGAAAAGATCTGGACCTACACTGGAATAGTATGTGAGAAGACATCATAAGCCTAAAAAAATCATTGGAGATAAAGAATCTAGAGTCTTGACTAGAAGTAAGTTGAAAGACCCTACATGTTTATTGTGTGAGTTTGAGCCTAAGACAGTAAAAGATGCTTTGGAGAATGAAGACTGGATTCAAGCTATGAATGAAGAAATAGATCAAATTGAAAAGAATGATACATGGACTCTGGTGTTGAGACCAGAAAATAAGAATGTTATTGGAACAAAGTGGGTATTTAGAATAAGCTCAATGAACATGGAAAATTCACAAGGAACAAGGCAAGAATGGTATGCAAAGGTTATGCACAAGAAGAAGGAATAGATTATGGGGAAACATTTTCCCTTGTAGCAAGATTAGGAGTGAGAGCTTTACTTGCATATGCTACCTAAAGAGATTTCAAGGTATACCAAATGGATGTTAAATCTGCAATTTTGAATGGTATATTAGAAGAAGAGGTATATATTGAACAACCTAAAGGATTTGTTGATCCAGAAAAGAAAAACATGGTTTGCAAACTAATCAAAGCACTGTATGGATTGAAACAAGCCCCTAGAGAATGGTATGAGAGGTTGCACAATTATTTGATCAAGATTGGATTTGCAAGGACAAATGACAACAACAATTTGTACATGAAAGATGAAGAAGGTAAAGGTATTTTGTTAGCAATTTCTTTTGTAGATGATATCATATTTGGAGGACAAAATGCCCTATGTCAAAAATGTCTATGTTTGATGAGATCAAATTCTTTGTTGGTTTACAAATCTATCAGATGGAGAAAGGTATCTTCATAACACAATCTAAATATGTCAAAGAGATACTAAAAACCTTTGGAATGGAGGATTCAAGGCCAGTGAGTACTCCTATGGCTATTGGACAAAAACTGTCTAAGACTGATGATACCATTGAAGTGAATCAAACCCTATATAGATCAATGATTGGAAAGATGCAATATGTTATTCACAATAGACCAGATATAGCTCTAGCAGTTGGGATTGTGGCAAAATTCTCTTCCAATCCTAAGGATAATCATATGATGGCTATGAAAAGAATACTGAGATATCTGAAAGGGACAGAAGAGTATGGATTGTACTACAAGAGAAATGATAAATTTGAACTGAGAGTTTACACTGATGCTGATTGGGCATGAAATGTTGATGATAGGAAAAATACAAGTGGAGGAGCTTTCTTTCTTGGACAGAGTTTAGTCTCCTAGACAAGCAAGAAACAAAATTGCATTTCCCAATCTACAACAGAAGCTGAGTATGTGGCAGCTGCAGTGAACTGTTCAAATCCGGTATGGATCGAGAAATTATTGAAAGGAATGAAAGATGAAATTACTGAACCTATTGTTATCTTATATGATAACACAAGTGTCATTAACATATCAAAGAACCCTATGAAGCACACAAAGACCAAGCACATTGCAATTAAGTATCATTACTTAAGGGAATTGGTACATGAAAAAGAAGTGAGAATGGAATAAGTGAACACAAAGGAATAACTAGTAGACATATTCACAAAAGATTTACCTAAGGATGCTTATGAATATCTAAGAGGTAAATTAGGGGTGCTTTCCCTAATTGAGGCTACCTAGTCAAGCTAGGAGCACTGCATCAAATATGCTGCACAGAATATCTGACAAATTGATGCAGGAAAGGTCACACTTTAGGAACTATCTAGAGTTGTGAAAAGAACAACAAAGCTGATAATCAGTCATAAGCAAGACGACAGAGGGAGAAATACTGTTACTAAACTGACAAGATGACATTTACATATGAATGATGTAAGTTCTATTTGCTTCTTTGGCATTTTTGTCAAAGAGGGAGAGATTTCAGAGATGAATAAGATGAATACACATCAAGAGGATACAATCAAAGAGGGAGAGACATAGAAAATATTCAGAGGGAGTTACTATGTAAATGGTCAAGTAAGGCTAAGTTATTGAGAATCAAAATGAAGCTAAGGATATTATAAATTTTTCTGATGCAATGACAAAGTTTGGATTGGTTGTTAAATCATGTGTTATTCATGTGGTGTTGCCATCAATGCCAAAGAGAGAGATTGTTAGACACTGCAATTGAAACAATTGTTGTATTGTCATTGATGTCTAAGAAAATACTATATCTATTAGTTGATGAAAAGGATTAGGGCAAGGGAGATATTCTCTCCTACTCTAAGAAAATGCTATATCTATTGGTTGATGAAAAGGATTAGGGCAAGGGAGATAACAATAGCACCTAAGGAAAGGTTGAGTTATTTGATACTTCAATGAGTACTTATTTGGCACTATGATAAGATAATGTATTGTTTATCTAAGTAAGAAGAAAGATTGTAGAAGTAGGCTTGACTGAGAAAAAGTGAAGAAATCTAGTTTAAGCCGAGTGATGTTAGTGTCAACCAAGCGCTAGTATATGCCGAGTAAATCTAGTGTTGACCAAACATCAGTTTATGCCAAGCGATAGGAAATTACCGAACAAAACAATGTTAGCTGAGGAAGACAGTTTGTAGAGATGACCGAGTTACATAGTGATGACCGAGTAGATGAATACAATATTGACTGGGCACCATCAATTTACATTTGGAGGATGAATTCAGATTTCCAGCCAACAGAGTTGAATTCTTGGGTTATGTAAATCATGTTGACTTTATTAATTCATTGTTTGGAGAATTTAATGCATGATAAATCATTTTATTATGATTTCAATGAGGAGATTGAATATGTTTCTAAAAGGATGTATGAAGGACTTAAATGTTGGAAGGATCTGTTAGATCTAACCTAACCTAAGATCTACAAAGGAGATTAAGAGGAAAAAGATAGATCTACCTATCTAAAGAGGTATAAAGGAAACCTAATGGTGAGGTTACAGAGTATGCTGGTGATGTTGATGTTATTGACTGATAAGTCTAAGCACAAGGATGAAGGTGAAGATTAGAGTGGTGATTTCTTGAAGTGAATTCTGAGCAAATCAGTGATGGAGATGGAAATGGTACTCAGTTAGTAAATCAGCATATATGTGTGAATTGGATCTGATATCTGCAAAGTAAGTTGTATGTTTAATAGATAAAAAACTACTGCTACTTTCTAACCATTGTAACAGTCAAAATCCTTTAATCAAGGTTGACCTAACAGTCTTTAATAAATCCTTTAATCAAGATGGCATTCTAATGGAATGTACTCAATTCCTCTAACCAAGCCACTCCTAACAGGGTGATTGAAATCCTTTAATAGGGTCACACCTAATAGTGTGTTTGTATACCTTTAACAAGGTTGGCTTTTCATAGAGCTCACTTCAGAAGAGTGAAAAATATCAGTAACATGTTACAAATTGGTTTTTCCCAAATTGGGTTTCCACTATAAATCCTGGTGTCACACTTGTTTGAATGTTTTGTTATTAATTTTTTGATATTCTGCAAGTTAAATACTATTAGACAATGGACTGCATGTTATATGTTTTATGATATATGTTATTTAGAGACCAAGTTGAGTTGGTGATTAGATCTAAGTTTGTTGAAGTGTTTTAATGTTCAATTGGTACATTTGGACCTGAGAACAACTGATTCACCCCCCTCTCTATTGTTCTGAATCATATTAACAAATTTGGCCATGAATAATCTCTTTATAGTTTTACTTGGTTCAAGAATAATCTATAAAATCCATTGTTTGCCACATCCAAAAACACAAGCAAAGTCCACCCACCATTCATGTCAATTCAAAGTATCTTGTGGCAATAAGTTACCCGTTGATATCAAAGAAATTCACAACCATATTCTATTTTGTTATACTTGTTGAGATGAGATTCAATGCTACCAATATCAAACCACCAATACGAAATTTCCATAAACATTATAAATATTTATCTCCAAACATTAGAGTGATAAAATAATCAGTCTCTTCCCATTAACGATAAGGATGAAGTCACAATATGGTAGTAGACACCAAGAAAATGCTCAATATTCTACATGATAAAGGGACTCTTTGTGCTTTGGCAGGGGTTTCTTCAAGGGCTTAAGTTAGAAAATTACACACGGTGGGAATATCCATCATAGGCAAAGCCAAAATATCAATATTGTTGAATCTACACTAAGCATACATTGTTATATTTGTTACCATAAAATATGCAAGTTGACCCCTCAATAGGAGCTCATGACACATGAATGTTCACGTCAATATTGAGATACAACCAAGAAACATCTTCACCCAATACTACTGTTGTATTGATAAAAAAATCATAATTTTATTTTCCCCATACATAATTAAAGCTGATAAAAATATTTATCTTTGACTTTTTCATTTTAGAAACATGAATATTTGACATTGTCCCTTAATCCTGGTTATAACCTTTTATTTGTGGATGTTGGGTCCAACACAAAATATTACACCCAACATTCTCAATTAACCATTGACTTAATATATTGCCCAATCATATTAAATCTGTTAGGTAATATTGCATCACCGGAACTGCACACTCCTTCAACTAGCATGCCTTCAACAAAAGTAACAATGAAATTCCAAATATTTGATGATGATTACTTCACGCAGCCAATCACCTTACAAAGATCTCCAAGAAACATCTAGAAGGTTACGTTGAATAAATAAAGTGACTTACTTTATTAATTTATTATTTCCACTATTTTTTTTAGGTAAATTAATTAATTGAATTCATCCTTAGGATATAAAATTAATTTTTGGGCAACTTAATTAATTAATTTAATTAAGTCACTTTTGAAAACTTGGGGACATTACAATCCTCCCTACCAAAAGATTTGCTCCCCTCAAACAATCCACCATCAAATTGTTTGTCCTTTAAAAGAAAGTACCAATATTGCAAGCCAATTATGGAGACCATAATGAACACCTATTGAAAGCTCTATGTTGCACCATGATTTACTTCACCTAGCCAACCGCCTTACAAAGATCTCCAAGAAACATCTAGAAGGTTAGGTTGAATAAATAAAGTGACTTACTTTATTAATTTATTATTTCCACTATTTTACAAGTAAATTAATTAATTGAAGTCATCCTTAGGATATAAAATTAATTTTTGGGCAACTTAATTAATTAATTTAATTAAGTCACTTTTGAAAACTTGGGGACATTACAATGCTCCCTACCCAAAGATTTTCTCCCCTTAAACAATCCGACATCAAAATTGGTTGTCCTTTGAAAGAAAGTACCAATATTGCAAGCCAATTATGGAGACTAGAAAGAACATCTGCTAAAAGCTCTATGTTGCACCATGACTACAAGTACTACCTCTACTACCTCCTTAACTCTCTTGGATGCAAGTTGATAGAGCCTTTGAATGTAGTTGGGTAAGTTTCCAATGTTGTGCAAATATCCATCAAGATTTTGTTGCCCTACTCTAATATAAAAAAACATTATGGGGTATGTGCGAGATCATGGTATACCAAACTATGGCTTAAGTGGCAATAAAAAATCAAAAAATCAGGGTTAGTCAACTTGACGTTAAAGGTTGAACATCTTATGAACCTTATGTGAAAAAGTTGTAAGAATAGAATCTGTAGGAAATTGAATGTAGTTTCTAAACTACTAACCCTTGTTTGGAAATTCTTTTATCTAATTGTTCAAAATTTTAGATTTTAATGCAGTAGTATGAAAATTTCAAGGAAAAGATAAAGAGTACATGTATTTCTGACCACCTTAATCACAATCAAATGATGATATATTTTCCCAAGATTCTAGATATAAGTAGTAGACTCATGCTCAGATGTGATGCATATTTTTTTGTAATTTTTGGTCAAATAAATAATTAATTATGAATTTTCTGCTACAAATTTTTTAGAATAAAAAAACTCTAGTGTCTGACCACCTTAACTAATTCAAAATTTTACAAAATTCAAAACTTTTTTTTCTTATAGTATCCGAAGCATAGAATGTGACGCATGTTTCATATTTCAAAAAGGTTAAACAGTTTGAAAGTTATAGTTGCTTTTCAATCAGTATGTCAATTACGACTTTAAAGATAACTCAATTGAAAAATAAGTAATAATTATTTACTAAACTCAAAATTTGACAGCAATTATATTGATGGAAAGCTGATAATGTCTTTAAGAAACCCTTTTTGTTTCATCAATTTCGGGTGAAAAAATAGTCATCAGCTACATGGTCGAAGTCTCAGTATAAAAAACTATCTCTTGAAACACACCTAAAGGGTTGATCACCCACGTTTGGTAATGCCCAAGAAAATACCAAGCCTAATCGGATATCTGATAAAATTAGATATTCAAAAGTTTTGAATATCTGATAAAATCAGATATCCAAAATTTTCAAATATCCAATAATATCGGATATCCAAAATTTCTCACCTATTTTCAAATTCCAAATTCCAAATTCAAGTTTCATATTAAATTGTATTTTTGTTATGTTAATATTAATTGTGTTGTGTATTTTTTTCAATTTTAAAATATATATTACAAATTATTTTTTTAAATATTAATATTAAATAATAATAGCATAACATTGATATTATAATATAAATTTTTATACTAGTATGTATTATATTATCTGATATACAAAATGATTTCAAAAAAATACCTGCACAGTTGATTTGATGACAGATAGTTTCAGCCCAAGTCCTCTTGAAAGTATCCAACACAGGGTTTTACTACAGACTCCTTGTAATTTCAATGGTCTGACTACACTGAATAAGTAGATGTCAATGGACTTCCCCTCTATTGAATACAATCAATTGATTTTTTAGCTCTCGAAAAGAAATTTCACACAGATGTAGAACCACCATATGCTCATCATCTGTTCTAGAAACTAACAGTGGCATAAAAATTGATGTAAGAACATTTAAGGTAGATTGTCCACAAAAAGGTATATGAAACCTTGAAATATACATTAAAAAGTGGAGGTGAAGGCTCTAGATCTGAGAGAGAGAGAGAGAGAGAGAGAGAGAGAGAGAGAGAGAGAGAGAGAGAGAGAGAGAGAGAGAGAGAGAGAGAAGGGGAAGGAGAGAGAGTAGGATGGAGAGAGAGAGAGAAGGGGAAGGGGAGAGTAGGAGAGAGAAGAGAGAGAGAGAGAGAGAGAGAGAGAGAGAGAGAGAGAGAGAGAGAGGGGGGAAAGAGTAGGAGAGAGAGAAGAGGAAGGGGATAGAGTAGGAGAGAGAGAGAGAGGAGAGAGTAGGAGGGAGAGAGAGAAAAGGGGAAGGGGAGAGTAGGAGAGAGAGAAGAGGAAGGGGAGAGAGAGAGAGAGAGAGAGAGAGAGAGAGAGAGAGAGAGAGAGAGAGAGAGAGAGAGAGAGAGGGGGGGAAAGAGTAGGAGAGAGAGAAGAGGAAGGGGAGAGAGTAGGAGAGAGAGAGAGAGAGAGAGAGAGAGAGAGAGAGAGAGAATGGGAGAGAGTAGGAGAGAGAGAAGGGGAAAGAGAGAGAGAAGGGGAAGGGGAGAGAGAGAGAGATGCAGGAGCATCTCGAGTCCTTGGCAATCCTGTGTCACCAAAAAGGGTTTGAAGTTTGTCTGCGTTGCTTGGTACCTTCTTTGACCAAGTTTGTCGGTTTCCTTTGGTTACTGAGGATGGTTGGTTATCTCTTGGGTGGTCATTTTTTTCTCTGACGCTTGGCGATGCTTGTCTGTTGCTCGGTCATCCTTGCTTACCGAGTAATTTATTTTGAGTTTCTGTTGAGGCTGACTTATGCATTGATTATGGGTCATAGATTTAATGCTGGTATCCATCATTGGGAAGCATGTGGTCCTAGATCTGACCGCTCCTTCCATTGATCATGGATCTGAAGGCCAACTCAGTTTGGTAGCCTCTTGTATAAATGTAGTTGATTGTTTAGAGTTTTAGGAGGTAGTTTTAGGAGGTAGTCGCATGTTTGAGGACTTCTGTAATTCATTGTAATATCAGGCTGTAACTGGGAAGGCCTTACAGCCTGACATGTATGAATCTATTTGATGAAAGTTAATGAAAGATCTTGCATTCTCTCTCTCATTGTGTTGTTATTTGCTTCCACGTGTTGTTGAGCAGGATGGATCATTAGGGTGTGCTATTGCTTGGCCCCTCTTGACCTTACCCTTGCATTAGGTGGTATTAGAGTGAGGTGAGATCTGGATCTAGGTTTGTAGGTTCCTTCTTGTGAAACCCTAGTTGAATTTTTGTGGGGTAGCAGATTGTGATCTGACTTGCAATTGTGGAGGATTTCCAAGATGGTTCATGGGAGGCAAGATGCAGGTCCAGGATTGGTAGATATGATAAGACAAATTGCTACTAGATTAGAAGTCGTTGAGACAGCCCAAAGAAGAGGCAGACATCTTGAGGATGTAAGTGATGATGAAGTTGAGGTGGAACAAGGTGATGCAAAACCTACATTGGTGATGGATCAGGGTGAAGATAGATTCTTGAAGGCTTTGAAAACTTTGAAGTCTACACCACATTTTAATCCTCTTGAGTATGGTGGAAAGATGGATTCTAATGAATTGGTAGATTGGATCATTAAGATGGAAAAGTATTTTGAGTATGAAAACATTTCTGAAGACAAGAAAGTGAAAAGTGCAAGCACAAAGTTGAGAAGTCCTGCATCCTTATGGTGGGAACATCTGCAGCTGGATAGAAAGAGGAAAGGCAAAGGCAAAATCAAGTTATGAAATAAAATGGTGAATAAATTGAAAGGAAAGTTCTTACCTTGTGATTATCAGATTAACCTAGTTCGGCGAATGCAAAGTCTAAGGCAAAAAGATAGCTCAGTAAAGGAATATACTAAGGAATTCTATAGATTAGATATCAAATTTGGACATGATGAATATGATGTGGAAAGAATTTCTAGATACCTGAATGGTTTAAGAATTTCCATCCAAGAGGAAATCAGTTTAGTTAAATTGGATAATATTGAAGAGGCTTATCAATTTGCAATGAAAGCTGAGGAGAAATTGAAAAAGAGACATGAGCAAAGACAAAGAGGAAGAGGTGGTAGATTCCCTAGAGGAAGAGGTAGATCTAATGGTGAAAATGGTAGATCTGAACTAGAAAAGACAAGTCTAGATAAAGGCAAGACTGAGTGGAAAGGTGAAAGTTCATCTAGAGGCAGAGGTAGTAACTACAAAGGTGGTTATAGCAGAGGAATTTTTTGAGGAACTTGTTACAATTGTGGAGAAGAAGGACATATATCTTTTGAATGTACACATGCAAGTAAGAAGGCTAGTAGCAGTAGAAATGCTTTGGTGCAAGAGGAGTCACCGAATGAACCTGAGAAGGAAAATAACTTGATGTTAAGGAGAGCAATGTGGAATGAAAGAAAAAAGGAAGATCTGGTAAGGAAAAAAAATTTCAAGACCAGATGTAGAGTTTCTGACAAAGTTTGGAAGGTAATCATTGACAGTGGTAGCTCTAAGAATTTGGCATTTGAGGAAATGGTCACAAAAATGTAGTTGAAGAGGTTGGAACATCCGAAGCCCTATCAGATTTCATGGACCAAAGATGAGCGTACACTCTTGGTAAGTGAACAATGTTATGTGAATTTGAAAATTGGAAAATACTATGATAAGGTATTGTGTGATATCATGCCTATGGATTGTTGTCATATTTTGTTTGGTAGACCTTGGTAATATGATAGATATGCTATATATGATGGGAGGTTGCATAAGTATACTATTGTGGCTGATGGAAAGAAACAAATCTTATTACCTTTGATGGAAGAACCTATTAGTAATGTTTGCACATCTATGAAATTTTTCTTGATGGAAGGAAGAAAGTTTGTTAAGGATTTGAAATAGAATGATGTATGTTTTGTTGTGATTCCTAACAAACCAAGTAAGAAAATAGAGGATAGTGTTCCTAAAGATATTGATAAGTTACTCACCGAGTATAGTGAAATCATTTCTGATAATGTACATGATGGTTTTCCACTGAAAAGAAGCATTGATCATTGTATGGATCTAATCCCTGGAGCTAGTTTACCAAATAAGACACCTCATCAGTTAACACCTACCGAGAATCAGGAATTGAACCGACAGATTCAAGAGTTGCTGGAGAAAGGTTTGATCAGAGAAAGTTTGAGCCCTTGTGCAGTACCTACTGTATTGGAACCGAAGAAGAATGGAGAATGGTGAATGTGTACTAATTCTAGAGCAATCAATAAGATAACAATGAAGTATAGGTTTCCTATACCGAGAATGGATGATATAATGGATAGTTTGACTGGAGTAAAGTATTTCACCAAAATTGATTTGAATAGTGGATATCATCATATCAGAATTAGAGAAGGTGATGAGTGGAAGACTGCTTTCAAGACAAAAGAAGGTTTGTATGAGTGGTTGGTTATGCCTTTTGGTTTAACTAATGGATTGATTACTTTTATGAGGCTGATGAATGAAGTTTTGAAGAAATTCTTGGGTAAGTTTGTGATTGTATATCTTGATGATATTCTAATATTTAGTAAGACCATAGAAGAACATTTTTTGCATGTTAGACAAGTTTTACAGAGGTTGAAAGAGGAAAAGTTGCTGATAAATCTAAAAAAATGTTCATTCATGAAAGAGGAGATTGTGTCTTTGGGATTTGTGATTTCAGTTGATGGTTTGAAAATGGATCCTGAGAAGGTTGAAGCTATTTTGGATTGGCCTACACCTGTGAATGCTAGTTGGATAAGATCATTTCATGGTTTGGCAAGTTTTTATCGAAAGTTCATAAGGAATTTTAGTTCAATTTGTAATGCTATGACTAAGACTATGAGAGGAGATAAAAGGGGATTCAAGTGGACGCATGGAGCTAATAAAAGTTTTGAGACTCTAAAGCAAAAATTTTTTGAATTGCCTGTTTTGGGATTGGCTAATTTCAGTAAGGTATTTCAAGTGGAATGTGATGCAAGTGGAAGTGCTATTGGAGATGTGTTGAGTCAAGAAGGTAAACCTGTTGCTTTCTTTAGTGAAAAATTGAATGATGCTAGAAGGAAATATTCTATGTATGATCAAGAATTCTATGTTACTGTTCAAGAGCTGAAGAAATGGAGACATTATTTGATACTGAGTGAATTTGTGTTGTATACCGATCATAAGGCTTTACAATATTTGGGTAGTTAGAATAAGTTGAATCAGAGACATATGAAATGGGTTAAGTATTTGTAGATTTATACATTTTTGATAAAGCATAAGAGTGGAGTCACTAATCGAGTTGCTGATGCATTGAGTAGAAGAAGATCTTTGATGATCAAGATGAAAATTGAAGTTCTTGGTTTTGATGAGATGAAGGATTCTCATGAGTTTGATCTTGATTTTTATGATCCATGGTGAAAGTGCAGAGCACCTATTCAAGATCAACAAGATACTAAATGGGATGAATATTTTATTCAGGAAGGTATGTTGTTTAAAGGTATTCAGTTGTGTATACCGAGAAGAGTAATGAGAACTAATCTGGTAAAGGAGAAGCATAGTAGTGGATTGGCTAGATATTTTGGTATTGATAAGACATGGAATTTTCTTAAGGAGAAATATTTTTGGCCATAGTTGAACAAAGATGTTCAAAAATTTGTGAAAAGTTGTGGAGTTTGTCAAGTTGCAAAAGGAGTAAGTCAGAATACTGGATTGTATACACTAATTGTTGTACCTGAGAAACCTTGGAGTGACATCAGTATGGATTTTGTTCTTGGCTTACTGAAGACAATAAGAGGTAATGATTCTATATTTGTTGTTGTAGATAGATTTTCTAAGGTGGCACATTTTATACCTTATAGAAAGACATCAAATGCAGTACATGTAGCAGATCTTTTCTTTAAGGAAATTGTCAGATTGCATGGATTACTGAGGAGTATTATCTCTAACTGAGATAGTAAGTTTGTTGGATACTTTTGGAAGACCCTTTGGAAGAAATTTGGCACTGAGTTGAAATATAGTTCACCCATAAACCGATGGACAGATAGAAGTTGTGAACAGAAGTTTGGGAAATCTTTTGAGATGTTTAGTTGGAGACACACCGAGTAATTAGGATTCTGTGTTGGCACAAACAAAGTTTGCATACAATGATTCAGTGAATAGGAGTACTGGGAAAGCACCATTTGAGATTGTGAATGGCATACAACTGAGAGGTATATCTGATTTGAGTGATATTGCTGATGAAAGTAAGAGAAGTGTTGAAGGAGTAAAATTTCTTGAGTACATGAAGACATTGCATGAAGATGAAGCTGGAAGAGAATAATCAGAAATACAAAGACAAAGCTGATAGATCAAGGAGCCATAAAACTTTTGATGTTGGTGATGAAGTGATGGTTCATTTAAAGAAATGTTGATTTCTTGTTGGAACATATGGGAAGATGAAGATGAAGAAGTTTGGACCTTGCAAGATTTTGAGGAAATTTAACAGTGGAAATGCATATGAGATTGAATTACTTGATGACATGGACATATCACTGATTTTCAACATTTTTGATTTGTATGAGTATCATGAACTTGATGAAGACATGGTAGTACCGATGGAATATCCTAAGAAGTAGAAAGAGGAAGTTGAACAAATTTTGGAGCAAAGAATTGGCAAGAGAACAAGAGGAAAATAGTATATGGAATATCTAGTAAAATGGAAGAATAGACTGATTGAAGACAGTTCATGGATTTCACAGTCTAAGTTGGATGTAGCTCGAACCAAACCTATTTCATGATTCAGAGAATCATTTCAAAACAACCCCAGGTGTCTGATGCAAGAGCATCTCGGGTCCTTGGCAATCCCGTGTCACCAAAAAGAGTTTGAATTTTGTCTGCGTTGCTCAGTTCCTTCTTTGACCGATTTGGTCGATAGTTGGTCAATTATTTCTCTGATGCTTGGTGATGCTTGTCTATTGCTCGGTCATCCTTGCTTACTGAGTAGTTTATTTTGAGTTTCTGTTGAGTCCAACTTGTACATTGATTATGGGTCACAGATTTAAGGCTAGTATCCATCATTGGGAAGTGTGTGGTCCTAGATCTGACTGTTCCTTCTATTGATCATGGATCTGAAGGCTAACATAGTTCGGTAGCCTCTTGTATAAATGTAGTTGATTGTTTAGAGTTTTAGGAGGTAGTTTTGATAGAAGATAGAATATATTAGATTGAAGATTGTTGGTAGATCCTCACTTGTTTGAGGACTTTTGTAATTCATTGTAATATCAAGGCAAGGCCTTACAACCCAACATGTATGAATCTATTTGATGAAATTTAATGAAAGATCCTACATTCTCTCTCTCATTGTGTTGTTATTTGCTTTTGTGTGTTGTTGAGCATGTTGGATCATTAGGGTGTGCCATTTTTTGGCCCCTCTTGACCCTTCCCTTGCATCAAAAGGGAAGGGAAGGGAAGATAGATAGAGAGAGAGAGAGAGAGAGAGAGAGAGAGAGAGAGAGAGAGAGAGAGAGAGAGAGAGAGAGAGAGAGAGAGAGAGAGAGACACAGAGAAGGGGAAGGGGAGAGAGTAGGGAAAGGAGAGAGAGAGAAGGGGAAGGAGAGAGAGAGAGAGAGAGAGAGAGAGAGAAGGGGAAGGGGAGAGAGTATGAGAGAGAGAGAAGGGGAAGGGGATAAAGTAGGAGAGAGAGAGAAGGGGAAGGGGATAGAGAGAGAGAGAGAGAGTATGATACAATAATTTTGTACATATTTACATGTCAACATATCTAGATACAATGTGGCATATACCATCTCAAAATGTGTCATATGACATCTCAAAATAAGAAGTTCAACTACAAATGTTTCTAGGACATCCTATTCTACTGGTGGATCATCAAAATGTAGCCTCTTTGAAGTAATCTTTGGCTCTAATGGATCCTGCATTCAAACATAAAAGTGAAACCCCAAGTTAGATTAAAATTTAGAATCATAGTCAACAATAATAAATAAAATTTAAACTAAAATTGAGCTCTCATATACCTCACCTCTCTATCTCCTCCCATGGATAGGAGACCTAATATATGTCCTTGGTAGCACAGGAACAGTGCCACCAATGTTGACTCCCACCTGTATATGTTTGCGAACATGAGATTGATCTATGAGTTATACTATTTAATGTTAAATACTTGGTAGCTAATATATGTTTACAAAATAACTAAATTAACATTAAATCTTACCTGTGTTGAACTTTCTTCAGGGATTGTTGGTTGATTCATCAGTGATACAAACCCTTGGTGTTTTGCCTCCCTCAAACTAGGAGTGACCTACAAAAGTCAAACAGATACTTCATACTATCATAACTTGACCATATTATATATACTTGATAGTAAAATACACACAAATAACTTTAGAAATGTATGTACCGTGGGGCTATCACTACAAATGAATATGCATGTGACTCTATCGTGATGATAGGGTCTCATGACATCATCATATGCCACAGTCTGTCAAATAAACCATGTAAATTAAAAATGAGTACGCATAACTGACAAGTATACATGTATGCATAAATGAACTAAATTACTTAATTACCTTTCCCTTGTCAATGATTGACACCTACAACCCCTCACATTGCCCCCCGGTGGAAACTGGTGACACCTGCATCAGTATGTAAAAGATGATCATAAAAATTAGAAAACAATGCACACATACTATTATCATAATTTAAAAGGAAACCAATGAGTACATTAAAACATATGTACCGTGGAAGTGTCAAGACCAAATGATATGGCCGAAAGTGTGGACCCCTCCACCTGTGCCATCTCCTCCTCTGTCATCAACTGAACATAAATGGAACACATAAAAAGACATAAGTGGGAAATTATTATAAGGAAATTCTACTAAAAATCCAAACAATAAAATTTAAATACAATGTAAAAAGTGAACTGTTTACCCTTACCGTAACAGTGGAAGTCCATGGCTCTGAAGGCCCCTGATGGACATCTCCATGAGCTACTTTAGTGCCTGTAGTGTGCTATGTAGAATCATCCACATCGAAGGTGAAATTATATGCATCACTATCAGTCAGGGGACCTAAGCACATATTCTTGCATATAATGCAAGTGTGGGGAACAAAAACATGTGAGCTCGTGGGGGATGTGGAAGCACTAGAAGCATCAGGATGAGGAGACAACAATGTCATGCTCTACATAACTAGCAGATCACTCAAGGTGTGAATGGATTGAATAGTCTATGAGCCAGCCTCACCAATAATGTCAGGATGGTGTATTGTGGGAGGTGGTAAAATCTCAGGAGGGGGGACATATGTGTGAGATTTCACCCGTTGTGCCCATGGCCTATCTTGGGGAGTGCCTAAACCTACACCGTGGTTCGGTCTCATACTCCAATAATTCACCTTGTGACCAAGCACAAATTCAGCATACAATTTTTTAATAAAATAAAATGGGACATCCAAATTGCTGTGAGGTGGTCTATCAAAAACCATCCACCAATGGTCCCAAAACTTGTCACGTATTGCACTATTTGTGCACCATTTAATTGACAACTTGGTTTTTTTTATGGTCTACTTTTAGACCAGTTTTAGGATCCACAAAAATATTAGCTATGTCATGTTTTGTTATATTTAGGTTCATGACTTGATCATAATCAAGCCCATTGTCAAACTGGGCGTGCATGGAATCGTGCCAAAGAAGTGCAACACTATGTTTCTGTGTAAGTTTCTCCATGTTTTCAATAATTGAGTTCAATGTTGTAAACATGGGGCACAATGTGGGGATATTGGCATAGGTGGTTTGAAATCCTCTAAGTTCATTTAGATTATCTCCTATTAGATCTTCTAAATGGTGAGGGTTTGTGATATTCATCTTCTGGAGGTGGGGGATTGTTGGGAGATGGTTCCGAATTGTTTGTGGGATCATTAGGAGGGTTTTCTGATTCCATGTCTGATAACAATGAAAAAACAAATAGATAATTATAATGAATTTTAAAAAACAATAAAAAAAACTCATTGCTACCCTATTTTTTATATAAAAAACTATAAATTTCTATTTAAAAACAATAAAAATTAGAAGCTTTCACATACCTTGAGATTTAAGCAAAATCAGATAGGGGATTTGAAAGCTGATATCCATTTATCCTAGCTGCATTCACGTTTTCACAATGAGAAAATGTTGAACGCGGCTGGGATACAAAGTTATATATTTACTAGCAAATATCGAATATCCGATATTATCGGATATCTGATTAAGCCTTTTGCTTTGGCTTTTGGCTTGGCCTGGTGTACTAACACCCAAGCCTACTAAAAAGTCAACATATGCATTTGTGCACTTTTGGACGAGTGAAAATAAGTTTTTTTCACATCACCACTTTTTGGCATACCATGATCCTGCACATACCCTATGCCCAAAGTTGAGAAGTAACTCGTGATGATCCGACAAAAGTAATGCATTAGATATGTCAATGTGATTGCTAGGGTTCTCTAAACATCAGACTTATCCTCTCTCCTATGGTTAGAGCTTCTTAACATAATGGAAAACCAATGTAAGAGTTCAAGGAAACTACAATAGGGTGACTTGAGCATCCTTCTTTTCTAAGCCCAAGGGAAGGGAATCCTTACATCCCCTTGGCCTCATGCTTAGAAGAAGGCCTCAAAACAATTTCTCCCTCCTTGTATTCCCTTATTATCCCCACCATGATTGACTATGGTAAACATAAAAGAGTTACACATTATTACATGTTTTCTCCCAATAAAGGTTGACATAATAATATCATATTCATTCACACTATTTATAAGAAATAAATCATAAATAGGATCATTATTCATAAGCAAGAAATCATAAATAAGTCTCACTATGCTATTTATTATAAGAACTAATACTTATGTTATAACTAGTGATTGTCGTTGCACCAAAAGATTGACCTGTTAGTATCTCATACAACCACTAGACTTATAGAAGACACATGAGGATGTTAAACCATGTCACAAATCCCAAAGGGGGACATTCAAGGTTAGTCAAATAATCCCCCCTCAACATCACTTGAGGGGATTCAAACATGTGACCAATCACTTATACCACCCGTTACAACTAGTGGTTGTCGTTACACCAAAAGATCGACATGGTAATGCCCAATACAACCTATCAGGGATTTTTTTAGTGGTGATTATTCACCAATTGGTGAATATGTCCCATGGGGCATATAGAAATTGGCAAAAATTATCTCGTCAAGCGTATAGACCGGTTTGCCCAAATTTTATAAAAGAAATGTATAGTGTTCATCTTGTTCACCACTATGTGAACATAATTTCACTACAGTTGTCATGTTGTTCGCCCATTTTTCTATTGTATATTGTACTATTATTCACCACGGATTAAGGAAGGGTGTATTTATCAAGGATCACCATTCACCAAAGGCCCATTGTTCCAAGTGAAAGTTTTATTTGCACTAGGAACCAATTCGCCATGCATCGTACATAATCATGTCCCAAATTCCCACCCTATTCACCTAGTCAATTACTTGAAATTACGCGGGGTTCACCAAATATTAGTTGTTATCATATGCAATTGTTGTCCCCTTTGCCAAAATGGATGATGGAGATTATGAAACAAAATTTGATGGATGATATGAAAATGGTTTACTTGTCTATTTAAGAGATATGAGTTTCATTATTGAAACATGTCGAAGAGAAGGAGACTTCAAGAGATTTAGTAGTACAAAAATTCTGTTGATTCTGAGCTCACAATTGCAATCAATAGCGAACTGGAATGACTACGAGTCTGTAGTGTCTTATTCAAGTAAAAAATTTATTGCAGCCTTAATTTGTTGGAGATGTCATAGTCAAAGTTAAATAGGAAGATGACTATTGAAGGTGGAGATGTCCAAGAGAGGCCAACGAAATGCAAAAATATATCTTCATACTTTGGCGGGGGTAGACGCAATAGTGTTGGTCAAAGTGAGGAAGGTATATCATCAAAGGAACCTATACAACTTCAAGGTTCTCAACCTACACAAGAGTCTATTCAATAAATTGGGGAGCCTAATAAATCTGGTGGTGAAGTTGCAGAACCAGATTGTAGACACGCAAAATTGGACAAAGTGCTTTTAAAATTGCAAAAATCAATAAATGGCTCAAAATCATCAAAATGCATTAATTCAATAAAAAATGGAAATAATTAAATAAAGTGGGACAAAATCAATTAAAGAAAAGGGAAAAATCAAATAATGAGGTTAAATAATTAAATGAAAGCTTAAAGGGGTGAAAAACACTACATAATTGATTTTAATCAATTAAGTGCATAGTTGTTTAAAGCAAAAATCAAAATAAACCTATTACCCATACATGACTAAATTTAATTAATTAATTGAATTTATTAATTCTTAAATTCTTTCAACAAATTTGAGCAACCAATAAAGAATTGAGGACAAAAAGACACAAATCACTTAAACATTTAAAGTGTCCAAAGCTTTGAGACCATTTAAAGGATTGTCCCCTCATTGTCCCCCCATTTATGAACAAAGCAAAGTATTTGACTCAACCAAGGGATAATCATGATTACTTCACTCCACTCCCTACCCTTGGGAAATTACTATAAATATAGAGCATTTTGAGAGCAATTATCATCTTAGAACTTCATTTGCAAAGCATTGTTACTATAGGCAATTGAGAGCATTCTAAGATAAATTAAGAGCATTTAGAGCAATTATCATTGTAGTTTGTCAATTTGAGCTAGATTAAGCATTAAATGAGCATAGTAGAAGCATAGTAGAAGCATAATTTCTCATTTTATAGGTGTCACTAGTTAGGATTTGAGCTGAGAGCTTCACTTACCACTTCTTTCTAGAGAAGCATGAGATGTTATAGATTATAGTTTCAATTCTAATTAGATTTTCATTGTATTTAGTTTCAATTATTGCTATTAGATCTTAATTTCTAGTACCAAAATAGAATCTCAAGGAACTATAATAAACATATCAAATTGAGAGTCTTTCAGGTAGGAGACTTAGTGTTGAGAGAGAACCCAAAGAATCAGGTTGAAAGAGAGAAGACAGGCAAATGGGAGGCTAATTGGCTTGGCCCATTCAAGGCAAAGTACTTCTTCCATCCATCAATCATGGTCTTATATGGCATCAACTTTTCATCCTTAGTGTTATATTCATTGTTGACTTGATTGATGATGAGTTCATAATCTCCATAAATTTGTAGCTCCGTGATGTTCCACTCTAAGGTCATTTTGATGCCTATGACTAGTGCCTATTTTGGTACTAATTGCTATGGGAGCCTAATAAATTTGGTGATGAAGTTGTAGAACCTAATATCTCTGATAAAGATGACCTTGAAGAAGAATTTCAAGTAAATAACCAGTACCAGGATGAATTGATCAACTTCGGTGATGATGATGGTTCAATTAACAATAACACTAAAGGGAGAGGAAAATCAAAAGAAAAAATTGATCATCAATGGGAGATGTCCAAGAGATTTAAATTTGATTGGGAGGCAAAGTATCTATTCATTGAACCCATGGACAATCTAATTGTAGGTGAGCTGCTAGTAGAATGCAGATGTACGATTTTTAGTTGGAAGCATAAAAAGGAAAAGTGGTTTCAGCTTAAACTAGACACCATAGAGAAACATGTTGATAAGGTTTACGAAACCTCAACTATAGATGGAAAGGAAATAAAAGTGGTAAGATATAAAACAAAGGAGCAATGTCAACATAAAAGGAATGCTGAGGAATATTATTTGTTTCAAAAATTTAAGACGAAGCCTGGTGAAGTTCAAGGTTCTATTAATGCTATTTTTGCAAAAGCAAGTGAAGTAGAAGAATGTGGAAAAGATGTTCAATTAAGTAATGTTATCCATATTTTGAGCAGAGGGTGTCCAATGATAGACTATCCAGAAATGAGTGGTTTGTTACACTTTCTAAATGTTCCTAACTATCCTGTCACTCATTGGCCAATAAGCAGTGGATGGGAATGGGCAAGTTGTATTGCCCAAGTTGAAATAGATGATGTACATAGAAAAATAAAAGAGTCAACCTTTATTGCATTGTCCTTAGATGAAGTTACAACAATAGATAATATGTTGTGGGTATGCATGCATGTTTATAATGTATAGAATAATTTCTACCACCCACATCTACTAACTGTTGCAAAATTGAGGGACAATGCGACATCAGAAACTTTATTTCAATTAGTAAAGAGCCATTTAATTAAATATGGAGCTATGGATGAATTGACAATAGTGAAGAAGTTGATCTGTGTTGGAGCGGATGGAGCTTTAGTAATGCAAGGTCAAAGGAATAGTCTTTGCACAAAAATGCAGGCTTCTTGTTCACCATATGTTGTTGGCATTCACTGTATGGCCCACAGGATGAATCTTTCTTTTAGAGTTGTGAAGAAGTTTCCTTTAGTAAATAAGGTTGAAGATTTGGTAAGAGAGTTGTACTCATATTTTTGTCGAAGTCCCAAACATTTTAGGGAATTTCAACACTTTTTTGATGGAATTACCAATAGAAACAAGCTTCTTAAAGATGTTGATACCAGATGGATCTCTTTGGATGGACTAGTGCATCGAGTTTTTTCTGAATATCAATCTTTGATTGGACTTATGTACGAAAATCGCTACAATACAAAAAATCAGAGATGTGGCGACCTGCTTCGGAGGTTAAGCAATATAGAGACACTTGTCTTTAGCATCTCTTCTTCCCATGCTAGAAGAAATGACATTCATTATGAAAAAATCCTAGCAAAGAGCCATGTATATTGCAGAATATGCTTACTTGCATAAAATGTCATGCCAAGCCCTCTATAGTCTCTATCGAAATGACCCAAATTTATCTGATGAAAGATTTAATCACTGGTGGAAACTAACAGATTTGGACAATCCTAATAATTATTTAAAGATCATTGAAAATGGAGATTTATGTGTTTGTTTAAGGGGATTTTAGATACCAATGTACTATAGTGCCCCAAAGAAGTGAGCTACAAGAATTACAAGGGAAGAGTTTACCAAGATCATCGAGTCTATAGCAGCTAATGCAAGGGACATAGCCTTTAAAGTTTCCTCTAAAATAAGATCCTGATTCCCATATGAACAATTGCTTGAGGCCATGGAAATTGTGTTTCCTCAATATTGGCACTTAAACTCTAAGGAAGATTATCGTAATAGGCTGTTGATTTTGATAAAGGAATTTTGCAAATATGTAGAATTCAATGGAGTGACTATCAATGGAATTTTAGATGAGGATCTTCTTAGATAGAAATCAGGCACTTTTGCAAGGACTATGAAGCAACAATATCAATTAATACATAACCCACATGAAGAGGGCTCGACAACAAGGCTTTAGACAGAACTAAAATAGAGCACAATGTTGTGTGAAGAAATTTTAGAGTTCTTCAAGCTTGTTGGTCTATGTCAAACCATGATATTGGGTTTAGTGGTGGATGAGATATTTTTCAGTGCTTTGGGCTTCCTAAAATCAAAGCTAAGAAACAAACTTGACAAGAATTTGGAAACATGCTTGAGGGTCTACACATCTAGGTATGATGTCAATACTTTTCCTTATCAAAAAGCAATGGAAATCTAGAAGAAAAGATGCAAAAGAAGAGGGTTGGGCAACACCATTAACCAATCTCTGACTTCAAGTGGGACAACTACAGGTGGTGATGGGAGTCATAGAAGTGGAAGTTAGAGTGAAGAAGACACAAACAAAAATGAAGAGAACAACGAAGGAACTGGAATACCAGAATTAGATGATGATGATGATGATGATGATGTAGAGATGAATTGGAAAATTCAGGAATTTCTGCTAAATTAGCAATAGCAATCAATAGGTATTTTTTGAACTTATTAACTACTATATCCTATCATTCAATGTTCATTTTAGAAAAGCAAGAATGTATTATGTTTCATCATTAAAATTTGAGAACAAAGAGTATTATTACTGTAGTTTGTATCATATCATCAATGATCATTCATATTTGAATTTGAAATTCCTTAATGAAATTTTGTATTCCAAAAGCATATAACAGACTAAATAAACTAAGAATAACTAAATAAAATAGAGTAACTCAACATACATTGAAAATTAGATAGAGCACAATTTGTTTTGTATTCATTTGTAATATATTACAATTTACAGTAGTTTAAAATTCAGAGCAATCTTTGTAGACCAGTCCAAACATCCTTTGATGGTAGAACAATTTGGTTCATAGTATAGTCACACTCTTACAACTTCGTTAGCAATTCATATTTGGAAGTGTGACTTGACAGAACTGTTGCTTCTAAAACTCCATTCAAAGTTCTCACTAGTTTGATGAAATCCATGAATGTATCAGGAGACATGTTTGTAGGAAGAAAGCGTAAATCAATATTTATTTTGTCCTGCAATGGTTTTTGTAAGATTCTGTTCCAATGAACTTATTTGTGTCAAATCCTTTAGGCAAACCAAGACTTTCAAAATTTTCTTTCCTTTGTTCCATCTTTGTGATCTTCTTCTTAGCTTTGTCATCCAATTCCTATGCTTCCCATAGCTTCTCACATTTTTGAATGATACTTGATACCTTTAATGAGGCATCAAGGCGGGTGCTAATTCCCGTGTTTGATAGATAACTATTACTCTTACTGTAGAGTTGTTGCATAATATCTTTTGCTTTCTTTTCTTTCTTGAGAACATCCATGTTTTCTTCAATGTTCTTATGGAGCTTCAAATAACATACTCTCATACTTTGAAGCATTTCAAACCACTCACCCAAGCTATGAGACATCCCCACTATTTGTCCCCAAATGTGTTCTTTTGTAATCTTCACTAAATTATTACTAGTATTTGTTGAAGTTTGAATTATATTATTGGCCTTCTTTAGTTCTTCTACCATTTTTTCACAATTATTTTTCTCTTCCACTACTTTGTGTTCCCAATGATTGGATTTATCTGTTTGAGAGTCCAATTGCTTTTGCAATTCTCGGTTGGAGGCAACATTACTCTCCACAGTTTTAAATAACTTTTCTAAACTGACTCTTTCTTCCTCTAGTTTTTTACTAATTTCTGCAAATTTTCCCCTCAGTGCCTTTAGCTCTGCCTGCTCCTATTCTTCACTACTTCCTCCGCATGTTCTTGCTTTGTATATGTTAATGTAGAGGTCAATTTTTTAATCTTTTTTTGTAATTCTTTCAAACTGTTCTCTAAAGCTTTCTTCTTTGCTTTTTCATTAGCAATGTCTGCCTGTAACTTTTCTATAATTTTCTCGAGCTTGCTTTTCTCTCTTTCTAGCTTTAGCAGTGTGTTGTAGACCACTTGGTTTGTAGACTTTGACACATTGATTTTGTCCACATTTTTAACTTTGGAAAAATCCATTTGGAGATTGCTAACTTGAAATTCAGATGGATCTATCTGACTCTTTATTGGGTTTCCATATTTTTTTGGTGTAATAACAACCATGAACTCCATCATGTCTTTGTTTAGGTCATATGTAGGAAAAACCCTGTTGGATGTAGGTTGTTCCTCTACAGCTACAGTAAGGGCACCAGTCTGCAAATTATTCTTTATTTCCTTATTCTTGGTTGTTGTTTCTACAAATTTATTATAGAAATCTTTGAAACAAAAATCTGGTGTTGCAGAAGGATTTGAATGTTTGAAAGGTGAACCAAAGCTTGCAATGCCTATTGATCTAACTAATGCTATTTGAGGATTTAAACTTCTAGAGGGTTTTGTTAAACCTGAAATTGCAAACAGTTCTTTATGATCGAATGCCATTGATATGGAAACCTTTTGCTTCTTGACATTATCTTCTTCTATGGGATTCTGTGTAGATTCTAGTGGCCTCTTTAGAGAGGGAGCTTGTTCTATAAGTTGCCCAGTCCCACTGGCACCAGTGCCACTACCAGACCCAGTAGCAGTAGATTCTCCAATTCCAGCCATGGCAATGGATGTTCTTATGGGTATAGTGGTTCTTGATGAATTTAATGGGTCTACTGATTCAAACCCAATGCCTGCACCATGATCATGATCATATTTTTGTGTCTTAATTGTATTCTAGACACCTTCTCTAGTGGGACCCAAACCACCACCTTTATAACCCATTTGTTCCACAATGATTGCCCCTTTGCTATATACTTTTTTCTGGTAGTCGCTGACTCCCTGGAGTAAATGCAATTGGTGGATTATCATCCTCAATTTCTGGATCACTGGTGTCGTATGGCATCTTAGGATGCTCCAAATTCCACAATTTTCTAAACTCTATATCCTTGTCTATTTCATCCATATCTTTACTGGTCTTTGGTTCACCAAGATCCTTTCTCATACTCCAAAAATCATTCATTTTCATTCTAGTCCATTTTCTATTCTTACAAGCTTTTGCTATTTTCTTTGGTATTTTTATGTTTGATGGATGGGCAACTTTTTTGTAGAAATTCTAGGACATCCTAGGCTGTACAATGCCCTAGTTTATTGTTGTCATAATTTGTGATGACAACTGTTCAACTGAAAAAATTTCCTCAATAGAAACTTTCTCCATCTCTTTTGTAACGTCATCCCAGCTATCCTTTTTTTTCAACTTCTCTAGCAATGGTTTACTTTCATTTTGAAATAAGTTTGCAGAGTTCTTATTAGCAACACACATTGTTTGAATGACGTTGAGTGGATCATACTGTAGTACCACTCTAAATCAAATTGAAAAATTTCTAAAAATATTTTTTCCACATTGAATGCCTCTCTCTCAAATTTTAACCCTCCAATTGAGAAAGGTAAGGAAGGGAATATGCCCTTCTTCGACTGGCCAGCGAAGAGTCTATCTGTGCGCTCTAGTTGTACTACATATTCTACCGCAAACACCTTGTCTGTCACATGCATTGGAAATTTATGGGGTTGTAGTTCTTATCTATAAAACCTTAGCATAGTGTATTCTTCCATTAAGTACTAGTCAGCCAATTGAATTGTGCTTCCAAGTTGGATGCAATCCCTATATGAAGCAGACAATCTGGGCATTGGAGTACTTGTTATTTTTTTGTACAATGGTGCCAAAAAGAAGTCTACAAAATTACTGTAGTTCCTTATGTTATCATACATCCTTATCTAAGGTGTCCAATTATATATTGGAGTACCCATCCCCCTCTGAATTTCAAGCTTGTTTCCGTTGCTCATTAATATGCAGCATGCTTGGCTAGTAGAAGATAGCACAAGTAGGTTGTGAACCTAAATGTCTTAGAATTGCCTCTTTTAATCAATGCTAATTGTTCTTGCATCGATTGGACCACGTGTCCAATAAAATTATATCTTACTAGTTCATTGAAACAATGGATATCCCAAATCAATTGAAGAATGTTGGCACCCACTTCCCTATTGTTTTCCAATCCAAGACAAAATGCTAGAAAGGATATAGTATGCTGAACCCATGGCACAAAAATGTTAAAATCATAAGGAGGCTTATGGTTCTCACCCAATGAAGCCTTTTCCTCTGCAACTATTAGACCCTTTACAAATAAATCTTTTGCATTTGGCGTGAGTACCTCATATTTCTCTGCCAGCAATCCCAGGTCAATATGGACATTACAATTTTGTCGATCAAATCCTAGGTCTAGCAAACTGAGAAATTCTTCCTGGGTTATTAATAAAATTTCTTCCTGATTTTTTTAATTCACAATTGCTTTTCTTTATTCATCATAATTTTTTGCACAAATCAAGACAATTTCTGGGCAAGGGAAAACTTCGGGTAATAGCATGCGACCCAAACCAACATCCCACGAAGCAACTTTATTCATTTTTGAACCTATCATTGGATTAAATTTTATAAATACATACCTCTTTGGCCCAGTTTCCTTACTACACAATGAATGTCTAATTTCTATAACTCTCCTTTCACTGTAGATAACAGGATCATAAACATTGTGATACTCATCAGTGAAACCAGGGATTTCTACTAGTTTTCTCCAATCTATTAAAGTTTTCCCATCTGCTTGCCCTTGGCCTTGAGTTTTCATTTTCCCCATTGTTCTTTGGAAGAATGAAAAAACATAGAATCACAGATATTTACTAACAAAATCATAGATAATAACTAACTAATTAAGAAAACCCCAATTGTACATGCAAGAATTAAAATTTCAAAATCAAGTTAAACTGAATTTTTTACATTACAAAATCAAGAAGCCATCAGGCTAGATATCTTACTAGAAATTAAATTTTGAAATCTCGATAGATAGAAGTTAGAACAACCGAGGCTCTCACAAATTACAATCTCAAAATCTTCGGTGATAGTTCAACAGTTCTTTTTAGCTCTGCTACTACGAGTCGATAGGTTTTTAAAAAGGAAATGTTAAAAACCTTTCGTTAAATGTAACAATTTAACAAAAATTCCAGAATCCTTTTAATGTTTTATCTTGACATGATATAATGGTACGTAATCTTTTCGACGAATTACACGTATCACGTTTCCAGAGTGAGTTTGCATAAAAGGTTTTTGAAACCCATAGTACTTCCTATAATACCCCAAAAATGGGCTATAAGTTCATTAATCTCCTACATCATCAAATCATACAAAATTGACATCAAAGTCCTAACCTAAGGCACATCTAAACATCATCGAATCATAATTGATTATCTTAAATTCTGCATCGGGGAATATTCCTAGCAATATTCTTAATTATCTTAATTAAATTTAATTTTATAATTATTTGGCAATAAATCACATTTATCCTAAAGTTTGATTAATTGAATATTTTCATATTTAATTAATTAAATTTAATATTTGCCACTTAATTGTTTAATTAAATTTAATTCTATCTATTATTAATTGTATTATTTAATTTTGACAATAAATCCAATATCCTATGAATAATTGATTAAATTTTTATTTAATTAATTAAAGCAAGTTGTCATTATTTAATAATATAGTTTTTAATAAAAGTTTGATTAAATAATTGATTAACCCATAAATCAATTATTTTATTTTTAAAAGCAGTTAAGTTGAGCATAAATCACTTTATTATTAAATTAATTCATAAATAAAACATGTACAATCATAAAAGCAGACAACTATCAATTATCAATTAAAGCTAAACTCTATTTTGAGTTAAAACTTAGCTTTTGCATGTTTTTGTGAGTTAATTATCCTTTATTTAAAAATAACTCAAAAATCAACCTGAGTTATTTGAGTGATTTATGGCTTTTATCCATGCACCTCTAAAGCCCTAGATTTCTATAAATTAAGGCTTCAGTTCATCTCTCAATCATCTCTCAAATTTGCATCCAAGCATCCACATATTTTGCACAATCACGCTGGAGAATTGGAATGGGAAGACTCAAAGCTTATTGCGAATCAACATTGTTGTGAGATCAATTTCAAATTCATAGCTTTCATATTATTGTTAGAATCTTCATTCTCATATCATATCATTTCTAGATTAGCATTGCATATCAATTTTCATATTAGCATAGATTCATATCAGTTTTTATCATTCTTATTGCATAGAAAATATCAAAAATATAGATTAATTGCATTCAATTTCATATCCATCTTTTGCATTCAAATCCTTCATTTAGGTGTCGTCTAGGTCACTGATCTTGATAAACAATTTGAGAACATCAATCTCGCACCTATTAGAAGGCAGTAAATCACTTGGTTAGATAGTTTTCAATTTTGCACGATTTTGATTATCACTAACCTCTAATGTTTTACTAAGTGTTGTGTCTACAGATCAGGTACAATTTTCACACACACACTTCCAAAATACAACTTCAACCATTCATATCTCGTAATCCAACAATTGTCATGATTTTAAAATATTACTAATTTAATACACACTAATGAATATAATCATTAACTATAGTCACTTAGAATTCATGCATTCGAGAATACCTTATCCATGAAATTTGAACCAGTCACCATTAAATGATTAAGTTTCAAAACATTTAATTATTACATGAAAAAAAAGTGCAACACAAATTTTGAATATTATATTACGCAAAATTTCATTACAATTCAAGTCATTGATGCCCATAGGCCATATCTATTAATGATTCTTATAATCAAAACAAAAAATAAAAGCACTTCAAATTTCTTAAAACATTTTCATAGTTTTTTTAAACATACGTGATTACAATTTATATCATTGCAAAAACCCTGGTAAGCTACTACCACCAGAGGGAGACATAGTAGAGATTAGGTAGAGTCAGGGACTATCTGGTTGAGGCTCCCTTCCTTATGTGTGGAACTTTGAAGAGAGGATAATCTCAGAGAATTCTTCTAGCCATCGATAGTCCTCGGTTTCCTCCAATATGTGCCACTTCTGGAGGAGATCCCTGCCAATCTATGCCCACTTCTGATGATGCGTGAGCTACTCAACATCAAGGTTCAGTAGAAATGGTTTCCTGGGCACATTTACTCCTGGTTGTAGAATCCTAGGCAAATAATTTTCCCAAGAAAAACCCAATTTTTGCAAATACGACAACATTCACATCGTCACCGAGGTACTCTTCTCTATAAAATTTCCTTAGAAGCATGATAATATCCACCTTTTCCCCTCCAGGTGCAATAGAGATGCCAAGAACCGAGAGGAAATATCAGTGTTAACTCTATACCTATTTTCATTCTCCAAAATTCACGTCCCATCACCATCCTTATAGCCTCCTTGGTGAAGGTTCCCAACGTCGTAGCAACAGATGCCAATATTGGGTTTGTGACCATGCCCAAAAAGGCCTTCTGATCCTCCAAGGCATTGCATCTTAAACGAATTGGAGTGTCTATTGAAAATTGAAATTTGACAAAAATCAAAGAGAACCTAGCACTCGCAGACTATTTTCAAAAATTTGCTTTCACAATCATAAATTAACAAGCGTAGATCATCTATTTATAAGCCTTGAATCCTCATTGAAATTATTTCTCTGCCCTAAAGATCTAATTAATTCATAAGTTAAATGGTAACCGTCCTTCAAAAATTTCCAAATCTTTCATATTTAATGAAACAATGGGTGAAATTGGGAACAACACTTATGATAAGACATTTTCTATCTTGGGAATAACAAAGGTCGAAATGATCACGTCATGCAGGTGGACATAACAATTCTTTATTATAAAAAAAACTTGAAACCTGTGCCCACTCTATAGAAATAATAAACAAAGTACGTTAGCTATGAAATGGTGGTAGGAAATGAACCTTTACCATTGATGTAAGATCATTTAACAATCAAAAAATAATGTCCTTAGATGACATGATGTTTTCATTTAAGCCTTAACTTTAAGGCATTATTCTATCAAGGTCATTATGATTTCACACATATTTGTCATTGAAAATTGAAAGGCGCCATCTAAGAAGCCATTAATTGACATTACTTTAATTGATGTCATCTACTCATTGCCATTAATTAATATTTCTATCTAATATTACTGAAGATTGCTAGTAGAATTCTACTTTTTGGTATCAGAAAATGAGGTCACAGACTCAGTGACTCACACATCCATTGGATTAGAACATATCAATGACCAAAGGTGAATATTGAGCCTATTGTTGGTCTAAATCATTATGGCAAACTCTCAGCAAAATCATGACACATGGTATGATTCATCGTGGGCTTATTGGTACGATCAATCATACCACATGTCATGATTCCGCCAAGAGTTTTCCATAAAGATTATGAAGACCAACAATAGGCCTGAAATTCACCTTTGGTCGTTGATATGTTCTAATCCAACGAATGTGTCAGTCTGTGACATCATAATGATGGGACCTGCTGCACCGGCAAGTGCAACTTCAACATCAAATCAAAACCATTGGATTAAGAGAGACGAATAGTGGAAGGTGCATTTCGGATGGAATGTGGTGAGATAAATCCTTTACTAAAAACTCTCTCTGGAATCATCACACGTGTCATTTTTCAAGAATGAAAACTCAGGACCGAACTAAAAACTTAAATTACCTAGAATGTTAAATGTAATAATTATTTCCAATTATTCAATCACCATACCAACTATAAATTTTTGAAAAATATTCGCCATGACAAATAAATTAATTCAAATATTTGGAAAATAGTTTCACCATATTTTTATAAAAATTGTATCTGTTATTAAAAAATTCGCCACCAAATATCCATATTTTGAAACATAATTTGCCATCAATATTAATAATTTTCCTTAAAAAAAAATTGTAGTCACCATTTTTTTTATAAAAATGGTATACACTATTAAAAAAATTTGTTACCAAATATCCATATTTTGACACATAATTCACCATCACTATTAAAAATTTTCCCTCCAAAACACATGTGATTCACCACAATTTTATACTTTTCGGGAGGGGGGGTTTCTTAAAGTTATCCCTGCAACCAATAGACTTAAAGAAGACATAGGAGGTTGTTAAACCATGTCACGAATCTTGAAGGGGGATGTTGACAAAGATTCCAACAACTTCATACCAATTTATAATAATATTCAGCTTCTCTATACTATAAGACATATTCTTGTAAGACATATTTGACTAGTTCGATGATTCGAGGTATTTGTGAGTTATGATTAAGTAATTATCGATTAAATGATTGAGAAGTGATGATATAATAAATGGTAGTTTGACATGTTGATGGATGGTGGTTGAATGAATGTTAATTTGGTAGAGTGATGCTTGATTGTTGAATTATATGTATTCTTGATCCAAGTTAAAGTGATGATTTATGTGAATTTGAATATTATTTTCTTAATCTTTCTAATTAATTAATTTCTTGATTTATGGGGAGACAACGGAGGAAGGATAATGATTGACAAGTCCTCAAATAATTAGAATAAAATATCCTTTATAATTTATTGGTTAATATTAGAATAACTAAGAGGGGGGGTGAATTGGTTAGAACAGTTATCCAATAGTCTTAATTACAAAATGTATCACTTAAAACAAATTCAACAAATTTTTGCAGCTCGGTAACATAAAATAATTAAACTATTTGTGCCTTTACCAATTACCAGTTAATTACTCATGGTGATTACTGACCAAATCAAATATGCAATAGGTAAAGTATGATAACCAAACATTCATCACTAAAACACATAACACGATGATTTAATGTGGAAACCTTGTTAAGGGAAAAACCACTTGGGACCGGTAACCCAAAATAATTTTCACTCTTCTGAAGTGAGCTCGGTGAAGAGCCAACCTTGTTAAAGGTTACAAAACACACTATAAGGTGTGACCTTGTTAGAGGATTTAAGACTAACAGTTATCATCCAACCAACATTCACTATAAAGTTGATAGGATAACAATGTACATTCTATGAATGACATAGGGCAATCATAAGATGGTTAAGTCCACTCGGTTAAGAGATTTTTCTATTACAATAGTTAAACTAAAATAGTAGGTGATCTGATTACAATACAACTTGATTTTGTAGATGTTCAGATCTATTCTAAGCCCATACAAATCCTTTGATCAATATTTTAATTCAGTTCTTCAATATTCAATAACTTACTGTCACTCGGTAATAGCTCTCTGACACTCAGTTAACTCTGTAGTTCGGTTCTCCTTCAACCAATCTGATCATGCATGCATGAAGTTGTGTTCACGCGAAATCTCTATAGTCTCCTTCTTCTGGCATAGTTTCAACAATGAAACCAATGTCTCTTATATAGACAAGTAAACCATTTTCTTTTCATCCATCAGATTTTGCCGCTTAATCTCCTTCATTGATTTTGCTACTTAAACCTTCCTCCGTAGATGTGTCAATAACTCATTTCAATTCCATTCTTTAGATCTTCTTTGAATTTTGTTAGTCATGGATTTCATAACAAACTTTATCTTCAACCTCAAAATCATACACATTCCAGCTCATCAATTTCTGTCAGCTAAACTAAACATTTAGTTCTTTCATCCATACTTGGTTAACAAAGAAATGCATCGGTGAATACAAGCTCGGTTGATACTATCGCTCGGTATACACTACACTATCTCAGTGTATACTAAAATGCTTCATTTACCGACCGCACTACTTTGTTAAGTTTTGCTTCCAACTTCATAACAGATTAATGCAACATAATCAAGTCAACCATATGAAGTCATAGACTCATCAATAAGTCATCCAAAGTATTCCTTATCCTCATCTATCATATCCATCTTCCTCCATGTAGATATCTCAGTTCTTCATATTTTCTCTCCTCTTTATAGATGTTTAGATATTTGCAACTATCATGATAAGTATTGTCAAAACTAGTTGACATCAATGACAACATAATGACTGATTTAATTATCTTACATATCATTTCAATACTCAGTGATCTCTAATCACTAATCTTCAAGTTATTTAGGTACTCAATCAGTTGTAGTTCATCAGTCTCTTCCTTTGGCATTGATGGCAACTCAAGTAATATGAAATATACCATACACATACCAAAATGTATTCTACAACTATGTAAGCAAATGTTGTAGCTTGGTAAGCTCTCCCTAGCTTGATATTTAATATGTTTAATCACTACGTTACATGACAACATTGTAAGTGTAGAGTTTCCTCTACAGATTTGATCTTTTCATCTCTCAGATTCCCTCTGTTCTCAGCAACAAACAAATCTTCAAAATTCTCCTCTGACTTTCTCAGATTATCTCTCCCTTAGATAGATGTTTCAGTGATCTCTCATTTTGTCATATTGTTTATCTCTCCCTTTGACAACAATGCCAAAGAAAAACATAAAACATACAGCTCTGCAATAGCCAAGTGACTCTCTGTTGTTCGGTGCAGACAATGTATCTCGGTATACTGATATGCAAATCTTTGTTCTAGTTCCTAAGATCTTTCACAACCTTAGACAAAATCCAAAGTGTGAACTATGTTGCATCAACATAAATGATCTTCTAATAAGATTAGGCTAATGCAACCTCTAGATTACATTAGTGACTGGTAGATAGGGGACGGAATCCAAGTCTAGTTCTCAAGTATTCAAATGTTTCCTTTGGTAGAGGCTTGGTAAAAATATCAGCAAGTTGCTCTTTTGATGTAACATATTCTAGTTTGACTTGCTTCTCATGTACTTGTTCTCTTAAGTAGTGATACTTAATATAAATATGATTGGTCTTTGAGTGCATTACAGGATTCTATGAAATATTTATTTCACTATTGTTGTCATAATATATAATCACTGACTCTATGATTACCTTATTCATCCCTTCCAACACTTGTTTGATGTAAGCAATGTTTGAATAGTTTGTAGTAGTAGCAACATATTCTGCTTCGGCAGTAGACTGGGAAATACAAGGTTGTTTCTTACTTGTCCAAGTTACAAGTCTTTCACCAAAGAAAAATGCTCCTTCGGTTGTACTCTTTGTGTCATTTATATTTCTAGCCCAGTCTGCGTTGATGTAGACTCTTAGTTCAAACTTTCCTTCCTTAGGATACCATAATCCATATTCCTCTATTTTCTTAAGGTATCTCAAGATTCTTTTTATTGCAACCATATGTAAATCCTTTGGATTGGCAAAAAATCTGGCAACAATCCCCACTACATGTGCAATGTCTGGTCTAATATGTACTACATACATCAGTTTACCAATCATAGATCGATACAATGTCTAGTTTACCTCTGTAGATTCATCATCTTTAGTCAGTTTTCATCCTGTGACCATTGGTGTTCCAACTGGTTTAGCATCTTCCATGCCAAATGTTCTGAATACTTCCTTTATGTACTTGGATTGTGTGATGAAAATTCCATCATTCTGCTGAATAACCTGCAAGCCTAGAAAGGACTTAATCTCTCCAAATATAGACATTTCAAATTATTTTCTCATCTCATCAGCAAATGATTTATAGATATGATCTTGTCCTCCAAAAATTATATCATCCACAAATATTTCAGCAATCAAAATAGTGTCATCAAACTCTCCTTTCATATACAAATTATTGTTTTTACTAGTTCTAACAAAACCAATACTTAACAAATAAGTATGCAGCCTTTCACACCAGGCTCTTGGTGCTTGCTTTAAACCTTATAAATCTTTGTGTAGTCTACATACCATGTATTTCTTATCTGGATCAACAAACCCTTTTGGTTTTTCTATGTAGACCTCCTCTTCTAGTAACCCATTCAGAAAAGTAGACTTAACATCATTTTGATAGACTTTAAATTTCTTATGTGCAGCATATGCAAGTAACATGTGAACTCCTTCTAGTCTAGAAACAGGTGCAAAAGTTTCACCATAATCTATACCTTCCTCCTATGCATATCCCTTGCAAACAAGTCTAGCTTTGTTCCTTGTAACCTCTCCATTCTCATTCAACTTATTTCTGAAAATCCATTTAGTACCGATAACATTCTTATCTTTAGGTCTAGGTACTAAATTCAATGTCTTGTTTTTCTCAATCTGTTCTATCCCTTCATTCATTGCATTTATCCATTCATCATTCTCCAGTGCAACCTTAACATTTTTTGGTTCAAACTCACAAACTAAGCATGTACCTTGTCTTAACTTCTTGTCAGCGTGCTAGCTTGCTTGTCCCCAATGATTTGGTTCTCAGGATGATGTCATCTAACAAATCTTTCCAGCACCTAATCTCTCCTTTGTTGTTCATCCTGTTTAGGTTCATTTCCTTGCTCAGTAGCTCCTTCCTGATATTTGGTTTCCCTTTGTTGTTCCTCGGTGTTGTTTTCCTGATGCTCGGTCGACTCAGCCTATGGCTTCAGTAGGTGCTTTGGATGTTCAATGTAAGTGAATATACCATAGTATTCCAACTCCCTAGTGCTTTCTTCACCATTCTTATCATCAAATTCATCAACTCTAACATTAGCACTTTCAATCATCTTATTAGTAATTTTATTCAGACACTTATAAGCTTTCCTTTTAGTGGAATATCCATGAAATGTCCCTTCATCACCTTTAGAGTCAAAGTTTCCATTTCTATCATATTTCAGAATAAAACATTTACTGCCAAAAATTCTAAAGTAACTTACAGTTAGTTTGTGACCAAACCATAACTCATAGGGTATTTTGTTTGTGTTCTTCAATTGTACAAGTGGTTCAAAACATATATAGTTGTGCTAACTGTCTCTCTCGAGTATGTCTGAGAAACATTCTTTTCTATCTTTAGTGTCCTTGCACAATCAATAATTGATCTATTCCTCCTTTCAGCAATCCGATTCTGTTGAGGTGTTCTTGGAGCAGAAACATGTCTTTTTATGCCATGCTCATTACAATAGTTAGTGAATTCATCAGAAATAAACTCACCACCTCTGTCAGATCTCAAGCATTTTAGTTCTTTCCCGATTTCTTTCTCTACTTTTTCTTTGTACCATTTAAACATCTTAAATGCCTCAGATTTCTCTTTTAAAAACATTACAATCATCAATCTAGGGTAATCATCAACAAAAAAAATTAAATATTTATCTCCCTAGTAGCTCTAAGTTCTCATGGGACCACATAGGTCAGTGTGAACTAACTCCAAGATTCTCTTTGTTGAATAGTCTTTACTCTTAAAACTAGATCTTGTCATCTTACCTTTTTGACATTGATGACACATAACATGATCCAGTTTAGTTAGGCTAGGCAGACCTCTAACCTTTTTCTTTCTACTGATCTTAATCATGTTATCAAAGTTTACATGACAACCTTTTTATGCCATAACCATGCATCATCATTTTTCATCATTAAATAGGAAGACTCAACATTGTCAAGATAAAACAAGTTAGCTTTGGATTGTGCTCTTGTTCCAACAAGTTTTCCTCCATCATCAAATATCTTTACCTTCTTCCTCTTAAAAGCTACTCAGTGACCTGAGTTGTTAAGTTGTGCCACACTTAGCAAATTATAATTTAGTCCTTCTACCCAATAAGCATTATCACATTTTATTTTATCATTTATCAGTAAAGATCATTTTCCTCTAGCCATACATGGTGCATCATTATCCATTTTTACTGATCCTCCATTATATTGCTCAAGATGATCAAACTTTTCTTCATCACCAGTCATGTGATGTGTACAACCACTATCAATGATCCATGTATAATTTTTATTAACTTTAGAAATGAGTGTTATCTCTGCATACCTTTCTTCTTCCTCAGAATCATCCTTCATCGTAACAAATACTACTTCAATATCATCATCTGTGTCAGTATCGGTATCATTCTCTTCAACAGTGTAACATAATTTTTTTCCCTTATCATTGTTGTCTCGGTTATCCCTATTGTAGTGTCGATAACTTCTATTATTTCTCCTCCCATAGTATCCTTCACCAGATCGATCTTTGTTTCTATCATCTTCTTTCCTATTTGGGCATCTAGTAGCAATATGACCAACTTATTTGCAGTTAAAACATGCTAAAGGAAATTTACCTTTACCTTTAGGTAACCTCAGGGCCATAAGAGCTTCAAGCTCATCAAGCTCATCATCAGTATTACTATCACTTTTATCATGTCTATTGCTAGATTTACCGATCTTCAGAGAAGACATAAAAGTAGACTGAATAGATGGTACAACACTATTATCAAAGTTGTTCAGCTCAAAAGTTGTTAGCTTACCAATCAGATTATCAAGAGTAAGAGTACTGTCAGGAACCGACCTCATTTCATGTATTGTAGATATTCTAATTGCATAAGCAGGCAATAAGGTTCTTAGAATTTTACTTACCACTGTATCTTCATCAATGACACCACCAGATCCTCAGATAGCATTAACTACCTCCTTGATTTGATTTGTATATTGCACAATGTTCTCTCCTTCTTTCATTTTCATATCATCAAATCTCCCTCTTAAATTTTCAGCTCTAGCTCTTTTCACATTTTCATCTCCACCATAAACTTGAGCAATTTTATCCCACATTTCCTTTGAAGTAAGGCAATCCTTGACATCTTCAAATTCGACATTAGATAGAGCAACAATAATCTCCATCATAGTAATATTATGCTCATGTGTATCTCTAAATTGATCAAGAGTCAAAGGTCTCGTAGGAGGTGCTAAGTAGCCATTATCCAATAAGGTGAGGGCAGAATTCCCAATTCCAGATATATGAAGTCTCATTCGGCTTTGCCATATTGTAAATTTGTCCTTGTTCAGCTTTGGCACTTCCCTCTTATACATTTTGTGATCTTTCTGCTGAAGTCCTTAAAACTCTATTCCAAGAAACCAATGCGCTTTGATACCAATTGTTAGAATAACTGAGAGGAGGGGGTGAATCAGTTAGATCAATTATCCAATAGTCCCAATTACAAAATGTATCACTTAAAACAAATTTAGCAAATTTCTGCAGCTCAATAACATAAAATACTTAAATTGTTTGTGCCTTTACTGATTATGAGTTAATTACTCATAGTGATTATTGACCAAATCAAATATGCAATATGTAAAGTATGATAACCAAATATTCATAATAGAAACACATAAAACAATGATTTAACGTGGAAACCCTATTAACAAAAAACCACTTGGGACTGGTAACCCAAAATAATTTTCACTCTTCTGAAGTGAGCTCGGTGAAGAGCCAACCTTGTTAAAGGTTACAAAACACACTGTAAGGTGTGACCTTGTTAGAGGATTTAAGACTAACAGTTATCATCCAACCAACATTCACTATGGGGTTGATAGGATAACAATGTACATTCTATGAATGATATAGGGTAATCATAAGATGGTTAAGTCCACTCGGTTAAGATATTTTTCTATTGCAATGGTTAAACTGAAACAGTAGGTGATCTGATTATAATACAACTTGATTTTGTAGATGTTCAGATCTATTCTAAGCCCATACAAATCCTTTGATCAATACTTCAATTCAGTTCTTCAATATTCAATAACTTACTGTCACTCGGTAATAGCTCTCTGGCACTTGGTTAACTTTGTAGTTCGGTTCTCCTTCAACCAGTCTGATCAAGCATGTATGAAGCTGTGTTTACACGAAATCTCTGCAGTCTCCTTCTTCTGGCATAGTTTCAACAATGAAAGCAATGTCTCTTATATAGAAAAGTAAACCATTTTCTTTTCATCAATCAGATTTTGCCACTTAATCTCCTTCATTGATTTTGCCGCTTAAAGCTTCCTCGGAAGATGTGTCAATAACTCATTTCAATTCCATCCTTTAGATCTTCTTTGAATTTTTTTAGTCGTGGATCTCATAACAAACTTTATCTTCAACCTCAAAATCATACACATTCCATCTCATCAATTTTTGTTGGCTAAACTAAACATTTAGTTCTTTCATCCATACTTCGTTAACAAAGAAATGTGTCGGTGAATACAAGCTCAATTGATACTATCACTCGATATACATTACACTAGCTCGGTGTATACTAAAATGCTTCATTTACCAACCACACTGTTTTGTTAAGTTTTGCTTCCAACTTTATAACAGATTAATGCAACATAATCAAGTCAACCATATGAAGTCATAAACTCATCAATAAGTTACCCAACATATTCCTTATCATCATCTGTCATATTCATCTTCCTCCATGTAGATATCTTAGTTCTTCATCTTTTCTCTCCTCTTTACAGATGTTTAGATATTTACAAATATCATGATAAGTACTGTCAAAACTAGTTGACATCAATGACAACATAATGACTGATTTAATTATCTTACATATCATTTCAATACTCGGTGATCTCTAATCACTGATCTTCAAGTCATTCAAGTACTCAATCAATTGTAGTTCATCAGTTAAAGGGTCACCACCATTCATAATAATTGAGTCTCCACAACCTACCTTGGTAGCAGAGTTGGCTTTGGCCATAGGTTTTCTCTCCATAGTATCACATTTGACTTTGAGGCCTGGGCTTACCCAATGCACATGTCTTGTAGGCTATTATGTGCATCCTTAGAGGGATAGTCTTGCCTTAGCTCACCCCTCCCCAAACTCCAACTTGGAAATATGTAAGATCAAGATAAGACAAGTTGGGCACTAAGATGAGTCGTATGGATACCTCTAAGTTAACAAAAAAAAATTGAGTCAGTAGTTTTTATTGTTTCCTTTGTGAATATTATATTATATCCAACATTGATTTCATTTGAAAGTCTTCCTATATAGAAACCTTCTCCCCTTTGTATCTTTCAATGTATGGGAGAGTCACACATCTTCATCATGTTTTCCTTTTGCAATTGTTACAACCTTTCAAAATTAACACCTTCGAAAGAGTCATAACCCTTTAATTTTTTTTACTTTACAAACATCACAACCTTTTATAACTTTTCATTTTGAACGAATCACTTTTTTATTTTCTCATTATTTCTTCTGTTTCTTCCATTAATTCTTAGAGAGATATTATTTCCTAACCTCACCCATTCCTAAACCCCAACTTGAAAATATGTAAGACCAAGCTAAGGCTGGTTGGTCATTGAGATGAGTCATGGGAATACCTCTAAGTTAACAAAAAAAACAAATTGAGTCGCAGTTTTTCATTTTTGTATTTGTGAATAATATATTATTCCCCACATTAAATTCACTTGAATGTCTTTCTAAATTGAAACCTTCTCACCTTTATATCTTCCAATGTGGGGAGAGTCATACCTTTTCATCATTTTTGCCTTTTGCAATCATTACAACCTTTCACAATTTCCACCCTTCAAATAGTCACAACCCTTCACCATTTTTTTTCCCTTTGTGAGCATCACAATATTTCATAACTTTTCCTTTTTAAGAAGTCACTTCCTTAGTTTCTTCAAGATTATTCATTTTTCTCTTCCATTAATTCTTAGAGAGATAATTTTGTGTCATTCACCCTTTTCTAAACCCCAAATTGGCAATATGTAAAACCAAGGTAAGGTAGGTTGGGCACTGGGCTAAGTCATAGGGATACTTCTATGTTAACAAAATAAAATGAATTGAGAAACCACATTTCATTTTTGCCTTTCTGAATAATATATTATACCTCACATTTCATATCAATGTCCTTCTAAAATGAAACCTTCTCCCCTTTGTATCTTCCAATGTGGGGGAGAGTCACATATTTCATCATATATTTTCTTAAAAAGAGTCACAACCTTTCACAATTTACACTCTTCAAAAGAGTCACAACTCTTCACCATTTTTTTCCTTTGCAAGGGTCACAACATTTCATAACTTTTTCTTTTGAAAGACTCACTTCCTTATTTTCTTCTTATTCTTTTTTCTATTACATTAATCCTTAGAGGGATAGTCTTGCCTCAACTCACCCCTTCTTGAACCCCAACTTGGATATATGTAAGACTAAGGTAAGGTAGGTTGGGCACTGGGCCAAGTCACAATGATACTTCTGAGTTAACAAAAAAGAATTGAATCACCATTTTTTATTTTTCCTTTTTGAATAATATATTCTACCCCACATTGATTTCACTGGAATGTCCCCCTAAATTGAAACATTCTCCCCTTTGTATCTTCCAATGTGAGGGAGAGTCACATCTCTTCATCATGTCTACCATTTTCAATCATCACAAGATTTCACAATCGCCACCTTTGAAAAGAGTCACAACCCTTTAACATTTCTATTATTTGTCGATATCACAATATTTCATAACTTTGCCTTTTGAAGGAGTCACTTTATTATAAAAAAAAATATTCATTTTTATCTTCCATTAATTCTTAGAGGGCTAGTCTTGCCTCAACTGACCCATTCTTCAACCCCAACTTGGCAATATGTAAGACCAAGGTAAAGTAGGTTGGACATTGAGCTGAGTCATATGAATATCTATGAGTTAACAAGAAAAAAATTGAGTCACCACTTTTCATTATTTCCTTTTTAAATAATATATTATACCCCACATTGATTTTATTTGAATATCCTCCTAAAATGAAACATTCTCCTCTTTGTATCTTCTAATGTGGGGAAGGGTTACATCTCTTCACCATATCTTCTCTTAGAAAGAGTGAAATTTTTTCACAATTGTCACTTTTTGAAAGAGTCACAACTACCCTTCACCAATTCTTAGAGGGCTAGTCTATCCTCAACTCACCCTTTCCTGAACCCAAATTTGGCAAGATGTAAGACCAAGTAAGGTAGGTTGGGAAATGAGCTAATTCATAGAGATACCTTTGAATGTTAAAAAAATTTGACTCACCAACTCTTCTACCCATGCAGGCTGTGGTGACTCAATTATTATGAATGGTGGTGACCCTTTCACCAATAAAGTATAAAAGAGATTTCATTCCAAGTATTTAGGGACATATAAATTATTATCCTTCCTCCATCGTCTCCCAATAAATCAATAAATTAATCAATTAGAAAGATCAAGAATACAATAATCAAATTCACATAAATCATCACTTTAACTTGGATCAAGAATACATATAATTCAACAATCAAGCATCACTCTACCAAATTAACATTCAATCAACCACCATCCATCAACATGTTAAACTACCATTTATTATATAGTCACTTTTGAATCATCTAATCGATAATTAGTTAATTGTAACTCACAAATACCTCGAATCATTGAACTAGTCAAATATGTCTTACAAGGATATGTCTTATAGTATAGAGAAGTTGAATATTATTATAAATTGGTATGAAGCTGTTGGACTAACTACCAACATGCCCCTTCAAGATTCATGACATGGTTTAACAACCACCTATGTCTTCTCTAAGTTTGTTGGTTGTATTAAGCAATACTAGGTCGATCTTTTGGTGCAACGACAACCGCTAGTTGTAACATGTGGTATAAGAGATTGGTCACATGTTCAAATCCCATCAGGTGATGCTGAGGGGGGATTGTATAACTAACCTCCAACATCCCCCTTTGGGATTCATGACATGGTTTAATATCCTCATATGTCTTCTATAAGTCTAGTGGTTGTATGAGACACTAATAGGTCAATCTTTTGGTGCAACGACAACCACTAGATATAACATAAGTATTAGTTCTTATAATAAATAGGATAGTGAGCCTTATTTATGATTTCTTTCATATGAATAATGGTCCTATTTATGATTTAGTTTTTATAAATGACATGTATGAATATAATATTATTATGTTAACCTTTATTCAGAGAAAACATGTAATAATGTGTAACTCTTATATGTTTACCGTAGTCAATCATGGTATGGGTAACAAGGGAATATACACTGAAGGTTTGTGACTCTTTTGAAAGGTGAAAATTGTAAAAGGTTGTGATGATTGCAAAGGAAAAACATGATGAAGAGATGTGACTCTTCCCCACATTGGAAGATACAAAAGGGAGAATATTTCAATTTATGAAGACATTAAAATAAAATCAATGTGTGGTATAATATAAAATTCAAAAAGACAACAATGAAAAGTGGTGAGTCAATTTTATTTTTTTAATTCAGAGGTATCTCTATGAATTAGCTCAGTGCCCAACCTACCTTACCTTGGTCTTACATCTTTCCAAGTTGGGGTTTAGGAAGGGGTGAGTTGAGGAGAGACACCCTCTAAGGATTAATGGAAGAGAAAAGAAAAAAGAAAAAAAGGAAGTGACTCCTTGAAAAGGAAATTATGAAAGGTTGTGACACTCGCAAATGACAATAATAGTAAAGGGTTCTTGCGACTATTTTGAAAAGTGGTAATCATGAAAAGTTGTCACTCTTTTTAAGAGAAGATATGGGGAAGATATGTAACGTTTCCCCACATTAAAAGATACAAAGAGGAGAATGTATCATCTTAAGAGGATATTCAAACAAAATCAATGTGAGGTATAAAATATTATTCACAAAATGAAATAATGAAAAGTGGTGACTCAATTCTTTTTTTTAACTCACAGATATCCATATGACTCAGCTCAATGCCCAACCTACCTTACCTTGGTCTTACATATTTCCAAGTTGGGGTTCAAGAAGGGGTGAGCTGAGGAAGGACTAGCCCTCTAAGAATTAATGGAAGAGAAAAAGGAATGAAAAAAAATTAAGGAAGTGACTCTTTCAAAATGTAAAGTTCTGTTAGGTTGTGACATCGATAAATAATAGAAACAGTGAAGGCTTGTGACAGTTTTCAAGGGTGCCGATTGTGAAAGCTTGTGACGATTGCAAATGGTAGACATTATGAAGAGATGTGACTCTCCCCCACATTGGAAGATACAAGGGGAGAATGTTTCAAATTAGGAGGACATTCAAATGAAATCAATGTGAGGTATAATATATTATTCAAAAAGGCAAAAATAAAAAATGGTCATTCAATTATTTTTTTGTTAACTCAGAGGTATTCTGGCGACTTGGCCCAATGCCCAACCTACCTTACCTTGGTCTTACATATTGCCAAGTTAGGGTTCAGGAAGCGATGAGTTGGGGCAAGAGTATCCCTCTAAGGATTAATGTAATAGAAGAATGAATAAGAAGAAAATAAGAAAATGAGTCATTCAAAAGGAAAAGTTATGAAAAGTTGTGACACTCACAAATGACAAAAATGGTGAAAGGTTGTGACTCTTTCGAAGAGTAGCAATTGTGAAAATTTGTGACTCTTTCTAAGAAAAGATATGATGAAGAGATACGACTCTCCCCCACATTGAAAGATACAAAGGGGAGAAGGTTTTATTTTAGGACATTGATATGAAATGTGGGGTATAATATATTATTCAGAAAGGCAACAATGAAATGTGGTGAGTCAATTCATTTTTTATTTTTAACATAGATGTATCCTTATGACTCATCCCAGTGCCCAACCTGCCTTACCTTGGTCTTATATATTGTCAAGTTGGGGTTCAGAAAAGGGTGAGTGAGGTAAAACTAGCTCTCTAAATATTAATGGAAAAGAAAAAGGAATAATCTTGAAGTGAATAAGGAAGTGACTTCTTCAAAAAGAAAAGTTATGAAATATTGTGACGCTCACAAAAGAAAAAAAATGTTTAAAGGTTGTGACTCTTTGAAGGGTGGAAATTGTGAAAGGTTGTAATGATTGCAAAAGGAAAAAATGATTAAGAGATGTGACTCTTCCCACATTGGAAGATATAAAGGTGAGAAGGTTTCAATTTAGAAGGACATTTAAGTGAAATTAATGTGGAGAATAATATATTATTCACAAATGCAACAATGAAACATTGTGACTTAATTTTTTTTTTAAAAAACTTAGAGGTATTCTCGTGATTCATCTCAATGCCCAAGCTACCTTACCTTGGTCTTACATATTTTCAAGTTGAGGTTTAGGAAAGGGTGAGGTTAAGAAAGACTATCTCTCTAACAATTAATGGAAGAAAAGAAAGAAATAAGGAGAAAATAAAGAAGTGAATCATTCAAAATGAAAAGTTATGAAATGTTATGATGCTTGTAAAGGAAAAAAAATTAAAGGGTTGCGACTCTTTCAAAGGTTGTAATTATGAAAGGTTGTAGTGATTGCAAAAGGAAAATATGATGAAGATGTGTGACTCTCCCCCACATTGGAAGATACAAAGGGGAGAAGGTTTCTATTTAAGAGGACTTTCAAGTGAAATCAATGTTGGATATAATATATTATTCACAAAGGGAAAAATGAAAATTGGTGACTCAATTTTTTTTTTTGTTAACTTAGAGGTATCCCTACGACTCATCTCAGCGCCCAACTTGTCTTATCTTGGTCTTACATATTTATAAGTTGGGGTTCAGGGAGGGGTGAGCTAAGGAAAGACTACCCCTCTAAGGATGCACATAATTTCCTACAAGACATATGCATTGGGTAAGTCCAGGACTCAAAGTCAAACCTGCTACAAATGGAGAGAAAACCCATAGCCCATGCCAACTCTTCTACCCATTCAGGTTGTGGTGACTCAATTATTATGAATGGTGGTGACCCTTTCACCAATAAAGTATAAAGGAGATTTTATTCCAAGTATTTATTGACTTATCAATCATTATCCTTCCTCCACTGTCTCCCAATAAATCAAGAAATTAATCAATTAGAAAGATCAAGAAAACAATAATCAAATTCACATAAATTAGCACTTTAACTTGGATCAAGAATACATATAATTCAACAATCAAGCATCACTCTACCAAATTAACATTCATTCAATGAAGTTCTTAAGCACAAAAATGAGGGCCTTAGTGTCTCAACGATGAATCTTAAGGCTCTGTATAACCATCTATAGAATAGCATGCTAGAGAATATAACTATAATGTTGGATGGTTGTGCTGGGAGCTCAGGGTCAGGAACTAGAACTACAAGTGGCCTCAAAAGGAAGCTGCTAGAAACCCCTAAGGAGCTTAAAGGTCTCAAAGACTCCATTCAGAAGATGGTGGATCTGCAAAAACAGGCGGAGAAGGCCATGAAAAAGATAAAGTAGTCTTTACTAGTTGGTGGTTGGGTGGTTGCTGGTTTCTATGCCAGTTTTTGTTTTTCCTGTTATCTTTTCGAGTTAGTTGGGGTCCTGCTCCTTGATGTATAGCAGGCTTTTGAATTATGTATCGGCTGAATTGAAAAAAAATTCTTCTATTTTGTAAATGGTTTCAAGTTCCATTCAAAACCTATTTTTACCTCTATCAAAAAAATTCATTCAACCACCATCCATCAACATGTCAAAATAATATTTATTATGTCATCACTTCTCAATCATCTAATCGATAATTAGTTAATCATAACTCACAAATACCTCGAATCATCGAACTAGTCAAATATGTCTTACAAAGATATGTCTTATAGAATAGAGAAGCTGAATATTATTATAAACTGGTATGAAGTTGTTTGACTAACCATCAACATCCCCCTTCAAGATTTGTGACATGGTTTAATAACCTCCTATGTCTTTCTCTAAGTCTATTGGTTGTATTGAGCATTACCAGATTGATCTTTTGGTACAACGACAACCGCTAGTTGTAATAGGTGGTATAAGATATTGGTCACATGTTTAAATCCCCTTAGGTGATGTTGAGGGGAATTGTTTGGCTAACCTCCAACGTCTCCATTTGGGATTTTTGACATGGTTTAACAGCCTCATGTGTCTTCTATAAGTCTACTAGTTGTATGAGACACTAATAGGTCAATCTTTTGGTGCAAAGTCAACCGCTAGTTATAACATAAGTATTAGTTCTTATAATAAATAAAATAGTGAGCTTTATTGTTGATTTCTTCCTTATGAATAATGGTCCTATTTAAGATTTATTTCTTATAAATAATGTGTATGAATATTAAATTATTATGTCAACCTTTATTTAGAGAAAACATGTAATAATGAGTAACCCTTATATGTTTACCATAGTCAATCATGGTAGGGGTGATAATGGAATACAAGGAGGGAGAAATTTTTTTGAGTCCTTCTAAGAATGAGGTCAAGGGGGTGTAAGGATGCCCTACCCTTGGGCTTATAAAGGAAAAATGTTTCAGACACCCTATTGTAGTTTCCTTGATCTCTTACATTGGTTGTCCATTATGTTAAGGAGCTCTAACCATAGGAGGGAGGAGAAGTGTGATGTTTAGGGAACTGTAGAAATGACATTGACATATCTAGTGCATTACTTTAAAGGGATCATAACAAGTTACTTCTAAACTCTGGGCATAATGTTTTTTATATTAGAGTAGAGAAAAAAAATCTTGATGGAGATTTGCACAACATTGGAAACTTAGCCAACTACGTTCAAAGGCTCTATCAACTTGCATCCAAGAGAGTTAAGGAGGTAGTAGAGGTAGTACTTTCAGTCATGGTGCAACATAGAACTTTTGGCAGGTGTTCATTCTGGTCTCCATAATTGGCTTGCAATCTTGGTACTTTCTTTCAGAGGTAAACAAATTTTGATGGTGGATTGTTTCAAGGGAATCAATCTTTGGGTCAAGGGGATTGTAATGTCTTTGTAAGGTGGTTGGCTAGGTGAAGTAAATCATCATCAAATATTGGGAATTTCATTATTACTTTTGTTCAAGGCATGCTAGTTGAAGGACTGCGCAGTTCCGGTGGTCAGATTATCTACCCTAGTCTCCAGTTGGAAATATCTTTTAGATATTCCACCTTGTACCTATTGGAGATTATACAAATTTGTGAAGTATTCATTTGAAGACAAATTTGTAGAAATAAGATATTCATAGGTTTGTGGTCATTTATATCTTGAGATTCTTAACTTGGGAAAATATAAGTTTATTTTAAAATATGATATTATTGTCACTGGTCTTTGTTGTTCATGTTATCTTTGGATATTTTGATATATCATATGCTTTATATGTTGTGATTTACGATATATTATTTCTAATATTATTATTGAGAGTTTAAGTTCAAAGAAAGGAAACTATTGTGCAACAGCTCAATATATCATCATGGGCTAGATTAATATTTATATAATTTGAAGATAAATATTTTGATGGTGCAATATTACCTAACAGATTTAATATGACTGGGCAATATATTAAGTCAATGGTTAATTGAGAATGTTGGGTGTAGTATTTTGTGTTGGACCCAACATCCATAAATCAAAGGTTATAACCAGGATTAAGGGACGACATCAAATATTCATATTTTTGACATTAGAAATTAAAAAGTCAAAGATAAATATTTGTATCGGCTTTAATTAAGTATGGGGAAGATAAAATTATGATTTATTTCTCAATATGACAGTAGTATTGGGTGAAGATGTTTCTTGGTTGTATCTCAATATTGGTGTGAACATTTATGTATCATGAGCTCCAATTGAGGGGTCAACTTGCATATTTTATGGTAACCAAGATAATAGTGTATGCTTAGTGTAGATTCAACAATATTCATATTTTGGCTTTTCCTGTGATGGATATTCCTACCGTGTATAATTTTCTAGATTAAGACCTTCAAGAAATCCCTACCCAAGCACAAAGAGTCCATTTGTCGTGCACAATATTGAGCATTTTTTTTTTGTCTACTACCATATTGTGACTTCATTCTTGTCGTTAATGGGAGGAAACTGATTATTTTATCACTCTAATGTCTGGAGATAAGTATTTATAATGTTTGTGCAAAATTCATATTGGTAGTTTGATATTGGTAGCATTGAATCTCATATCAGCAAGTATAACATAAGAGAATATGGTTGTGGATTGTTTTGTTATCAACGAGTAACTTATTGCCACAAGATACTTAGAATTGGCATGAATGGTGGGTGGACTTTGCTAGTATTGTAGAATGTGGTAGACAAGGGCTTTTTATAGATTATTATTTAACCAAACAAAACTATATAGAGATTCTTCATGGCCAATTGAGTGTATCTCCTTGTGCAATCATTGTTATAGTTAGATTGTAGCACAGGTGATCGAAGGGTCAATATTTTGTGATTCTTTGGTGTTGAGTGAACTCATAACTAATGAACATACATTTGCACTCATATGACCTATAGCAAGGGATCCATAAGCATATAAGTTTTAATTGTGAACAACACCATTTGAGGAGTCTGAGATGAACTACAACCAACAACTCATATTTGGTAAAGGGAAGAGTTAAAGGAGATTGTGCTTGCTACCATACCTTTCCAAGTGATGTTATGATTTTAGATGAATAGAGAAATACTTTTTCTTGTTATTTTATTAACTAATTAAGGAATGCCTTTTGTCTTAGTATGAATGTGTGGAAGGATATAGTTATTATCATTTAGTCGATGTTTATGTTTTAAACATCAAGTCAATTCATTTCCCCTACATCCCTGAAATGAAAGGTTGTGACACTCTCAAATGACATAAATGATGAAGGGTTGTAACTCTTTTGAAAGGTGAAAATTATAAGAGATTGTGATTATTGCAAAGGGAAAACATGATGAAGAGATGTGACTCTTCCTCGCATTGGAAGATACAAAGGTTTTAATGTTTTAATGTATGAGGACATTGAAATGAAATTAATGTGTGGTATAATATACTATTCAAAAAGACAACAATGAAAATTGGTGAGTCAATTCTTTTTTTTAATTCAGATGTATCTCTATGAATTAGCTCAGTGCCCAACCCAACTTACCTTGGTCTTACATCTTGCCAAGTTGGGGTTCAACAAGGGGTGAGTTAAGGATAGACTAGCCTTCTAAGGATTAATGCAATTGTGAAAAGTTTTCACTCTTTCTAAGAGAAGATATGGTGAAGAGATGTAACTCTTCCCCACATTAGAAGATACAAAGATAAGAATGTTTTATTTTACAAGCATATTCAAATGAAATCAATGTGGGTTATAATATATTATTCACAAAAGAAATAATGAAAAGTGGTGACTTAATTCTTTTTTTTTAACTCACAGATATCCATATGACTCATCTCAATGCCCAACCTACCTTACCTTGGTCTTACATATTGCCAAGTTGGGGTTCTAGAAGGGGTGAGCTAAAGAAGGACTAGCCCTCTAAAAATTAATGGAAAAGAAAAAAGAATGAAAAAATTTAAGTGACTCCTTCAAAAGGCAAATTTATGTTAGGTTGTGACAGTGACAAATAATGGAAACGGTGAAGGGTTGTGACATTTTTCAAGGGTGTTGATTGTGAAAGCTTGGGATGATTGAAAATGATAGACATGATGAAGAGATGTGACTCTCCCCCACATTGGAAGATACAAAGGTGAGAATGATTCAAATTAGGAGGAAATTCAAGTAAAAAATCAATGTAGAATATAATATATTATTTAAAAAGGAAAAAATAAAAAATGGTGATTCAATTTCTTTTTTTGTTAACTTAGAGGTATCTCAGTGACTTGGCCCAATGCCCAACCTACCTTACCTAGGTCTTACATATTTCCAAGTTGGGGTTCATGAAGCGATGATTTGAGGCAAGACTATCCATCTAAGGATTAATGTAATAGAAAAATGAATAAGAAGAAAATAAGAAAGTCATTCAAAGGAAAAGTGATGAAATTTTGTGACACTCACAAATGAAAAAAATGGTGAAGAGTGTTGACTCTTTCGAAGAGTGGCAATTGTGAAAGGTTGTGACTATTTCTAAGAAAAGATATGATGAAGAGATGTGACTCTCCCCCACATTGGAAGATATAAAGGGGAGAAGGTTTCATTTTAGAAAGACATTGATATGAAATGTGGGGTATAATATATTATTTAGAAAGGCAACAATGAAATGTGGCATATAATATATTATTCAGAAAGGCAATAATGAAATGTGGTGAGTCAATTCATTTTTTATTTTTAACATAGAGGTATCCTTATGACTCATCCCAATGCTCAACCTGCCTTACCTTGGTCTTATATATTGCCAAGTTGGTGTTTAGAAAGGGGTGAATGAGGCAAAATTAGCTCTCTAAGAATTAATGAAAAAGAAAAAAGAAAATTTTTGAAGAAAATGAGGAAGTGACTTCTTCAAAAGGAAAAGTTATGAAATATTGTGATGCTCACAAAGGAAAAAAATGTTGAAGGGTTGTGACTTTTTGAAGGGTGGTGATTGTTAAAGGTTGTAATGATTGCAAAAGGAAAAAATGATTAAGAGATGTGACTCTTCCCACATTGGAAGATATAAAGGTGAGAAGGTTTCAATTTAGGAGGACATTCAAGTTAAATTAATGTGGGGAATAATATATTATTCACAAATGCAACATGTTGGCAAGTGATGTTTTGAGTGCACTTAGAATCACTTGAGGGTTGTCATTTATGGCAACACATATGGCATAGTGATCACATGGACTAAGTATAAGTGTTGGAGACAAAGTCATGAAAATGACTAAGTACAGAATCAGATTTACAATACACTGCACTATTGGTTTGATCAGCAAAGATAGTAAATGTTATGTTATGGCTTGAAAACTTAGAGGAAGACATTTTGGGATATGTATGAGCTTCAATTAAGGTCACATGTGTTTTGATGTTGATATCAGCAAGTTACAGTGGTATGAAGGCATGGGAATACAAAGGAACAGTGAAATAGGGCATATTAACAGTCGCGATGATTAAGAGAAGGATAGATGAAATTGTAATGTGATAAGCTAGATGAAGATTGTATATTGCCAAAATTTTGGTAATATAAGATCGTCGACTCAGTATTTATCATTTATATAAATAATTATTATGTTTTGTATTGTATTTGAGAGCTGACTGGATGGCTGAATAGATATAAGTATAGAGTGTTTTGTGAAAGTGATAGAGATGAAGAGATGGATTCAAATTTGGGATATCATAGATGATTAATGGTAGATATGAGATGAGTAATTGATAGAGGCTATTGTGAATCATAACTAGAACTATTTAAGCATAGCAGATGTTTGTATTATTCATTCTTAAAGAGAACTTTTGAAATAGAATTATTGATTGTAAGAGTTGTAAGCTCACCATACCTTTAACAGGGTTAACATTCCTCTAACAAGGAAATATACTATGTAATACTCATCTCCTCATAGGGATAGATCTCCTAACAGGGATTTTATATTTTAGTACATAGTTGTGGGTACCATCCCCACCAACGTTTTCACTTGGCCACAATTTCCTCAAATACAAATAATGGTGTTATGAGTTATGTGTTATGTGTTTATGTTCTTTTTATTTCAACATTCATATGGTTTATTTGCAATTGATTTAAGTTTAAGTTTAAGTTTAAGTCATGTAATACTGATTCACCCCCCCCCCCCCCCCCCCTTAGTATTACTTAATCCTAAGATGAAAATGAAACATTGTGACTCAATTCTTCTTTTTTTTTAACTTAGAGGTATTTCGATGACTCATCTCAATGCCCAACCTGCCTTACCTTGGTCTTACATATTTTCAAGTTGGGGTTTCAGAAAGGGTGAGGTTAGGAAAGACTATCTCTCTAACAATTAATGGAAGAAAAGAAAGAAATAAGGAGACAATAAAGAAGTGATTCATTCAAAATAAAAAGTTATGAAAGGTTGTGATGTATGTAAAGGAAAACAAATTAAAGGGTTGTGACTTTTTCGAAGGTGGTAATTGTGAAAGGTTGTAGTGATTGCAAAAGGAAAACATGATGAAGATGTGCGACTCTACCCCACATTGGAAGATACAAAGGGGAGAAGGTTTCTATTTAGGAGGACTTTCAAGTGAAATCAATGTTGGATTTAATATATTATTGACAAAGGCAACAATGAAATTTGGTGACTCAATTCTTTTTTTGTTAACTTAGAGGTGTCCCTACGATTCATCTCAGTGCCCAAATTCTCTTATCTTGGTCTTACATATTTCTAAGTTCAGGTTCAAGGAGGGGTCAGCTAAGTAAAGACTATACCTCTAAGGATGCATGTAACTTCCTATAAGAAATGTGCATTGGGTAAGCCAAGGCCTCAAAGTCAAACCTGATATGAATGGGGAGAAAACTCATTGTCCAAGCCAACTCTTCTACCCATGCAGACTGTGGTGACTCAATTATTATGAATGGTGGTGGCCCTTTCACCAATAAAGTATAAAGGATATTTCATTCCAATTATTTAAGGACTTATCAATCATTATCCTTCATCCATCATCTCCCAATAAATCAAGAAATTAATCAATTGGAAAGATCAAGAAAACAATAATCAAATTCACATAAATCATCACTTTAACTTGGATCAAGAATACATATAATTCAACAATCAAGCGTCACCCTACCAAATTAGCATTCATTTAACCACCATCAATCAAAGTGTCAAACTATCATTTATTATATCATCACTTCTCAATGATTTAATCAATAATTACTTAATCATAACTCACAAATACCTCGAATCATCGAACTAGTCAAATATGTCTTACAAGGATATATCTTATAGTATAGAGAAGCTCAATATTATTATAACTTGGTATGAAGTTGTTGGACTAACTATCAATATCCCCCTTCAAGATTCATGACATGGTGTAGAAACCTCCTATGTCTTCTTTAAGTGCATTGGTTGTATTGGGCATTACTAAGTCAATCTTTTGGTGCAACAACAACCGCTAGTTGTAACAGGTGGTATAAGAGATTGGTCACATGTTCAAATCCCCTTAGGTGATGTTGAGGGGGGATTATTTGAATAACCTCCAACATCCCCCTTTGGGATTCGTAACATGGTTTAACATCCTCATGTATCTTCTATAAGTCTATTGGTTGTATGAGACACTAACAGGTCAATCTTTTAGTGCAACAACAACCGCTAGTTATAACATAAGTATTATTTCTTATAATAAATAGCATAGTGAGTCTTATTTATGATTTCTTACTTATGAATAATGGTCCTATTTATGATTTATTTCTTATAAATAATGTGTATCAATATGATATTATTATGCCAAGCTTTATTTGGAGAAAACATGTAATAATGTGTAACTCTTATATGTTTATCATAGTCAATCATGGTATGCATAATAAGGGAATACAAGGAGGGAAAAAAAAATTTAGGCCTTCTTCTAAGCATGAGACCAAGGGGATGTAAGGATGCCCTGCCCTTGGGCTTAGAAAAGAAGGATGCTTCAGACACCCTATTGTAGTTTCCTCGAACTCTTACATTGGTTGTGCATTATGTTAAGAGGCTTTAACAATAGGAGAGAGGATAAGTCTGATGTTTAGGAAATGCTAGCAATCACATTGACATATCTAATGCATTACTTTAGTGGGATCATCACGAGTTACTTCTCAACTCTGGGCATAATGTTTTTTTACATTAGAGTAGGGCAAAAAAATCTTGATGGATATTTGCACAACATTGGAAACTTAGCCAACTACATTCAAAGGCTCTATCAACTTGCATCCAAGAGAGTTAAGGAGGTAGTATTTGTAGTTATAGTGCAGCATAGATCTTTTAGTAGGTTTTCTTTCTATTCTCCATAATTGGCTTGCAATATTAGTACTTTCTTTCAAAGGACAACCAATTTTGATGGCAGATTGTTTATGCAAAGTGAATCTTTGGGTAGGGAGCATTGTAATGTCCCCAAGTTTTCAAAAGCGAGTTAAATAAATTAATAAATTAAGTTGCCCAAAAATTAATTTTATATTCTAAGGATGACTTCAATTAATTAATTTACCTGTAAAATAGTGGAAATAATAAATTAATAAAGTAAACACTTTATTTATTCAACCTAACCTTCTAGATGTTTCTTGGAGATCTTTGTAAGGTGGTTGGTTGGGTGAAGTAAATCATGGTGTAATATAGAGCTTTCAGTAGGTGTTCATTCTGATCTCCATAATTGGCTTGCAATATTGGTACTTTCTTTCAAAGGACAACCAATTTTGATGGCGGATTGTTTGAGGGGAGTGAATCTTTAGGTAGGGACAATTGTAATGTCCCCAAGTTTTCAAAAGTGACTTAATTAAATTAATTAATTAAGTTGCCCAAAAATTAATTTTATATCCTAAGGATGACTTCAATTAAGTAATTTACTTGAAAACACAGTGGAAATAATAAATTAATAAAGTAAGTCACTTTATTTATTAAACCTAACCTTCTTGATATTTCTTGGAGATATTTGTAAGACGGTTGGCTGGGTGAAGTAATCATCATCAAATATTTGGAATTTCATTATTACTTTTGTTGAAGGCATGCTAGTTGAAGGAGTGTGCAGTTCTGGTGGTGCAATATTACCTAATGGATTTAATATGCCTAGGAAATATATTAAGTCAATGGTCAATTGAGAATGTTGGGCATAGTATTTTGTGTTGGACCTAACATCCACAAATCAAAGGTTATAACCAGGATTAAGGGACGACGTCAAATATTCATGTTTCTGAAAGGAAAAAGTAAAACATAAATATTTGTATCAGCTTTAATTATGTATGGGGAAGATAAAATTGTGATTTTTTTATGAATACAACAGTACTATTGGGTGAAGATGTTTCTTAGTTGTATCTCAATATTGGCGTGAACATTCATATGTCATGAGCTCCTATTGAGGGGCTGACTTACATATTTTATGGTAACCTAGATAATAATATATGCTTTGTGTAGATTCAACAATATTGATATTTTGGCTTTGCTTATGATGGAAATTCCTACCGTGTGTAATTTTTAAACTAAAGCCCTTAAAGAAATCCCTTCCAAAGCACAAAGAGTCCCTTTATCGTACAGAATATTGAGCATTTTCTTGGTGTCTACTACTATATTGTGACTTCATTCTTGTCATTAATGGGAGGAGGGTGATTATTATATCACTCTAATGTTTGGAGATAAATATTTATAATGTTTATGCAAAAGTCATATTGGTGGTTTGATATTGGTAGCATTGAATCTCATCTCAACGAGTATAACATAATAGAATATGTTTGTGGATTGCTTTGATATCAACGAGTAACTTATTTCCACTAGATATTTTGAATTGACACGAATGGTGGGTGGACTTTTCTTGTGTTGTTGGATGTGGCAGACAAGGGATTTTATAGATTTTTCTTGAACAAAACAAAATTATACAAAGATTCTTCATGGCCAACTGAGTGTATCTCCTTGTGCAATCATTGTTATAGTTGGATTGTAGTGCGGGTCATCGAAGGGTCAATATTTTGTGATTATTTGGTGTTGAGTGAAATCATATACTAAGGAACATACATTTGCAGTCATATGACCTATAGCAAGGGATCCATAAGCATATAATTTCTAATTGTGAACAACACCATTAAAGGAGCCTGAGATGAACTACAACTAACAACTCATATTTGGTAAAGGGCATAGTTAGAGGAGATTGTGGTTTCTACCATACCTTCCCAAGTGTTGTTATGATTTTAGAGGGATAGATAAATACTTGCTCTTGTTATTCTATTAACTAATTAAGGAATGATTTTTGTCTCAATATGAATGTGTGGAAGGATATAATTATTATCATTTAGTCAATGTTTGTTTTTTAAACATCAAGTCAATCCATTATCCCTGCATCCTTGAAATGAAAGGTTGTGACACTCTCAAATGACAGAAATGGTGAAGGGTTGTGACTCTTTTGAAAAATGAAAATTATAAAAGGTTGTGATGATTGTAAAGGGAAAACATGATGAAGAGATGTGACTCTTCCCCATATTAGAAGATACAAAGGGGAGAATGTTTCAATTTATGAGGACATTAAAATGAAATCAATGTGTGGTATAATATACTATTAAAAAAGACAACAATGAAAAGTGGTGAGTCAATTTATTTTTTAATTTAGAGGTATCTCTATGAATTAGCTTAGTGCCCAACTTGCCTTACTTGGTCTTACATCTTTCCAAGTTGGGGTACATGAAGGGGTGAGTTGAGGAGAGACTAGCCCTCTAAGGATTAAGGGAAGATAAAAAAAAATAAGAAAAAAAATAACGGAGTGACTCTTTTAAAAGGAAAAGTTATGAAAGGTTGTGACATTCATTAAGGAAAAATATAGTGAAGGGTACTTGTGACTCTTTCAAAAAGTGACAATTGTGAAAAGTTGTCACTTTTTTCTAAGAGAAGATATGGTGAAGAGATGTAACTAGTCCCCACATTAGAATATACAAAGAGGAGAATATTTCATTTTAGGAGGATATTCAAATGAAATCAACATAGGGTATAATATATTATTTACAAAGGAAATAATGAAAAGTGGTTATTCAATTCTTTTTTTTTGTTAACTCATAGAGATCCCTATGACTCATCTCAATGCCCAACCTTCCTTACCTTGGTCTTACATATTGTCAAGTTGGGGTTGAAGAAAGGGTGAGCTGATACAAGACTAGCCCTCTAAGAATTAATGGAAGACAAAAAAGATTGAAAAAAAATTAAGGAAGTGACTCCTTTAAAAGGAAAAATTATGAAAAGTTGTGACACTGACAAATAACAAAAATAGTGAAGGGTTGTGACTCTTTTCAAAGGTGGTGATTGTGAAAGCTTGTGACAATTGAAAATAGTAGACATGATGAAGAGATGTGACTCTCCCCCACATTGGAAGATACAAATGGGATAATGTTTCAATTTAGGAGGACATTCAAGTGAAATAAATATGGGGTATAATATATTATTCAAAAAGGAAAAAATAAAAAGTGGTGATTCAATTATTTTTTGTTAACTCAGAGGTATCCTCGTGACTTGACCCAATGCCCAACCTACCTTACCTTGGTCTTACTATTGCCAAATTGGGGTTCATGATGGGGTGAGTTGAGGCAAGACTATCCCTCTAAGTATTAATGCAATAGAAAAAGAAATAAGAAGAAAATAAGGAAGTGAGTTATTCAAAAGGAAAAGTTATGAAAGGTTGTGACACTTGCAAAAGAAAAAAAAATGGTGAATAGTTATGGCCCTTTCGAAGAGTGTAAATTTTGAAAAGTTGTGACTCTTTCTAATAAAAGATATGATGAAGAGATGTGACTCTCCCCATATTGGAAGATACAAAGGGGAGAAAGTTTCATTTTAGGTTCTTGATATGAAATGTGGGGTGTAATATATTATTTAGAAAGATGACAATAAAATGTGGTGACTCAATTCATTTTTCTTGTTAACATAGAATTATCGCTATGAATCAACCCAGTGCCCAACCTACCTTACCTTGGTCTTACATATTGCCAAGTTGGGGTTCAGAAATGGGTGAGTGAGACAAAATTAGCTCTCTAAGAATTAATGGAAGAGAAAAAGGAATAAGTTTGAAGAAAATAAGAAAGTTGTTGGAGTATTTTTAGGGTTTTCTGAGATGTACTTTTTATATTTTCAAACACTAGAAACATGCTTATGTCTGCAAACAATGTCCACAAGAAAATTATTGTTTAAGATCATTGTGTGCAAAACTTGATTGCATACCCTTTCCCTTGGTCATGTTTGTTTTTTGAAAGGGTTTTTATTGTATAAAATGCCCTAAGTGTGCCCTAGATCCTTATGTTTTCCTGTTACTTTTTGAGCCACTTAAGTTTTCATGTTTGCACATGGTCTTTTGTCTTTCCTAGTGTTCATTTAATCTTGTGATAGATTTGTTAAATCCTTTTTCATTTAGCGAACAAGCGACAAGCCTTGGATTTCATTTCATTTTCTTCAGTCATGTGATCTCCAAGTGATTTTGGCAGTTAGTTTTTCTTTCTGGCAATTCAGCAATAGTGTTGTCTCCTATTCTCATGACCCTTGGCGATTTTCTCCAAACATCTAGTGACCCAACACAACAGTCTTCTCCTATTCACCTAATTAAATGGTTAAGTTCTACAACATTCGGTGATCAAGCGCGGACCATTGATATGTTTCCTGATCAACGGTTGTCTTTATTTCTCATGATTGAATATACAATTAATGATGTATTTAGTGATTTGGCAGAGTGGTTATCTCTTATTCTCTAAACTTTGGCAGTTAGTAAGAAAGCATTCGGCGATTGAGCGAATGAAGTGTTCGCTCAATCTCATGAAAAAATAGTTAAGCCTTAAAACTTCTAGAGAATCAGTGATAGTCATCGATTGAATTGAAGATCAATGGTTGGCATTATATCTCAAGCATGAATTTGTAGTTAGTGATTGATTTGGAGATTCAGTGAGGCCGTTATCTCATAATCTCTAAGTCTTGGTGGTTAGTAAAGAAAAGTTCAGCGATTGAGTGAATGAAGTGCTCGTTTGATCTCCAAGTTCTAGTAGTTAAGTGTGAAATATTGAGCGATTCAGCGATAAGCTTATATAAAGGTATTATTTTCTTCAGTTGCACAATCTCCATATACCATTTGATAGTTAAGATAAGATATTCATCGACTTGGTGAACACAATATTCACTTAATCTCATAAAGTTGACAGTTAGTGACATTGCATTCTGAGATTCAGTGACAAAAGGAAAGATGATTATTTTCTCCTATTCTCTTGATTAAAGGGTTAAGTCCAAAAGCATTAAGTGATTCAGTGAGAATCGTAGATCATATAAAAGATCAATGAATGGCGTTCAATCTCAGGATTGGACACAAGGTAAGATATTTATCTAGTGATTCAGAGATAATAAGTGTTCGCTAAGTCTCACAATATAACCAAGTTTAGTAAAGACATTCAAAGATCACGAGAATGAACTTATCACTAGATCTTAAGACTAAACTTTAGTCAAGGTAATCATGCAGAGATCACAAGAAAGCCTTCAGTCGCTTGATCTCATGATATAACTGAAGTTAAGGAAATGATCTAGAGATTGTGAGAATGATTTCAATCACTGAATCTCATAATAAGACTAAGGTTAAGTTAGAGTTTATGAGATTCAGAGAATGCCTTCAGTCGCTGGATCACACAACATGTATGAGTTAAAGTTAAGAATTTAAAGATTGTGTGAGAACCGTGGATGCAAATAAGATCGAACGGTGGTGGCTTGATCTCTTAATAAGACCATGAGATAAGGAAACATTTAGAGATCATGAGAATGCCTTCAGTCGGCTGATCTTTGAATTAAATCACAGTTAAGAACATTTTGAGATCAAGAGAAGCCTTAAGTTGCTTGATCTCTGAATAACTCCTGGTTAAGTTCGCATTAATGAAAAGGGTAAGAGCCATTGTTATGTGGAAAAAGTACTTTGCTAGGTTGGAATAAAGAAAAAGCCAGCCAATCAAATCTAATTGAGGGTTTTTATCAATAAATGAGGGTTTTGTCAGTACTCGAGGATTTTTGAAAGATGACACAGTAATCATTCTTTTTGCTTTCTTTTCAATTTTTAATACAAACTATCAACATCTTACATTACAACTAGCTCTGTTTAAAATTTGGTGTTACATAGAGTTGAATGCTGAGGTGACTAGGAGTAGATTTTTCGCAATCTTGATAATTCTACGCATTCAATGATCAATGATATATAGATAGGACATCCTTGCATTGACACGTAATAGTTTTCTGAAAGCAATTGAGAATTTCAAAGTTTTAGCAATGAGTGTTTGAGTAGAAAGAATTTACAGAATTCAAAGGTGTCCTGAATTACAAGATGAGCCAACTAGAATCAAGTCAAGCTTCATCCAGTGGGGAGGCCATGGAACATGGTGGAAAGGATAAGGGGAAGCCAAATTTCTCTGAGGAATTTGTCAAATTTCTCCTAGGATCAAACCAAAACAAAAATGTTAGTGATGAGGTCTTCTTTGATTATATGGCAGATTGTAGGGATCCTATTACTCCACAATGTTATGGTTACACATTATTCAGCTATTTCTATAATAACAGAAGTAAAGTTATCCCTATTTGCAATGCATGGGTCTTAGGTATGGAAAAGTTAATTTTTCCTAATGTCTTCCTAGATGTTGACCTTGTATGCACCCTAAAATGGTCGCCTAGACTTTGGGCCCCCATTCATCAATTTATCAATTTCCTAAATCAATGCTTTGCAATATTTTCAATCCAAATCAATTTTCTTGATCAAATCCTATTTCTATCATTTATTCGATTATATTCTATGGATTAACCATTTTATCCTAAGTCTTTATTTAATTAAAAGGAATTCCCTCCCCTTTTATTAAATAAAAAGCCCCCACTTACCTCATTTTTCATAGCTTAGTTAGCAAAGGCTTCTAACACTCTCATTTTTCATAGCTTAGTTGCATTCTTGCATCTTCATTCTAGCATAGTTTGCATTACATCTTTCATTTTGATTCTTGAAGATATTGGCATTATTTCCCTTGTCTCTTTGAATCTCCCATTGCATGGTTTACTAGCAAGGTTGCATGCTTAATAGCTCTAGCTGAGAGCCCTCTAAACACCCTTGCACTTCATGCCAAGGGAGCTCTAAGTCACTTTCTCAAGGCTTCCAATTCATGGATGCTCTTGGAACCAAAGGCTTATGGAAGATGGTATACACTTGTCAAGTAGATGGGTTATCATGGACATGGCCCTCTTAGTCATAGATTGGATGCTAGAGTTGAACCTCTTGATCATGCTCTTTTTGGATGTAGGTCTAAGAAGATGGTTGGCCTAGGATTTGTGAATCATAACAAGAGCACTACTCCTATCCTTGATGACTCAGATAATGAAGATGAACCAAAATACATGCCTAATTTGACAAACCAGCAAGATATGTGTGAAGATTGGGTCCCTTCCACTAATCTCCTTTGGGGAGATTCAGATAATCTCGTTGCTCATGTGACAAGTTCAAACTTAGAACAAGAAGAATTAGATGTTGAAGATCCTATCAAAGAACATCAATACAAGAATGGTGTTCAAAAAGGTGTTACCCTTGGTGACATTAGAGCCTCCACATTAAGATGTTCTAAACATGCATGGTGTAAACATCCCAGTCGGGATTCAAATATAGATTCACACGAGTATGAATGGGAGTCTCTATCTGATTCTTCCACAATCGACATGGATGTTGATGTCATCCATACTTATAGTTCTCATCCTGAGGTAGCTGATGAGTCACGTGTAGGATTGGAAGACTGGAACCCACGTGTTGCCTTAGTGGATGATTCTTCACTTGGTAGGTTGAATCCTGATTTAGGTAGCTTAGAAGAATACTTGACAAACTCTGACTCTTCAGTCACCAGAGATGATATCATCTACATTCACAACCTTGAACCTTCCATGATTTACCTCTTACTCACCCTAATCTCATTGATTGGTCCCAATGTTATCAAGAACTTGAGCTCTTGACATTCTAGAATGACTATGAGATAACCTGTTACCTGAATGCAATTGAACCCATAGTCTCTTCCACCAATGAACTAGCTACCAGCATGATAGAGCCAGAGATCAAGTACTTTAGTCATAAAATAAAGAGAAAATAAAATAAAAAGAATAGGAGTTCTGATGGTGAAAACCACTATGTGGCGGTGTCAGAACCAAAAATAGTAAAAAGAAATGATGTATCCAAGGGTGAAAACCTCTCTAAGGCACCTAAGGATGAGGTACTTGATCATCTCCCTAGCTATTTTCAAGACAGATCTTCAGTGCTTGTTGAACCAACACAAGCAGTCAATTTGGGTACAGATGAGGCTCCACAGATAGTTCACTTGGCTCAGTCCTTGTCACCTCTAGAAAAAGAAGCCTACACTAAGTTCTTACAGAGAAAGAAGATTAATTTTGCATGGACTTATTCAGATATGCCAGGGTTGGACACTAATCTTATTATGCATCACTTGTCCATAGCTCTAGGTGTTAAACCAGTTAAACAAAAATTGAGAAAAATGCATCCTCACATAGCTCTCCTAGTGAAAGTAGAATTAGAGAAACTCCTTGGTGTGGGATTCATAAGAGCTATTGACTATGCTGAATGGATATCAAATATTGTACTAGTTTCCAAACATGACAAATCCATTCGAATCTGCACAAACTTTAGAGATCTCAATAGAGCATGCCCAAAGGATGATTTTCCACTCCCAAATATAGACATGATAGTGGACATGACTGCGGGTTATGAGATCTATTCCTTGATGGATGGTTTTTCTGGATATAATTAGATTAAGATAGCTCTTGAAGATCAAGAAAAGACTACATTTACTTGTGCATGGGGTACCTATTGTTGGAATGTTATGCCTTTTGGATTAAAAAATGTAGGAGCCACCTATCAACAAGCTATGACAATAATCTTCCATGATATGATGCATAAAAATATGTTAGATTATGTGGATGACACCTTGGCTAAATCTAAGAAAAGAGACGCACACTTGGATGATTTAGAAGTCATTCTAGATTGAATGGAATGATTCCAACTAAGATTAAATCCAAAAAAGTGTACATTTGGTGTTACCTCTGGAAAACATCTAGGATTCATTATTTCAGCAAAAGGAATAGAGGTAGACCCTAAAAAAGTCCAAGCAATCATGGATATGCCACCTCCTAAAAACATTATTCAAATGAGGAGTCTTCAAGGACATCTTCAATCCATAAGAAGGTTCATTTCATAGCTGGCAGATAGAGCTCAACCCTTCAATAAGAACTTACACAAGGGAGTCAAATGTGTGTGGAATGAGGATTGTCAAAAGAGCATAGATCAAATCAAGGAATACTTGGCAAATCCTCCCATCTTAATGCCTCCTATCCCAAGGAAACCACTTATTTTGTATGTCTCAGCAACTAAATCTTCCTTGGGGGCATTATTAGCTCAACTTGACGAACATGGGAAAGAAAGAGCCATATACTACATTAGTCATACTCTTGTTTCATATGAGGTTAACTATACAAGTATTGAGAAGGCTTGCCTTGCAGTGGTGTTTGCTTCCCAAAAGTTGTGACATTACATGCTTGTGCACACAGTACACCTCATAGAAAAAATTGATCCCCTCAAGTATTTTCTCAGTAAGGCTTCCCTCATAGGTAGACTTTCTAAATGGATGATGATTCTTTCAAAATTTGACATAGAGTATGTTGAGCGTAAAGAAATCAAAGGACAAGCCATAGCCGATCAATTGGCTGACTTCCCAATTCAAGATAATGCGCCTATTCAAGTTGACTTCCCAAATGAGCATCTCATGTACATGACTGAAAGAGCATGGATGATGTTCTTTGATGGATCTTTTATGCAAAATGATTCTGGAGCAGGTGTGTTGTTTGTTTCTCCTCATGGGTACACAATTCCTAAGTCTTATAAGTTATTGTTCCCATGTACAAACAACATTTCTGAGTATGAAGCCTTAACAAATGGGCTCAAGATGGCTATAGAATGGAAAATCATAGAATTACACATCTATGGGGATTCACAGCTGATAATCAACCAAGTCAATGAAGAATATCAAACAAAAGATGAGAAAATGGTACTTTATAAGAAAATGGTTGATTCATTGAGATGGTATTTCACATTTGTCACATTTCAGCAAATCCCTCGGGCAAAAAATAAAGCAGTTGATGCTATGGCCACACTTGCTTCACTTCTTCAGTTAGAGCAGCATGAATCTAGATTTGCATTCCTGGTGGAAGAGCTACATTATCCTATCTATGACTCCCAAGAAAGCCATGTTATCTATACCCTTGTTGGTCATGAATCATCCCGATATGGCACCATTTACTCATACCTTCATGATGGCATTATCCCTGATACCTTTAACCACTCTGAATGAAGAAACCTTACCCGAAATGCCTCTCACCATTCTCTTATCTCTCGTGATTTGTATAGGAGGGGTCTAGATGGGACACTTCTTAGATGCTTAGAAAAGGAAGAATCTGATCAAGTGTTAGTTGACATTCACGAGGGCATATGTGGGGGACATTCCAATGGTCTTTCCATGGCCTGAAGGTTTCTTAGGGTGGGGTACTATTGACCTACCATACAGATTGATGTCATAGCTTTTGCAAAATCATGTGAAAAGTATCAAAAACATGGTCACCTGATACATGCTCCAGGCAGGGAGCTTATTCCTTCTATATCTCATTGGCCATTTCAGTGCTAGGCCTTTGATCTTGTTGGGCAGATTCATCCCAACTCATCACGTGGACACAAATTTATCATCACTGCTACTGACTACTTTACTAAATGGGTAGAAGTTGTCCCACTTTTTGTTGCCTCGGGCAAGATAGTTTCTCTATTCATCCTGAACCATATCATCTGTCGATATGGAGTGCCTTTTGAGATTATCACTAACAATGGAGGTCAGTTAAAAAATAAGGACCTTAAGCAACTCTGCCATAAATTCAAGATTAAACAACATTGGTCCTCCATTTACTTCCCGCAAGGAAATGGTCAAGTAGAGGCTTCAAACAAAACCATCTTAAGATCCTTCATAGGACAGTTTGTAAGAATGGTAGAGATTGGAATTTATATATAAATCTGGCTTTGTGGGCCTATAGAATGAGTATTCATACTCCCACTAAGGCTACTCCTTTTTCCCTTACATATGGTGTTGAAGCAATGTTACCTTTAGAGGTTGAGATTCCTTCACTTAGAGTCTCTCTCAAAGGTTTGGTTACAGATGAAGACTATCGCACCATGAGACTTCAAGAGTTAGAACTTCTTGATGAGAAACATAAAGCATCATTTGACCATATGAGGGTTTATCAAAAGCGCATGTCCAAAGCTTTCAACAAAAAGGTTCACCCTAGAGAATTCTAAGTGGGAGATCTTGTCCTATGTGAAAATCCTAAGAATCAACAGCATAGAGATCAAAAGGGAAAATTTGAACCAAATTGGCTTGGACCTTACATCATTACAACTGCTTTTGGGACAGGTGCTTATTTATTATCTACTGAAGAGGGAGAGCAGCTCCCTGATCCTATCAATTTCTTGCACCTGAAGAAGTTCTATCCATGATGTCTGTTCTATCTGGGGGCATCCTTTGTACATACTTATTGATCCTGAAAAAATAAAAAAATAAAAAAATTGCAAAAATATATATATATATATAGAAAAAGTGCCTTGGTGAAAACCTGGAAAAAGGCGCCTTAGTAGCAAAAATACAAAAAAAATTTATAAAAAGTCTTGAAAAAAATATAAATAAATAAAAAATATGCAATAAAATCCAAGTGATAAAAACTTGGAAACAAGCACTACTTGAGGCCTTTGCACCCTTTTTTCTCAGTTCGCATCCTCGACACTTGGCCTTTCTCCATCATGCCTTGTCCTTGTTGCCTTGGTTTGGAATTGGTCTTTGTCTTTGTCTAGGGGGCATAACTATGTTAGCTTTGGTCTTTTAGATGTGTTAGTCTTTAGGACACCTTGCAAATGGTGTTTTTCAATACCACCCCAACCGTGTTTTTCAAACACTTCCCTAGCGTCAAGTGTTTCTTAACACTTATCAGATATCTTCTCCGCAGTCTAGAATGATACAATATTTCTCACTGGCAGATGCGATACTCAAATTTTGACTCTATGACCTACACACATGCACTTAAACACTTGACTTGCTGAGACTTGTTTGACTTTATTTCTTTGTGTGTTGTCTATGATGATTTCTTTGCTAAGTGTTCTCTCCCTAATAGTTTTCGATGATGTATGGCTAGAAGACTGGGGACACGAGGACATATTTTATTTATTTTCTTCCTATGGGTATATCTTGTTGATCTTAACTATCATGAGCATTTATGCTTGTTCCACTTGACACTAGGATCTACAATGTATTATCCTTGATTGTTTTTCCGCAAGGTCATGCTTGTAGTCATCTTGACTTTCTTGTGTCTTCATGCGAGCATAATCTTGCTATACAAAACTTAGGGAACCTCACTGCACTAGTCATCTTGACCTACATGTCTCTGGTGCCTAGGTGGGATTCTCACATATCTATCTGATATAGATCATAGTCATATACCCATAGTCATACTAGTGCATATTGTATGATCTTGTGATGCTACCAATAAAGCTCGATGATGATTATTAGAGTCTAATGGCTTTGTGACCTTGCAAGTAAACCACTTTTCATGTAGCTTGCATTGTTAGACTTCATGTTAATTTTCATTTTTTTAGGCTGCATTATGAGTTTGAGAGGGTTTCCTTCATCTTTCTTTGGACTTTTAATCAACTGTGATCATGTTTTGATCTTCATTTCCTTATCTTCTTTCGTGATCTCAATTGAAATTTCCTATCTTAAACAGTTGATTGATTTTGAGGCATTCTCTTTCTTGAGGCAAATTCTCTTTCTTCTCTTCATTTCTTTTCACCTCTTCCAAACTTCAATCTTCCATTCACTTTCACCCCACTTCTTTTCTTCTAATTCAACCTTGGGGCATAACCTTTCATGATGATCTACCTTGGTTTTGTGATCCTCATATCTTTCATCTTACACCAGGAACCTTATTTTTAGTTCGATTTGATCAAGTTTATCAATTTTTTGTTTCTCCTCTATCTCATTTTGATTTCGATCACGATGGGGCAGTACCTATCAAACTTCAATCCTTGATTCAACTTTATCAATCCTATCAATTAAACCTTGCTTGAGACTTGACAATTACCTATTTACAGGGGTGTTGGCCTTGTCTTTTTCAATCAACTTATCTTTGTCTTGATGTGTTCTCATCTGTCGATCACACGTCTAGGTTGTTTTGTGATCCCAAATCGATCTCACATTTCAACTTCATTCTTTGACTACATGTGTTCCCATGAAGATCACACATTAGTCAAAGAGGGGAAAATGTATGCACCCTAAAATGGTCACCTAGACTTTGGGCCCCCATTCATCATTTTATCAATTTCCTGAATCAATGCTTTGCAATATTTTCAATCCAAATCAATTTTCTTGATCAAATCTTAATTCTATCATTTATTTGATTATATTCTATGGATTAACCATTTTATCCTAAGTCTTTATTTAATTAAAAGGAATTTCCTCCCCTTTTATTAAATAAAAAGCCCCCACTTACCTCTTATCCTAAGTTTCACAAATAAAGCATTATTCCTATTTTATAAAAAAGAAGAAAAGGTCTTTTTGTCTCACATGGGGCACAAAAGTCAACACTTCTTTCTCATTGGAGGAGATTTGTGCACAAGGATTGATCCCACTTTCAAACTCCACCCTTGATCAAATATTTTGCCTCTTAATCTCCATGGTCCATTTATCTTTAAAAAGAGAGCTCTTTTCTCATTCAAAAGATCCCCACTCTTGATGCTAATGTTGTGCTACAAGTTTTCTTGGTGACATTGGAGCTTTGAAGATCTTGTTGCATTCTAGTCTTCATTCTTGCATTATAGCTTAGTTTCCATGGCATTTTAGTTTAGTTTCTTTTCATGTTCTAGCTTAATCCACATAGTTTAATTAGCAAAGGCTTGTAACACTCTCATTTTTCATATCTTAGTTGCATTCTTGCATCTTCATTCTAGCATAGTTTGCATTACATCTTTCATTGTGATTCTTGAAGATATTGGCATTATTGCTCTTGTCTCTTTGAATCTCCCATTGCATGGTTTACTAGCAAGGTTGCATGCTTAATAGCTCTAGCTGAGAGCCCTCTAAACACCCTTGCACTCCATGCCTAGGGAGCTCTAAGTCACTTTCTCAAGGCTTCCAATTCATGGATGCTCTTGGAACCAAAGACTTACAGAAGTGCACATTTTGAGTGTATAGACCTCATAATTGAGTTAGCTAGGCTTTATGACCCTATATCAAAAACCATCAGAAAGATTATAAATGCTCCCTACGAGTATAAATCCCTCAATTTCTATATGAAGTTTCTAGCCTGTGGGTTGTGTAGAGTTTTAGGGATAGATGGAGATGTAGAGATGATGCATGCAGATATATTGATGATTATCTTGGACATCTAGAATTCACATGCCAATACAGATTATGATTACATTCAATATGTAATTGACAAAATGCATGAAGGTTTAATGATGATTAAACAAGACAAGAAGTTGGCAAGGTTCATGCATTACTCCTTCCTGATGCACTTGATTTTATACTTCAATGTTAATAACTTGAATGGGCATATTCTGCGGCCTAGGATAATGTTTGAAGGACATCCCAATCCAGTGCAATTTTGGTTGGGGGTGTAGAATTATACTTCTAATGAGAGTGACATCTATGCTTTCCAAAATTGGATAGTTTTGCCAATTTTGAATATGTTGGGAACCAATATAACAAGGCTACCAATTAGGGTGTTAAGGCTCTTTAGGCCCCAACAGTATGTTGATAAATGGCAAACAAGCCACAATTGGGATGACTTTTACTTGGGTGAGAATTTCACAATGATCAGAGTATATTGATGCCCACAACCCCCACACATCCTCCCAAAATATGTGCCTCCAAGAATTGCCCAATTAGAATTCATTTGGAAATTAGTATGGACAAATAAAGAGTATCTAGCACCCCACATAAATGGCACTTTCACTCCATGAGAGTTCAGGTTAGGTAACTTCCTGATTGGTAAAAGGGCATTACCTCAGCTCAACTCATGGTTGAATCATTTTAAGATGATTTCTTGTATTTATAGATATGTGGATCTTGAAAATTTTATCAGGACTACCAAAATGACATTAATTGCCAACATTGGTACAATTAGGGAACATGAGGGATGTGATAAGGAGGATGTAATAAGAAATATAATGGATGAAGATGAGATTGGTAAGAGACTTACCAAATTTTATGATATTTTGAAATTAGAGGCTCAAGTTAGAAAGGCTAAAATTGCCTTTGGAGGTTTCTTCCCTGACCTTCCATATCTGAAGAGAATTGACAGAATGGTAGAAATTCATGGTAATCTATCTAGTCATTTAGAAGGCTAGCTTGAAGAGAAATCGAAAGTAGGAAAATATTACTCTTCTTCTGACTATGAAGAGTATATTGATGAATCACAAGAAGGTGATAGTCCACCCCAAGCCAATGAACCCCCTGTCATTGATGTAAGTCAGGATTCACCTGAGGTAGAGGATGTCTCTGAGCCTCCTCAAAAAAAATAGAGACTTGAGGAAGGTGGACCCTCTAAAGAAAAGAAATAGAGGAAAGTGACAGATAGAGCTACAGCTTTAGTGCCTGGTGACAGAGCCTACTATCACCATCAAAGAGGGAAAGAAAGTGGCCTCACAGGAGAAAGAAGAATTGCCCTTGCTGCTTGGAAAGAATGAAAGAGAAATTTATCAGGATGAATTGCTTAGTGATGATCAATTCATTAAGAGTGAGGAGTTCAATAATTTCCTCAAATGGAAAATACAATAGGAGATTTCCAAGGCATTACCTAAGGGCACTAGTCTTGATGATGAGACTTTAAAGGCCCTAGCTTCATATGACCTAGAATTAGAGAGTATCTCTGTTGAAGAGGCTAGGGAGTTAGTCAAATCCAATGGAATTCTCTTAGTACCTAGATGGGACTTGACATCAACATTTATCATAGATTAGATTAGGAAGAAGCCTGAAGGCAACTTGTCTTTTGAAGCCCATATTGGAGACATGATTAGGGGAAGTGGGTATAACCCCAAGTCTCAAGCTTTGGAAATGTGGTCACTTGCACCATGAAATCAGAAACCTTCCCTAGTTAGCATAGAGGAGAAAATGGAGGGGAATCAGATCATCTGGATTGTCCAAAATAGTAGTGATCTGGAGGTGTCTAAAGCAGTGACCCATTTTGCACATCTGAATGAAGCTAAGATAGCTCAACTGTCAAATAGGTATGCAAAATTATTTGAAAGTACAATGACCATAGAAAAGGATAGAGATAGAGGACTAATGAAGATAAAGGCATTAGAAGATTATCTTGAAGAAGCAAAAGCTAAACTTGAAGAGGCCTCTAAGGCAACTCCTCCTCCAGTCCTACAAATTGAAGTTGCAATCCAATCAGTGGAAAAAATTCCTGTTAAATTGGCAGAAGAATCAGAAAAGGACAAGTTGGATCTAGCCTTGAAGGCCCTCTCTAGCATCATATAATACAGGTGTGAAGTGACAAAAGGTAAAATGGATTCAGTCCATAATTCTTACTCTATGCTACAGAAGACTAATGAAAGTATCAAGGATGCTATGGCTACCCTAGAGCCACTATTCAATATATGGTCTACCAGAGGGCCTCTTTTTGAGAAACTTGATTTATTGCAACCTCATAGGACATATATTCTAGAATCGGTTACTGAGGTGGGAGAGAAGATAGAGAAAATTGGTGCAACTTGGGGATTCTTCAAGGGCAAGGCAAATTAGGTAAAATCCAAAATGAGTATATTTGGCCCAGACTTTAGCAAGTTCCTCCCTCCAATTTTAAAAAATGATGGCAACATCATAGAAGTTGAGGAGTGGAAGTCAAGTATGAGTCAGTTGGTGATTAGGCAGGAGGCCTTTTTGAATAATGATAGATCCTTAGATATGGACAGGTTTAACAACATATTGGATGACATGTTCAAAATAGAAAATGAATGTATTAAATTTGTTGTTGACACAAAGGCCATCACTAACTCGAGATGGGATAAGAAGGTCAAGTTGTTATAGAGCCTGAAGATGTACACCTGACCATTAGAAGAAGAGGTTTCTACATGTGACAAAAGCACTAAACCTAAGAAGAAGAAACCAACAATAATTGATGTAGAAGAAATAGAAGAGGAGTGAATTCCAACATTGCACCTGATCTATGAGCATAGGGAGAGTAATTATTGTAAAGAGGATGATGTAGGTTAGCCAAATGGAGGTCATCATTAACACAATAACTTTTTGCAGTTAGTCTGAATACCAACAGACAAAGGTGCCGCTCAAAGGGATTCACTATGAGAAGAAATAGTTTTATGGCGCCATTTCCCCCTTTTTCTATTCAATTTAAATATATTTTGTATTCTAGTGCAAGTCACTATCTAAGTCATCTGAAGCTTGTTGCAACCTTTTCTGAAGGATTCCAAGATGGCTAGTGTATATATAGTTATTTCTAGATGATTGTAAGGGTGGTGGAATACTTATTGTAATAGGAGTTTTTGCATCAAGTGTTTTGATTCTAAGAAATCTTAGTCTCTGAATGTACTGATACAGAAGATTTATAAATAAGAATATACTAAAATTCATTGTATATACTTTGTCTTCATGTATGAATTTGAATTTCTTTGTGTTAAATCTGTAAGGCAGTTTTGATATATCATCTACAAGGGAGATAGAGGAGCTAAATCTTAAGTTTCTTTCAAGGGAAGTGTGAATCTTAGGTGAGGTCTAAGAGAATTCATAAATTGTGCAAGAATCTGATGATAAGTATATATGATTGAAAGGGTAATCTGTAAGGCATTTTATCTAAGTTTTGGGGTTATTTGACTTGATTGTTTTATGTAGATGTGTCTTAGTTGACTCTGATGCCCTAGAATTTGGCACTGGTCATTGCTTAAGTTACATAGTTTTCACCATCAATCCAATGAATAACTATTTATTTTAAATTTTGTATTGAAAAAATTATCTGTTAATGTTTGTGTTAAGTACACAGATAGCTATTGTGATTCTTTAAAGAATTGAATCTGAGAGGTACACCCACCTAAGTTAGGAGCTCAAAGTGAAGAAGGATCAAGATCATTAATACCTTAGTGTTTTGGTTGTTAGATGTATCTATTGGAACTACAAGCGTTAAATATTATAAGTTTTCTGATTAGTTTTGATCATCTATATTTTTAAACACTAACAGAAGTGACTTCTTCAAAAGGCAAAGTTATGAAATATTGTGACGCTCATAAAGGAAAAAAAATGTTGAAGGGTTGTGACTCATTGAAGGGTGGCAATTGTGAAAGGTTGTAATGATTGCAAAAGGCAAAAATGATTAAGAGGTGTGACTCTCCCCACATTGTAAGACATAAAGGTGAGAAGGTTTCAATTTAAGAGGACATTCAAGTGAAATTAATGTGGGTAATAATATATTATTCACAAATACAACAATGAAAAATTGTGACTCATTTTTTTATTAACTTAGAGGTATTCTCGTGACTCATCTCAATGCCCAACTTGCCTTACCTTGCTCTTACATATTTTCAAGTTCGGATTTTGGAAAGGGTGAGGTTAGAAAAGACTATCTCTCTAAGAATTAATGGAAGAAAAAAAAGAAGTGATTCGTTCAAAATGAAAAGTTATGAAAGGTTGTTTTGCTTTTAATGAAAAAAATTTAAAGGGTTGCGACTCTTTCAAAGGTGGTAATTATGAATGGTTGTAGAGATTACAAAAGGAAAAAATGATGAAGATGTGTGACTCTCCCCCACATTGGAAGATAAAAAGGGGAGAAGATTTCTATTTAGGAGGACTTTCAAGTGAAATCAATGTTGGAAATAATATATTATTCACAAAGGCAACAATAAAAACTGGTGACTCATTTTTTTGTTACCTTAGAGGCATCCCTACGACTCATCTCAGTGCCCAACTTGTCTTATCTTGTTCTTACATATTTCCAAGTTGGAGTTCGGGGAGAGGTGAGATAAGTCAAGACTATCCCTCTAAGGATGTAAGTAATAGCCTATAAGACATGTGCATTGGGTAAGCCCAGACCTTAAATTCAAACCTGATACGAATGGGGAGAAATCCCATGGCCCAAACCAACTCTTCTACCCATGCAAGTTGTAGTGACTCAATTATTATGAATGGTGGTGACCCTTTCACCAATAAAGTATAAAGGATATTTCATTCCAATTATTTAAGGACTTATCAATCATTATCCTTCCTCCATCATCTCCCAATAAATCAGGAAATTAATCAATTAGAAAGATCAAGAAAATAATAATCAAATTCACATAAATCATCACTTTAACTTGGATCAAGAATACATATAATTCAACAATCAAGCATCACTCTAAAAAATTAACATTCATTCAACCACCATCCATCAATGTGTCAAACTACCATTTATTATATCAACACTTCTCAATCACCTAATCAATAATTACTTAATCATAACTCACAAATACCTTGAATCATTGAACTAGCCAAATATGTCTTACAAGGATATGTCTTATTGTATAGAGAAGCTAAATATTATTATAAATTAGTATGAAGTTGTTGGAATAACTTCCAACATCCCCCTTCAAGATTTGTGACATGGTGTAGAAACCTCCTATGTCTTCTTTAAGTCTATTGGTTGTATTGGGCATTACTAGGTCAATCTTTTGGTGTAACGACAACCGCTAGTTGTAATAGGTCATATAAGAGATTGGTCACATGTTCGAATCCCCTCAGGTGATGTTGAGTGGGGATTGTTTGACTAACCTCCAACATCCCCCTTTGAGATTCGTGACATGGTTTAACATCCTCATGTGTCTTCTATAAGTCTATTGGTTTTATGAAACACTAACAGGTCAATCTTTTAGTGCAACAACAACCGCCAGTTATAACATAAGTATTAGTTCTTATAATAAATACCATAGTGAGTCTTCTTTATGATTTATTTCTTATGAATAATGGTCCCATTTATGATTGATTCCTTATAAATAATGTGTATGAATATAATATTATTATGTCAACCTTTATTTAGAGAAAACATATAATAATGTGTAACTCTTATATGTTTACCATAGTCAATCATGTTATGGGTAATAAGGGAATATAATGAGGGAAAAATTATTTTGAGACCTTCTTCTAAGCATGAGGCCAAAGGGGTGTAAGGATGCCTTGTCCTTGGGCTTAGAAAGGAAGCATGCTTTAGACACCCTATTGTAGTTTCCCTAAACTCTTACATTGGTTTTCCATTATGTTAAGAAGATCTAAGCATAGAAGGGAGGATAAGTGTGATGTTTAGGGAACCCTAGTAATGAGATTGACATATCTGATGCATTACTTTAGTGGGATCATGATGAGTTACTTCTAAACTCTAGGCATAATGTTTATTTTATATTAGAGTAGAGCAACAAAATGTTGATGGAGATTCACACAACATTGGAAGCTTAACCAGGTACATTCAAAGGCTCTATCAACTTGCATCCAAGAGAGTTAAGGAGGTAATAGAGGTAGCACTTGTAGTCATGGTGCAACAAAGAGCTTTCCACAAGTGTTCATTTTGGTCTCCATAATTGGCTTGCAATCTTGGTACTTTCTTTGAAAGGACAACAAATTTTGCTAGGAGATTGTTTGAGGGGAATCAATCTTTGGGTAGGGGGGATTGTAATGTCCCCAAGTTTTCAAAAGAGACTTAATTAAATTAATTAATTAAGTTGCTCAAAATTAAATTTTATATCCTAAAGATGACTTCAATTAATTAATTTACTTGTAAAACATAGTGGAAATAATAAATTAATAAAGTAAGTCATTTTATTTATTAAACATCAAATATTTGGAATTTCATTATTACTTTTGTTGAAGGCATGCTAGTTGAAGGAGTGTGCAATTCTGGGGGTGAGACTCTCTACCCTAGTCTCTAGTTGGAAATATCATTTTAGATATTCCACTTTGTACCTATTAGAGATTATACAAATTTGTAGAAATAAGATATTCATAGATTTGTGGTCATTTATATCTTGAGATTCTTGACTTGGGAAAATATAAGTTTATTTTGAAATATAACATTATTGTCTATGGTCTCTGTTGTTCATATTATCTTTGGATATTTTGATATATATCGTATGCTTTATATGTTGTGATTTACGAGATATTATTTCTAATATTATTATTGTGAGTTTAAGTTCAATGAAAGGAAACTATTGTGCAACAACTCAATATATCATCATGGCCTAGATTAATATTTATATAATTTGAAGATAAATATTTTGATGGTGCAATATTACCTAACATATTTAATATGTCTGGGCAATATATTAAGTCAATGGTTAATTGAGAATGTTGGGCGTAGTATTGTGTGTTGGACCCAACATCCACAAATTAAAGGTTATAACCAATATTAAGGGACAACATCAAATATTCATATTTATGACATTAGAAAGTAAAAAGTCAAAGATAAATATTTGTATCGGCTTTAATTAAGTATGAGGAAAATAAAATTGTGATTTATTTCTCAATAGGACAGTAGTATCGAGTGAAGATGTTTCTTGGTTGTATCTCAATATTGGCTTCAACATTCATGTGTCATGAGCTCCTATTGAGGGGTCGGCTTGCATATTTTATGGTAACCAAGATAATAGTGTATGCTTAGTGCGGATTCAACAATATTCATATTTTGTTTTTTCCTATGATGGATATACCCACTGTGTGTAATTTTATGGCTTAAGCCCTTGAAGAAATTCCTGCCAAATCACAAAGAGTCCCTTTGTCATGCAGAATATTGAGCATTTTTTATTGTCTACTACCATATTGTGACTTCATTCTTTTCGTTAATGGGAGGAGGTTGATTATTTTATCACTCTAATATTTTGAGATAAATATTTATAATGTTTGTGCAAAAGTCGTATTGGTAGTTTGATATTGGTAGCATTGAAGCTCATATCAGCAAGTATAACATCATAGAATATGGTTGTGGATTGTTTTGATATCAACAAGTAACTTATTGCCACAAGATACTTAGAATTGGCATGAATGGTGGGTGGACTTTGCTAGTGTTGTAGGATGTGGCTGACAAGGGCTTTTATACATTATTCTTTAACCAAACAAAACTATACAGAGATTCTTCATGGCCAACTAAGTGTATCTCCTTGTGCAATCACTATTATAGTTAGATTGTAGCACAGGTGATTGAAGGGTCAATATTTTATGATTCTTTGGTGTTGAGTGAACTCATATACTAATGAACATACATTTGCACTTATATGACATATAGCAAGCGATCCATAAGCACATAAGTTTTAATTGTGAACAACACCATTTGAGGAGTCTAAGATGAACTATGACCAACAACTCATATTTGGTAAAGGGAAGAGTTAGAGAAGATTGTGCTTGCTACCATACCTTTCCAAGTGATGTTATGATTTCAGAGGGATATATAAATACTCTCTTGTTTTTTTATTAACTAATTAGGGAATGATTTTCATCTTAGTATGAATGTGTGGAAGGATATAGTTATTATCATGTAGTTGATGTTTATTTTTTAAACATCAAGTCAATTCATTTCCCCTGCATCCCTGAAATGAAAGGATGTGACACTCTCAAATGACATAAATGATGAAGGGTTGTGACTCTTTTGAAAGGTGAAAAGTATAAAAGGTTGTGACAATTGTAAAGGGAAAACATGATGAAGAGATGTGACTCTTCCCCACATTGGAAGATACAAAGATGAGAATGTTTCAATTTATGAGGACATTAAAATGAAATCAATGTGTGGTATAATATACTATTCAAAAAGACAACAATGAAAATTGGTGAGTCATTTCTTTTTTTAATTCAGATGTATCTCTATGAATTAGCTCAATGCCCAACCCACCTTACCTTAGTCTTACATCTTTCCAAGTTGGGGTTCAAGAAGGGGTGAGTTGAGGAGAAACTAGCCTTCTAAGGATTAATGGAAGAGAAAAAAGAATAAGAGAAGAAAAGGAAGTGAATCCTTCAAAAGTAAAAGTTATGAAAGGTTGTGAGACTCACAAAGGACAATAATGGTGAAGCGTACTTGCAAATCTTTCGAAAAGTGACAATTGTGAAAATTTTTCACTCTTTCTAAGAGAAGATATGGTGAAGAGATGTAACTCTTCCCCACATTAGAAGATACAAAGAGAAGAATGTTTTATTTTAAGAGGATATTCAAATGAAATCAATGTGGGGTATAATATATTATTCACAAATGAAATAATGAAAAGTGGTGACTCAATTCTTTTTTCTTAACTCACAGATATCCCTATGACTCATCTCAATGCCTAGCCTACCTTACCTTGGTCTTACATATTGCCAAGTTGGGGTTCTAGAAGGGGTGAGATGAGGAAGGACTAGCCCTCTAAGAATTAATGGAAAAGAAAAAGGAATGAAAAAAATTAAGTGACTCTTTCAAAAGGCAAATTTATGTTAGGTTGTGACACCGACAAATAATAGAAACGATGAAGGGTTGTGACACTTTTAAAGGGTGTTGATTGTGAAAGCTTGTGACGATTGCAAATGGTAGACATGATGAAGAGATGTGACTCTCCCCCACATTGGAAGGTACAAAGGTGAGAGTGCTTCAAATTAGGAGGACACTTAAGTAAAAAATCAATGTGGAGTATAATATATTATTTAAAAAGGAAAAAATAAAAATGGTGATTCAATTTATTTTTTTGTTAACATCAAGGTATCCTCATGACTTGGCCCAATGCCCAACCTACCTTACCTTGGTCTTACATATTGCCAAGTTGGGGTTCAAGAAGTGATGATTTGAGGCAAGACTATCCCTCTAAGGATTAATGTAATAGAAAAATGAATAAGAAAAAAATAAGAAAGTGAATCATTCAAAAGGAAAAGTTATGAAAGTTTGTGACACTCACAAATGACAAAAATGGTGAAGAGTTGTGACTCCTTCGAAAAGTTGCAATTGTGAAAGGTTGTGACTCTTTCTAAAAAAATATATGATGAAGAGATGCGACTCTCTTCCACATTGGAAGATTTAAAGTGGAGAAGGTTTCATTTTAGAAAGACATTGATATGAAATGTGAGGTATAATATATTATTTAGAATGGTAACAATGAAATGTGGGGTATAATATATTATTCAGAAAGGCAACAATGAAATGTGGTGAGTCAATTCATTTATTATTTTTAACATAGAGGTATCCTTATGACTCATCCCAGTGCCCAACCTGTCTTACCTTGGTCTTATATATTGCTAAGTTGGGTTTAGAAAGGGGTGAGTGAGGAAAAATTAGCTCTCTAAGAATTAATGGAAAATAAAAAAGATTAATCTTGAAGAAAATGAGGAAGTGACTTCTTCAAAAGGAAAAGTTATGAAATATTGTGACGCTCACAAAGGAAAAAAATGTTGAAGGGTTGTGACTTTTTGAAGGGTGGAAATTGTGAAAGGTTGTAATGATTGCAAAAGGAAAAAAATGATTAAGAGATGTGACTCTTCCCACATTGGAAGATATAAAGGTGAGAAAGTTTCAATTTAGGAGGACATTCAAGTTAAATTAATGTGGGGAATAATATATTATTCACAAATACAACATTTTGGCAAGTGTTGTTTTGAGTGCACTTAGAATCACTTGAGGGTTGTCATTTATGGCAACACATATGCCATAGTAATCGCATGGATTAAGTATAAGTGTTGGATACATAGTCATGAAAATGACTAAGTACAGAATTAGATTTATAGTATATTGCAGTATTGGTTTTATGAGCAAAGATAGTATATGTTATGTTATGGCTTGTAAACTTAGAGGAAGACATTTTGGGATATGTATGACCTTCATTTAAGGTTGCATGTGTTTTTGTGTTGATATCAGCAAGTTACAGTGGTATGAAGACATGCAAATACAGAGGAACAGTGAAACAGGGCATATGAACAACCACGATGATTAAGGGAAGGCTAGATGGAATGGTAATATGCTAAGTCAGATGAAGATTATATATTACTAACACTTTGGTAATATAAGATCGTTGACTCGGTATTTATCATTTGTATTAATAATTATTATGTTTTGTATTGTATTTGAGAGCCGACTAGATGGCAAAATAGATATAAGTATAGAGTGTTTTGTGAAAGTGATAGAGATGAAGAGATGGATTCAAATTTGGGGTATCAGAGATGAATGATGGTAGATGCAAGATCAGTAATTGATAGAGGCTATTGTGAATAATAATTGGAACTATCTAAGCATAGCAAATGCTTGTATTATTCATTCTTAAAGAACACTTTTGTAATAGAATTGTTGATTGTAAGAGTTGTAAGCTCACCATACCTTCAACAGGGTTTTTGTATACCTTTAACAAGGTTAACATTCCTCTAACAAGGTTTTTGTACTATGTAATACTCAGCTCCTAACAAGGATAGATCTCCTAACAGGGATTTTATATTTTACTACATAGTTGTGGGTACCATCCCCACCGGGGTTTTCCCTTGGCCATGCTTTCCTCGAAAACAAATAATGGTGTTATGAGTTATGTGTTTATGTTCTTTTCATTTCAACATTCATATGGTTTATTCGCAATTGGTTTAATTTTAGGTTGAAGTTATGTAATACTGATAGATTCAATAATATTGATATTTTGGCTTTGCCTGTGATGGATATTCCCATAGTGTGTAATTTTCTAGCTTAAGCCCTTGAAGAAATCTCTGCCAAAGCACAAAGAGTCCCTTTGTCGTGCAAAATATTGGGCATTTTTTGGTGTCTACTACCATATTGTGACTTCATTCTTGTCGTTAATGGGAGGAGGCTGATTATTCTATCACTCTAATGTTTGGAGATAAATATTTATAATGTTTGTGCAAAATTCATATTGGTGGTTTGATATTGCTAGCATTGAATCTCATATCAGCAAGTATTACATAATAGAATATTGTTGTGGATTGTTTTGATATCAACGAGTAACTTATTTCCACAAGATACTTATAATTGGCATGAATGGTGGGTGAACTTTGCTAATGTTGTAGGATGTGGCAGACAAGGGCTTTTATAGATTATTCTTTAACCAAACAAAACTATACAGAGATTCTTCATGGCCAACTAAATGTATCTACTTGTGTAATCACTGCTATAGTTAGACTATAGTGCAGATAATCGAAGGGTCAATATTTTGTGACTCTTTGGTGTTGAGTGAACTCATATACTAATGAACATACATTTGCACTCATATGACCTATAGCAAGGGATCCATAAGCATATAAGTTTTAATTGTGAACAACACCATTTGAGGAGTCTGAGATGAACTATGACCAACAACTCATATTTGGTAAAGGGAAGAGTTAGAGGAGATTGTTCTTGCTACCATACCTTTCCAAGTGATGTTATGATTTCAGAGCGATAGAGAAATACTTTCTCTTGTTATTTTATTAACTAATTTAGAAATTCTTTTTGTCTCATTATGAATGTGTGGAAGGATATAGTTATTATCATTTAGTCGATGTTTTTTTTAAACATCAGGTCAATTCATTTCCCTTGCATCCCTAAAATGAAAGGTTGTGACACTCTCAAATGACATAAATGATGAAGGCTTGTGACTCTTTTGAAAGGTGAAAATTATAAAAGGTTGTGATGATTGCAAAAGGAAAACATGATGAAGAGATGTGACTCTTCCCCACATTGGAAGATACAAGGGTGAGAATGTTTCAATTTATGAGGACATTGAAATGAAATCAATGTGTGGTATAATATACTATTGAAAAAGACAACAATGAAAATTGGTGAGTTAATTATTTTTTTAATTCAAATGTATCTCTATGAATTAGCTCAGTGCCCAACCCACCTTACCTTGGTCTTACATATTGCCAAGTTGGGGTTCAAGAAGGGGTGAGTTGAGGAGAGACTAGCCTTCTAAGGATTAATGGAAGAGAAAAAAGAATAAGAAAAAAAAAAGGAAGTGACACCTTCAAAAGAAAAACTTATGAAAGGTCGTGACACTTGCAAAAGACAATAATGGTGAAGTGTACTTGTGACTCTTTCGAAAAGTGGCAATTATGAAAAGTTGTCACTCTTTCTAAGAGAAGATATGGTGAAGAGATGTATCTCTTCCCCACATTAGAGGATACGAAGATAAGAATGTTTCATTTTAGGATGATATTCAAACGAAATCAATGTGGGGTATAATATATTATTTACAAAGTAAATAATGAAAATTTGTGAACGAAATCAATGTGGGGTATAATATATTATTTACAAAGGAAATAATGAAATGTGGTTACTCAATTCTTTTTTTTAACTCACCAATATCCCTACGACTCATCTCAATGCCCAACCTACCTTACCTTGGGCTTACATATTGCCAAGTTGGGGTTCAAGAAGGGGTGAGCTGAGGAAGGACTAGCCCTCTAAGAATTAATGGAAAATAAAAAGGAATGAAAAAAATTAAGTGACTCTTTCAAAAGGCAAATTTATGTTAGTTTGTGACACCAACAAATAATAGAAACAGTGAAGGGTTGTGACAGTTTTCAAGGGTGTTGATTGTGAAATCTTGTGACGATTGCAAATGGTAGACATGATGAAGAGATGTGAATCTGCCCCACATTGGAAGATACAAAGGTGAGAATGCTTCAAATTAGGAGGACATGCAAGTAAAAAATCAATGTTAGTTATAATATATTATTCAAAAAGGTAAAAATAAAAAATGGTGATTCAATTTCCTTTTTTGTTAAGTTAGAGGTATCCTCATGACTTGGCCCAATGCCCAACCTACCTTACCTTGGTCTTACATATTTCCAAGTTGGGGTTCAGGAAGCGATGAGTTGAGGCAAGACTATCCCTCTAATGATTAATGTAATAGAAAAATGAATAAGAAGAAAATAATAAAGTGAGTCATTCAAAAGGAAAAGATACGAAAGGTTGTGACACTCGCAAATGACAAAAATGGTGAAGAGTTGTGACTCTTTCAAAGAGTAGCAATTGTGAAAGGTTGTTACTCTTTCTAAGAAAAGATATGATGAAGAGATGCGACTCTCCACCACATTGGAAGATATAAAGGGGAGAAGGTTTCATTTTAGAAGGACATTGATATGAAATGTGGGGTATAATATATTATTTAGAAAGACAACAATGAAATATGGTGAGTCAATTCATTTTTTATTTTTAACATAGAGGTATCCTTATGACTCATCCTGGTGCCCAACTTGCCTTACCTTGGTCTTACATATTGTTGGGGTTCAGAAAGGGGTGAGTGAGGCAAAATTATCTCTCTAAGAATTAATGGAAAAGAAAAAAGATTAATCTTGAAGAAAATAAGGAAGTGACTTCTTCAAAAGGCAAAGTTATGAAATATTATGACTTTCACAAAGGAAAAAAATGTTGAAGGGTTGTGACTTTTTGAAGGGTGGCAATTATGAAAGGTTGTAATGATTGAAAAATGAAAAAATGATTAAGAGATGTAACTCTTCCGACATTGGAAGATATAAAGGCGAGAAGGTTTCAATTTAGGAGGACATTCAAGTTAAATTACTGTGGGGAATAATATATTATTCACAAATGCAACATGTTGGCAAGTGATGTTTTGAGTGCACTTAGAATCACTTGAGGGTTGTCATTTATGGCAACACATATGTCATAGTGATCACATGGAGTAAGTATGAGTGTTGGAGACACAGTCATGAAAATGACTAAGTACAGAATAACTTTACAGTATACTGCAGTATTGGTTTAATCAGCAAAGATAGTATATGTTATGTTATGGCTTGCAAACTTAGAGGAAGACATTTTGGGATATGTATGAGCTTTAGTTATGGTTGCATGTGTTTTGGTGTTGATATCAGCAAGTTATAGTGGTATGAAGGCATGCGAAGACAGAGGAACAGTGAAACAGGGCATATGAACAACCTTGATGATTGAGGGAAGGCTAGATGGAATGGTAACGTGATAAGTTAGATGAAGATTGTATATTGCTGACACTTTGGTAATATAGGATTTGAGAGTTGACTGGATGATAGAATAGATATAAGTATAGAGTGTTTTGTGAAAGTGATAGAGATGAAGAGATGGATTCAAATTTGGGATATCAGAGATGATTGATGGTTGATGTGAGATCAGTAATTGACAGAGGCTATTGTGAATCATAACTGGAACTATCTAAGCATAGCAGATGCTTGTATTGTTCATTCTTAAAGAACACTTTTGTATTAAAATTATTGATTTTAAGAGTTGTAAGCTCACCATACATTTAACAGGGTTTTTGTATACCTTTAATAGGGTTGGCATTCCTCTAACAAGGAAATGTACTATGTAATACTCAGATCCTAACAAGGCTAGATCTCCTAACAGGGATTTTATATTTTAGTACATAGTTGTGGGTACCATCCCCACTAGGGTTTTCCCTTGGCCAGGGTTTCCTCGAAAATAAATAATGGTGTTATGAGTTATGTGTTTATGTTCTTTTCATTTCAACATTCATATGGTTTATTTACAATTAGTTTAAGTTTAAGGTGAAGTTCTGTAATATTGATTCACCCCCCCCCCCCCCCCCCTCTCTTAGTATTACTTAATCCTAACACAACAATGAAACATTGTGACTCAATTCTTTTTTTTGTTAGCTTAGAGGTATTCTCGTGACTCATCTCAATGCCCAACCTGCCTTACCTTGGTCTTACATATTTTCAAGTTGGGGTTTAGGAAAGGGCAAGGTTAGGAAATACAATCTCTCTAAGAATTAATGGAAGAAAATAAAGAAGTGGTTCATTCAAAATGAAAAGATATGAAAGGTTTTGATGCTTGTAAAGGAAAAAAATTAAAGGGTTGTAACTCTTTCAAAGGTGGTAATTGTGAAAGGTTGTAGTGATTGCAAAAGGCAAAAATGATGAAGATGTGTGACTCTACCCCACATTGGAAGATACAAAGGGTAGAAGGTTTCTATTTAGGAGGAATTTCAAGTGATCAATGTTGGATATAATATATATTCACAAAGGCAACAATGAAATCTGGTGACTCAATTATTTTTTTGTTAACTTAGAGGTATCCCTACGACTCATCTCAGTGCCCAACTTGTCTTATCTTGGTCTTACATATTTCTAAGTTGGGGTTTGGGGAGGGTGAGCTAAGGAAAGACTATCCCTCTAAGGATTCACATAATTGCCTATAAGAAATGTGCATTGGGTAAGCCCAGACTTCAAAGTCAAACTTGATACGAATGGGAGAAAACCCATGGCCCAAGCCAACTCTTCTACCCATGCAGACTGTGATGACTCAAATATTATGAATGATGGTGACCCTTTCACCAATAAAGTATAAACGATATTTCATTGCAAGTATTTAAGGATTGATCAATCATTATCCTTCCTCCATCGTCTCTCAATAAATCAAGAAATTAATCAATTAGAAAGATCAAGAAAATAATAATCAAATTCACATAAATCATCACTTTAACTTGGATCAAGAATACATATAATTCAACAATCAAGCATCACTCTAAAAAATTAACATGCATTCAACCACCATCCATCAATGTGTCAAACTACCATTTATTATATCAACACTTCTCAATCATCTAATCAATAATTACTTAATCATAACTCACAAATACCTCGAATCATCGAACTAGTCAAATATGTCTTACAAGGATATGTCTTATAGTATAGAGAAGCTGAATATTATTATAAATTGGTATGAAGTTTTTGGAATAACTATCAACATCCCCCTTCAAGATTTGTGACATGGTGTAGAAACCTCCTATGTCTTCTTTAAGTCTATTGGTTGTATTGGGCATTACTAGGTCAATCTTTTGGTGTAACAACAACCGCTAGTTGTAATAGGTCATATAAGAGATTGGTCACATGTTTGAATTCCCTCAGGTGATGTTGAGGGGGGGTTGTTTGACTAACCTCCAACATCCCCCTTTGGGATTCGTGACATGGTTTAACATCCTCATGTGTCTTCTATAAGTCTATTGGTTGTATGAGACACTAACAGGTCAATCTTTTAGTGCAACAACAACCGCTATTTATAACATAAGTATTAGTTCTTATAATAAATAACATAGTGTGCCTTATTTATGATTTCTTGCTTATGAAGAATGGTCCTATTTATGATTTATTTCTTATAAATAATATTTATCAATATGATATTATTATGTCAACCTTTATTTGGAGAAAACATATAATAATGTGTAACTCTTATATGTTTATCATAGTCAATCATTGTATGGGTAATAAGGGAATACAAGGAGGGAGAAATTGTTTTGAGGCCTTCTTCTAAGCATGAGGCCAAGGGGGTGTAAGGATGCCCTACCCTTGGGTTTAGAAAGGAAAGATGCTTCAAACACCCTATTGTAGTTTCCTTGAAATCTTACATTGGTTGTCCATTATGTTAAGGAGCTCTAACCACAAGAGGGAGGAAAAGTGTGATGTTTAGGCAACCCTAGCAACGACATTGACATATCTAGTGCATTAATTTAGTGGGATCAAGACGAGTTACTTCTGAACTCTAGACATAATGTTTTTTTATATTAGAGTAGAGCAACAAAATCTTGATGGAGATTTGCACAACATTAGAAACTTAACCAGCTACATTCAAAGGCTCTATCAACTTGCACCCAAGAGAGTTAAGGAGGTAGTACTTGTAGTCATGGTGCAACATAGAGCTTTCAGTAGGTGTTCATTCCGGTCTCCATAATTGGCTTCCAATCTTGGTACTTTCTTTTAAAGGACAACCAATTTTGATGGCAAATTGTTTGAGGGGAACCAATCTTTGGGTCGGGAGATTGTGATGTCTCCAAGCTTTCAAAAGTGACTTAATTATATTAATTAATTAAGTTGCCCAAAAATTAATTTTATATCCGAAGGATGATTTCAATTGATTAATTTACGTGTCAAACAAAGTGGAAATAATAAATTAATAAAGTAAGTCACTTTATTTATTCAACCCAACCTTCTAGATGTTTCCTAGAGATCTTTGTAAGGTGGTTGGTTGGGTGAAGTAAATCATCATCAAATATTTGGAACTTCATTGTTACTTTTGTTGAAGGCATGCTAGTTGAAGGAGTGTGGAGTTCCAATGGTGAGACTATCTACCCTAGTCTCCGGTTGGAAATATCATTTGAGATATTCCACTTTGTACCTATTGGAGATTATACAAATTTGTGAAGTATTCATTCAAAGACAGCTTTGTAGAAATAAGATATTCACAGGTCTGTGGTCATTTATATCTTGAGATTTTTTACTTGGGAAAACATAAGTTTATTTTGAAATATAATATTATTGTCGTCGGTCTCTGTCATTCATGTTATCTTTGGATATTTTGATATATATCATATGACTTATATGTTGTGATTTATGAGATATTATTTCTAATACTATTATTGAGAGCTTAAGTGCAAAAAAAGGAAAATATTGTTAAGCAACTCAATATATCATCATGGGCTAGATTAATATTTATATAATTGGAAGATAAATATTTTGATCGTGCAATATTACCTATCGGATTTAATATGACTGGGTAATATATTAAATCAATGGTTAATTGAGAATGTTGTGCGTAGTACTTTGTGTTGGACCCAACATCCACAAATCAAAGGTTATAACCAAGATTAAGGGACAGCATCAAATATTCATGTTTCAGACATTAGAAAGTAAAAAGTCAAATATAAATATTTGTATCGACTTTAGTTAAGTATGGGGATGATAAAATTGTGATTTCTTTATCAATAGGATAGTAGTATTGGGTGAAAATGTTTCTTGGTCATATCTCAATATTGGCGTGAACATTCATGTGTCATGAACTCCTATTGAGGGGTCAACTTGCATATTTTATGGTAACCAAGACAATAGTGTATGCTTAGTGTAGATTCAACAATATTGAGATTTTCCCTTTGCCTATGATGGATATTCCCACCGTGTGTAATTTGCTAACTTAATCCCTTGAAAAGATCCCTGCCAAAGTACAAAGAGTCCCTTTTTCATGCAAAATATTGAGCATTTTCTTGGTGTGTACTACTATATTGTGACTTCATTCTTGGCATTAATGTGAGGAGACTCATTATTCTATCACTCTATTGTTTGGAGATAAATATTTATAGTGTTTGTGCAAAAGTCATATTGGTGATTTGATATTGCTAGCATTGAATCTCATCTCAATGAGTATAACATAATAGAATATGGTTGTGGATTGCTTTGATATCAATGGGTAACTTATTGCCACAAGATACTTAGAATATGCATGAATGGTGGGTGGACTTTGCTTGTGTTGTTTGATGTGGTAGACAAAGGATTTTATAGATTATTCTTGAACCAAACAAAACTATACAGAGATTCTTCATGGCCAACTGAGTGTATCTCCTTGTGTAATCATTGCTATAGTTAGATTGTAGCGCAGGTGATCACAGGGTCAATATTTTGCGATTCTTTGGTGTTGACTGAACTCATATACTAACAAATATACATTTTCATTCATATGACCTATAGCAAGGGATCCATAAGCATATAAGTTCTAATTGTGAACAACACCTTTTGAGGAGTCTGAGATGAACTACAACCAACAACTCATATTTGGTAAAGGGAAGAGTTAGAGGAGATTGTTCTTGCTACCATACCTTTCCAAGTGCTCTTATGATTTCAGAGTGAGAGAGAAATACTTTCTCTTGTTATTCTATTAACTAATTAAGGAATTCTTTTTTTCTCAGTATGAATGTGTGGAAGGATATAGTTATTATCATTTAGTCAGTGTTTTTTTTTAAACATCAAGTCAATCCATTTCCCCTGCATCCCCAAAATGAAAGGTTGTGACACTCTCAAATGACATAAATGCTAAAGGGTTGTGACTCTTTTGAAAGGTGAAAATTATAAAAGGTTTTGATGATTGAAAAGGGAAAACATGATGAAGAGATGTGACTCTTCCCCACATTGTAAGCCACTTTGAAAACATCACTCAAGAAAAATATTGGAAAATTATTGGTTCAAATCAGTCAAGGATATCATAGTCTTTCAGAATAAAATAAATCATGACATACTCAATTTTATTTCAAAACCTGATACTCATAAATACACTAAAGTTAAGAGCATACCACAACTATATTGGTTAAGTCATTTTCTATTCTCTATTACTACCCTAACAATAATACACCAATAAGAAAGTTAAGTTATACACTCTTATGATGTATCTCTCTTGTCTAAGATCTTGATACAACATCGAATCCAAAGTTGTCTTTGAAGTGTATTGCTTCCAACATTGGTAAGCATATCCAAGGCATTGCACCTCAGCTTGTCTCCACAAAAAGATCAACAAGAAACCAAAAAAAGGATATAATTTGAGAAGTTAAACAATTTTCACTACTATGCTCGATTTTATAGAATCTATCAAACAAGAGAATGATTTAGCAATAATACTGACTACATTGATGACATTACTAGTGTTAATACATAAATATATTCCACTGTAAGACATTTATGACCAAGCGTACATATGTTGACTACCAAGGTAATAACTCCCTAATATCAATGCCCATAAACAAAATAAGATATCATGAAGCTCACCATATGAGATTTGTACATCATAAATATTGATAAAACTGTACAAACTCTAATGCACACTAATAACAAGGTGCAAGATGGAGTTTTTAAAAATAATCTTCAATGATTATTAACTATCTCTAACTTTTTGATTGTATCTAAAAGTTCAAGAAAGACTACCTTGATATTATCCTCCCTTAGAATATGGAGAAACTGCATTCAAAAAAATGAAGAGAAACTCATTTTAATTGCAATAGTATAGCATTTAATTGTGAGTCTATAAGCTCATTATGGTAAGTAATCCCTAAAGAAACATATGAGTTGTCAAATATAACACTCTGCTTTTAAAAGAGAGAGTATATTTACATGTATTCAAAGAGAAGCTATTTATGTAATATTCATCACTTTTATTAAAAAGGAGAAACATGTTCATATGACATTTTCCTTTTCAAACTTGTGATGCCTTGCAGCCACAAACAAACTCGTTTCTCTTCCACATGGAGTTGTTGTAATGATAAAATGAATAAGGAGACCAACTAGCTTTGTGGACAACTCATCACATTCCCACAACAACATGGGATACGTATTTCTCAAGTAGAAGCTAAATATAAAGGAAGGGGATAGTTGGCTACACCTATGTAGGTAGATGTTAAAAATAAATGATCATAAGCTCAAAAGAGTTGAATATCGACCATAGATGATCTTGTAGGATATTGAACAAGGTTCCTTAAACATCCAGCTGCCAAGCCATTTTGGGCATCCAAAGGTAACATAAATTATCTAGTCAACGAAAAATAGAAAATTGCCTTGGATAGAAAGTGGGTGGGTCTCCAACCTACTTACTTTTAAGAAAAAAAAATTTATGCAATATAAATTTGAAGGCAAGTCATATGCTAATATCATGAAGAAATGAAAAGAACATTTTAGTCTAACTATGACCAACAACTCATATTTTGTAAAGGGAAGAGTTAGAGGAGATTACAGTTGCTACCACACCTTTCCAAGTGTTGTTATGATTTCAAAGGGATAGAGAAATACTTGCTCTTGTTATCCTATTAACTAATTAAGGAATTCTTTTTGGCTCAGTATGAATGTGTGGAAGGATATAGTTATTATCATTTAGCCAATGTTTATTTTTTAAACATCAAGTCAATACATTTCCCCTGCATCCCTAAAATGAAACATTTTAAACTATCAAGTAAGCCACTTTGAAAACATCACTCAAGGAAAATATTGGAAAATTATTGGTTCAAAATAGTCAGGGATATCGTAGTCTTTTAGAATAAAATAAATTATGACATACTCAAATTTATTTAAAAACTTGATACTCATAAATATAATAAAGTTAAGAGCATACCACCCCCTATGGTTAAGTCATTTTCTATTCTCTATTACTTCCCTAACAACAATACACCAACAAGAAAGTCAAGTTATACACTCCTATGATGTTTCTCTCTTGTCTAAGACCTTGATACAACATCAAATCCAAAGTCATCTTTGAAGTGTATTGCTTCCAACATTGGTAAGCATATCCAAGGTGCTTCACCTTAGCTTGCCTCCACAAAAAGGTCAACAAGAAACCAAAAAAAGGATATAATTTGAGAAGTTAAACAATTTGCACTACTATGCTCAGTTTTATAGAATCTATCAAACAAGAGAATGATTTAGCAATAATACTAACTACAATGATGACATTACTAGCGTTAATCCATAAATATATTCCACTACAAGACATTTACAACCAAGTGTACATATGTCGACTACCAAGGTAATAACTCCCTAATAGCAATGCCCATAGACAAAATAAGATATCATGAAGCTCACCATATGAGATTTTTACATCATAAGTATTGATAAAATTGTACAAACTCTAATGCACACTAATAACAAGGTGCAAGATGGAGTTTTTAAAAATAATCTTCAATGATTATTAACTATCTCTAACTTGTTTCTTATATCTAAAAGTGCAAGAAAGACTACCTTGATATTATCCTCCCTTAGAATATGGAGAAACTGCAATTAGAAAAATGAAGAGAAACTCATTTTAATTGCAATAGTATAGCATTTAATTATGAGTCTGTAAGCTCATTATGGTAAGTAATCCCTAAATAAATATATGGGTTGTCAAATATAACACTCTACTTTTACAAGAGCAAGTATATTTACATGTATTAAAAGAGAAACTATTTATGTAACATTCATCACTTATATTAAAAAGGAGAAACATGTTCATATGACATTTTCCTTTTGAAACTTGTGATGCCTTGTAGTCACAAACAAATTTGTTTCTCTTCCACATGAATTTGTTGTAATGAAAAAAGGAATAAGCAGAGAAACTAGCTTTATGTGGAACTCATCATATTCCCCCAACAATGTGGGATACATATTTCTCAAGTAGAAGCTAAATATAAAGGAAGGAGACATTTGGCTACACCTATGCAAGTAGATGTTCAAAATAAATGATTATAAGCTCAAAAGAATTGAATATAGACCATAGATGATCTTGTAGGCTATTAAATAAGGTTCCTTACACATCCAATTGCCAAGCCATTTTGGGCATCCAAAGACAGAAGCAATTATCTAGTCAACGAAAAATAGAAAATTGCCTTAGATGGAAAGTGGGTGGGTCTCCAACCTACTTACCTTTAAGAAAAAAAATTTCTGCAACATAAATTTGAAGGCAAGTCATATGCTAATACCATGAAGAAATGAAAAGAACATTTTATTCTAACATCATAGTTGTATAATATTCTTTGTGCTTGTCATGCATTGCAAACATTGAAGGTTTGACTATCACTTATGTAACTCCCAAGCATATTCTCCTTCCAGAGAATAAGACATTGAATAAGTAAATAAATCACAAGAGAACTTAATCTACTATTAAAAAGGGCCACCCTATCTACTTCTAAGCCCTCTTAACCTACTTTGGCCTCTCCAAGGACCTTCCTATAATTCCCTTTTCTGCATTTATGTTTTTTATTTTGTTTAATGATTAAATAGGATTTGAAGGGACCCGAAACCCTTTACAAAAAGGTCACAAAAGATATTCCATGAAATCCCACAACAAGGAATGGATCAAGACAAAGATGAGGGTTTTACCCATAGGCTCCCACAACCCGAGACAAATGTGACATGAAAAACCAACATGCAACCCAAAAATAAAAGAACTAGAGAAAACTCTAGCCCCAATACCCACAACTAGAAACCTTTAAGATTTACCTTTATCCCTTCCCTTGTAAGAACACAGGGTCACGTCAAAAGAGGGAGAAGATATCTTAGATTTTTTTACTTTCACCATAGTCCAACCTTCTTCCACCTTAGAAACAACAAGTTTCTAAGCCAACAAATCTAGTGCTAGATTCCCAACACCTGAAGAGGGAAGACCAACAACACCCATAGAAGAACAAGAGATGGGTCCAACAACATCATGAGAGACATGGCTAGAAACAACAAGAGAAACAGCTCCAAAAATGCTCTCAATAGTTAAAGCATAATCTCCAACAAGAGCCCTACCATGGGAAACAAAATTCTAAGACACAACAGGTGCAAAATCAGCAACACCAACCATCCAAATACCAACCTGAGATACACTAGGAGGGGGAAAAGGATGAGGAACAACCTCCACCATTGCACCAATAGAATTAGGAGAGACAACAAGAAGAGAACCCTCCACAACAACCCCCAAACTAAAATTGGAGTAGCCAACGAAGAATCCACAAAACAATGAGAATCCATCACAACCACCTTTGAGAAACTCCTTTGAGTTTCAGATTACTTCACAACCATGTAATGTTGTACAAAACGTACCTTTCCACCATGAGGCAGACAATTTCTTTCTCTCTAGACCACATTGTGTAGCAACATGACTAGTCTTGAAACATCCTCTACACCTAAAAGAAATCCCTTCATAGTCCAAAGGTTGAATGCAATGACCCTTCAAAGATTTGATTAAGATTTTAGCTGGTAAACCCTTAGACACATCCATATTGACCAAGATAAGGGAAAAAGTAGAATGATTAATCCCTAATGATTCAACATCAACCATCAAAAAATCCCCAAGAGCATCTCCCTTTTATCTCCAAAAGGGAGCCCACCTAAAAATGGAGGGGGAGTAAGGAAGAAAGACCTACATAAGTATCTTATTGCATGTTTCAAAGGATGAATTAAAATCAACATGTCAAGGTTTCATCATAAGCAAGAATCTATCCTCCCAACTAAAGAATTTATGTCCTTAGCATTGTCAAATTTAGCAATAAAAAACTCCTTGCCATAGGGAAAATATGTATCATACCATAGATGAGAGGCTCCCAATGTTGAGAGATCCAAGCATGCAATTGAGGGAGACTAAGCTAGAATCCCCTAAACTAATAGATCACACCATGAGAGGAGAAGAAAAAAACATTATGGTCTATTTCCTCCCCCATCTTCACATCCAAATCAATGGCCCAATACGCTTAGAAACAAGTAAAACTATAGCATTAACTGAACGATTGATCCCTTCATGAACTTTCTTAGTGCCTAGAGCAGCACCAAGAGAAACCTTGACTACAACACACCCATCCACAAGCCCAAAAAATAGGGGAAGATGCCCCACATTGGGTATTCTTCACACCCACAACCAAAGATGGTACAACAGAAGCCATATAATAATTTGTGTATTTTAACACAGGAGATCAAAAGCCTTACACAAAAGGAGGCACAGAAACATCGAGTCCCACACCATGAGAACCATTACTACCACTAAAATCTATGCACAAAAATCCACCACCACCAGGTAGAGAACCTGAAGCCCTAGCCACGTCAGCAGAAAAAGTCTTGGTAGTAGAAGAATCCCTAGCCGCATCCGAAGTAGGAGACTTGGAAGTAGACAAATACTTAGCCATGTCGGAAGTAGGAGGTTTAGAAGAAACAACCATAGACATTGGAGGATCCTTTGAGTTTGAATTCATGATTCGATCAGGAGAGGGAGCCATTGGGAGAATATTATTACTGATATTCTCTGCTTTTATGTTATATACTAGTTATAATATATATTATTCCTTAGTTCTAGGAATTTATTGAATTTATTCACCCGTAATTACAAGTTTCCAACTCCTTATATTACCTTTGCATATATCATGGCCTTAATTGGAAATTAAAGATGGTGTAAGGTTAACCTACTTTCATTTTACTCTTTGAATATTTGAACTTTTGACTTACATTCTCACAATCTAGGTTCATTAAAAAAAAATTCTCTTAGACATCAATTTTTTGGGTTTTTTGCTCATACAAAATCTTTAAGTGTAATATTTTAAGGAAGACTAATATATGAAATTTAGTTTAAGAAGTTATAAGATGATTCTTGTCTCAAAGTAAGCATATTGTGTGCACATTTCTTGGTATCAAAATGTATTTATTTATATATGACCATGTAAAATATATAGATATATACCTATGGAAACTAACACTTCTATGTGTAATATGATTAATATGATAGCAAAATTATTGTATCTTAATTCTTGGGTTAATTTTAGGGCCCTTTGGGCACTATTAAAACTTAATCTATGTTAATCCATAGACACATGCAAAACTAGCAAAAAATGTACTTGGGATCAGGTGGTTGACTTAACAACCTTGTTAATTTGAATGCCACGATGTTGGTTTTATATCTCTTATGGCACCTTCTAGTAATGTTGTATGAAGATCACCTACATAGACACCACCCCCTTTGACATAAATTCATTCAAATTAAGAATTTTTATCAATATTATAATTAATCCAAGATTAGTGATTTCAACATACACTAAGTTTAAGAACTACACATTTTAATTGGAAATAAACCTTATACATTTTTCAGTACAAATAACTTCTAGAACATCAAAGATGAATAAGTTTAAATGTCAATTAGTCCACAAGTAAAAAACAACCAACACAATATTTAAGACAATAATAGATCCAAAAAAATGCAACATGATAAATTAGAGCTACTTTATTCTCCATACCCATTCAGAGATATGAGTATGCACAATTGCCTTCTCAATTAGACACACAGAAAATGAGAAGAGTAGAAGTGTAAGCCTGAAAAAATCAATATGTGGAATTATATTATTGATGTACGATACGCAAACTCTAATACATTCACTACATTATACCAACCCTTGTGTAGGATAAAGAATAATATAAGTTAAAAATGATTACGCACACATTAAAAGTGACCAATCTCTGAGATTTTTGGAACCAAATCAAAACCCAACTTGAATCAAAAGACCATACTACAACATTGAATATAAGACTTGTATAAGTTATGCTTTTAAAGTTTAAACTCGTGTTTTCCTACTCTAGTAAACCATAAAACATGGAAAAAACAATATCCTTTCATTCCCTACAAACACAAAGAGAAACATTTCTAGTAATTTATGCAACAAACCATCAACCAAATCTATGCTTAAGAAAAAAAGTCAGAATAATAGCTTCATCAAATTCTCAATAATCAACATGTTGTTCACAACAATCAAGAGCACAAAATAAAGATTAAATAATCTTGCATGACTCTACAATGTCAAGAAAATAATAACAATAAGGTGTAGGAAACATAAAATATGGAATTTCATAAATACAACTGCTAAACAACCATTATATTGGGGGCAAGAATGTTATATCAGATCATGCATAAAAGTCCATAAAATAGATTATAGAACATATTAAATACTATATTATTACTTACAATACTATGTCATATACTGCTTAAGCCTTGAAACAACCATCTCTAACACAATTTACCATAACAATAATTGAAGGGAAAAGAACAAGATTGAGTCCAATGGAAGAAAATCAGTCTAATGTCATCACCAATGGTAGGCATGAAATAAAAGGACAATTGTAATCCCAATATTAATATAAAATTACAAATACAAATATAGAACTCAATGAAGTTAAATCAAGATAAAAATATTAGATCATATGCCACATTTGGATGAACTCGCATGCACCTTGTCATTAGACACTAATAGGAACACCATAAAACTAAATCTATGGTCCCAAAGTTATGTTCTCATCATGCACCCACAACCTAATCCATAAGTTAGTATTTTAGATGTTAAATGAAATTGTCTATCCAAAATATCAGTTTCAACATCGTAGAGATTAAAAAAACAAGTGTCTAATTAATGTAGAAGGAATATCACAACATGGAGTTGACAACATGGAAAACTAAAAATTATATGTTCCTGTAGTTCTAGTGTTATGATTTTAGGATCATAATGGCTAGAGATAGTACAAGGTTTCACTGAGAATCTAATATAAATGTTCAAGAGCACTCTAAATAGGGTGAATGAACAAAGTTCTCAAAATTCAAACCACTTCAAGTTTGGCGATATCCAAGCATCAAGAACTATAGGTGATTGACTATAAATGATGATTAATGGATAAAAAAAATATTTTGATAAACTTGTCATATTTAACTTTTTAAGAGGTGGAAATTGATCAGGGAATCAAATATTTGTAGCATTTATTGTACAAGATTATCAAAAGGGTAGGATCTATTTGGATATGCTAAACCATAATTCCATCAATCTCTTTTATTTAGATAAAGTATCACACATATGACATGTAGTTGAATGTTATATTCTTCATTATCTTTTACTCTGATCATCTAAAGGATGATTTTCTTCCCCAACAGTTCACCCTCCATGCATTAAGCTAAAGGCATGTTTTCAAGAACCCTTTATAGAAGAATAAAGAATGACCTTGATAGAAGAAACATATGAAGGATGAAGAACACCAAAATGACAAAATGCTAGGAACATTAAATATAAAATTTCTAAGTTGTTGGTTCAGGTATAGGTCTAGGTATGAGAACCCAGTATTTGGGCACGTGCAAACTTTTTTGGGGATTTGAGTAGGTTCAGGTATGTGTGTGTGTACATGAAAAATAAAGAAATATATAGATCATACATCCATCTAGCATGGCTACCCATACCAATGTTATCAAAATCTCTCGCCCTTTGTACAACTATCTAGCCTTTGCTACTTGTACCGATGTGAGCAAAGTCAACCTATCATATGACTATCAAGCCTTTGCTACTAATATCAACACAATCAAAGACACCTTATCATATGACCATCTAGCCTTTTCTACTCGTATCAGTGCAATCAACTGTAATGTCCCCAAATTGGGAAACCCTAATTTGTACCCTATTTTCTTAGATTGCAAGAGACTTCTTTCTATCTAATCCTTTAATTTTATACTATCGTTTGTGTTAATGATTATTGAACTAGTTTCCAATCTGATTTAATTTCTTGAGGGTCAACAAATAGTTATGCCAAATGTTTGGTAAATCAACCACTAAGTTTGATGATAAATTTAATTGATTAATTACTCCTTAAGATAGAGATGATGATGCTATCGATAAAGAGAGAGAGAGAGAGAGAGAGAGAGAGAGAGAGAGATGTCTTATAACATGAATAATTCAACTAATGGATATATATATATATATATATATATATATATATATATATATATATATATATATATATATATATATATATATATATATATATATATATATATATATATATATATATATATATATATATATATATATATATATATATATATATATATATATATATATATCCAGATTTATAATATTTTGGGAATGACACATTGGATTGCTAAGCTAATAACCTCAATAGAAGTCTTATTATAGTTGTGGCTCTATATGAATCTTATTATAAATATAGTTTGCAAGATGTAATAATCATTGCTTTTGATCCCTATAAATCTGATTTTTGTAATGATCCAATAATTTTTTCCTTTCTTAATGCTAGTTCTAGATCATCGTATGATCTTCTTCCAATCAAAGATGATTGTTATTACTAGTCTTATTTACTCTTGGTACTAATATCTCTACTAATTGCATGTTTTCTTTGTTGTGGTGCTCTAATGTTTGCTATATTTCTCTTTCTTTTCTCCTATTTGATGATTGATGATTCTCCCTTCATCCCAGTCAATGCCTTTTTCAGACTGCCCCCCCTCTCAAGGAAAGTTATTTGTTTCTTATATGTGGCAGCTTGAAACAATGTCTCTACTTTCCAGGGCTCACCCCTCCATTCCGGTCACATCTCTCAGGTTGCACCCATATTCACATTGGCTTACCCTTAGTTGATGCTTTATAATAAACTTTAGTTTACTTAATCACTCTTCCTATGGAATGAGTGGCGTCAACAACTCATCTTGATTTTAGAGGCATCGTACATTATGCAAAATCAATATTTTAGTTTTAATCTTTCATTATTAATAATAATATTGATTGATATATAGATTAATAGAATTACTTATATTAATAATTGATTAACACATTTATTGATTTAGTAAGGTTTTATTTTTATTTTAATTAATTATTTTATTATTATATCTATTATTTATTTATATTAGATTTATTTATTTGTTTCTATGTTATTATCTATTTATAATATAATATAATTACATTATTTATCTATTTTTATATGTTAATATTATTATTTATTAATTTTAAGTTCTCTTTCATTATTATTCTTTATTTAATAAAATTTAATTATTTAACTATTATTTATTATTAAATCCTATTTCAAAATGGGGACATCACAATTAGGGTCTTAAATGGGGGACATGACATCAATGTCACCCCATCATATTACTATCTAGCCTTTTCTACTCATATCGTTGAAAAAATCATCATATTGTATGGCTATCTAGCATAACACAATTTGCTACCCATAATGGCATACAATCAGTGATCACTATCTTATCATTATCTATTTCATCTACAATGCTTGTCTACAACTTGCATGTTGGATGTGATCTTGCAAATATCATTTCTTTTCCCTAGGAACTATGCAATTCGGGAACAATGCAAAGTGTTGGGTGCATTAAGGCCTTATTACATGTTGACCCAAAGTTTTATTTTTCTTCATCTTCATGTGCTTTTTTCAAACTTGAAGACCTTAATCCTAATGAAATACTGCTATGTATTCATATATCAAAAGTCTTTCAACTCTTATGGGTTTTGACACTAAATGATTGGATCTCCTCATCTCTACTTGCTTGTCTTGAAGTTGTGGATATCATGTGTCACCTATTGTGGGGTGACATTCCATGGAAACATTTAGCTATGTTGACATGTTACAATGCATCTTTTCTCCTTAGAATGCATCATGCTCCCCTCTGTGCAACACATTCCATTCTCAGGGGGGCTATTATATCTTGTCATCTATATCACAAGTTTTTTTTAAAATTTAAGAAATTTTAATCTATTGTATCTACCTTCAGGGCAGCCAATTCAGATATTTATAATCTTTCACCCTATCATACAGTCATCTCATTTTTCTACCCATACATGCATACCATCTAGCATTGCCACCCATACTAGCACTATCAAAATCTCTCGCCCTATCATACGACTACTTAGCCTTTCCTACTCATACCAACATAATGAAATTCACCTTGTCATATGATTATATAGCCTTGCTACTCATATTGGTGCAATCAAAGTTGCGCTATCATACAACTATCTAGCCTTTGTTACTCATATCTACACAATCAAAGTCACCCTATCATATGACTATCTATCCTTTTCTACTCATATCATTGAAATCATTATCGTCGTATCATATGGCTATCTAGCATAACCCAATTTTCTATCCATACCAGCATACTATTAGTGATCACTATCTTATCATTATCTCTTTCATCTAGCACGCTTGTCTACAAATTGCATGCTAGATGATCTTGTGAACATCATGTATTTTCCCTAGGGGCAACTCCATGTGGAGAAAATCTAAAACACACTTGGTGTAATTCTTCGTTGCATAAAACCTCTAACCAAAAATCTAAATTTTATGCAAGCCTCCACATCATTCCATTTATCTTGCCACCTTCCCTATTCGAATTCTTGACCACGTGGATTGTTTGGCTCATGTCGTGTGCGCGTTGCAAATACGTCCACTTAACGCACACTTGTCCCACAAATCTGCAAACATGAAAGTGTTGTTTTTGTAGTGTAACACCTCTTTCCACAACCCACTAACATCAAAAATCATTTGGCCTCCTTAAAACTTCAAGAATTGGCTTCATTAATCTCTTCTTTTATTTTGGGCTCTCTTCTTGGTGATTTAAACTTCTTCTTGGCTCTTGGAAATATTCTCCATCATTTTTGGATGCCTTTCATAGCTCTTGAGCACTCTCACATTGGAATTCCACCACCTTCATAACTCACCAGCTCAACCTTACATTCATCCCATCAAGCATTGGATTTGTGGCTTCAAAGAGGAGTTCTCTCACACTCACCTCATCTCATTTTGTTTAGCATATCGTAGTATCTTGATCATTTCCTATTTATCTATTGGCATTTATCATTTGTTGATTATCCATAATCTATTTGTCTATCTTGGCTATCTATTGATGTGGAAACACCAAAGCAAGGGTCTAACTATTGAAGATCTCTTATCAGGCACCGCTAACATTTTTAATTTTTCTCATATGTAGGTTTCAAAGGAGGAAGGAGCAAGATATTTGTGGATTCTTCTACCTCCATGTTGTAATCTTTCTCTCTCCCTCTTGTGTTCTTTTATGTCTAGAATAGTTTCTCATAGTTCATTCATACTTTCTCTTTCTCGCAGTTAGTCTAGATTTAATTTATGTTGGGTTATTTATTAGTCTTGCACCTTTCTGTCTCTATCTCTATGCCTTGTCTATGAAATATGCATGTAGTTGAGCGGGTGTCCTACATCTACATTGTAGTCCTAGGCTCCCACAGGCATCTGGGATAGTGAGCTCACGAAGCCAACCAGTTGGCCTTAACAATATGCTTTCTTGATTTCAGTAGTCAGAATATTTATATCTATCAGTATCATAATGTTATTTCAGTTTGTTTAATTTACCTTGTGCTCATTTAAGTTTCAAGTTCTTGTAAATCAATTGATCCTCTTGATCACCCTAGCTCACTAGAGCACTAGCTTAGTGAGGTGGTGCAAGGGACGATTCATCTATTTTATGAGCAAGTAGGTGGGTTCTATTGATTACCTTAATTTGAGGGACAAATTTTTAGTTAATTGCTTAGTTACTACCAATATTTGAGGGATATATTGCCTCTGATTGAGGTGTGTTGGGAAAGGACTGCTTGAATTATATTGTGAGCTAGGAAGAGAAGGGATACACTTGAAATATGAGAAAAAGAAACCTTTCCTATTCATGGACTAGACACCATGTTTTAATTATTTTTTAAATTAGTTGAATAGAATAATTTTAGGTTTGTTTATTGGTTGTAACTAGTAATTGTTTGTTTTAGAGTTATTTTTTTATATGTTATTGGTAGAGGTTTTTACATGCATCATCTCCATTATATCTGTCATTTTCACAATGATTAAACATGGAGACCAATTCTCCAAGCCTTAGCAAGGTGTAATAAATGATTGATACCATGCTTGACCAAATGAAGACCATTACCAAAAAATGAGCCCACCTTACAATTCTCTATTGAACATATTAAACATATCATTAAATGTAAGTAGGAGAAGTTCAACACTCTCTTGCACATTGTATCCTATGCATTGAACCTAAAATAGTATGTGCAAACATTGTTCACAGACTCGGACTCAGAGAGTACTAAGAAAGTTCAAAAATCTTCACTTGGCAAAAACTCGACAACTTAAAAAGTACTTAGATTTCTTTAAAAAACACTTCTTTTTACAAAGTTCTACAAAATGGAACAAATGAGTCTAAAGAACCACGTGGAAGTGTTTTCTATATAATTGACTATTGATTATACATGGATAAAAAATTGGCCTCATTATGCAAAGCCGACAGTGGATACAATAGCTAGTTGCTACCTAATAAATATTATGAATTTATAATGATTGTCTTTGAAAATAATCATCATAAATCTCAAATCTAGGCAAGTAAAACATTACATTTTTTTACAATTTCCTCTTCCCTGAAGCCTATTGAACAATTGACTTGAAGTGGGCATTTTTATATTTTTAAGTTAACTCATTTTAATTCATTTTTAAAAAAATCAACCCTACAATGATTTGTATTTTATATTATGATTCTTGACACACACTATGAACAATGCAACAAATTTAAATACTTCATACAAAGTAAAAAGATAAAATTGAAACTTAACTAAAAAAATTACTGAAAATTTTGTTGTAATACATTTATGAATTTCTGGATTCGATTGTGTACGTATTTTTAGCATCAACATTTCAGATCACACTCTGTGATCCATCATCAGGATAGAGAAAGTGCTAGGAAGAATAGTAAAAATGCAGACAAGGCCTCACCCAAGAGAAATATGAAGGGAAAGGGGGAGAGATGACATTTTCTCTATCCTGATGATGGATCACAGAGTGTGATCCGAAACGTTGATGCTAAAAATATGCACACAATCAAATCCAAAAATTCATAAATGTATTACTAATGGATTGTGGAAATCTAATGCTGTTAATTTTGTTGTGTTTAACAAGGGTGAAATGTAGGGCTTATAGAGAAATATCTACCTAAAATTCACATTTCACCTGCATTTTAAGCACATCACAACACATCATGGATTTCCATGCACGTTTCACATGTTTTGAGCCATTGTTTTGTTTTTTTGAGTCTATGTCACATTTTCTTGCAAGTTTAGCAAATTTCCATGGGTAAAAAGGTATTTTTTTGTCTACAGGCTTTGGCAAGGTAACTCAATAGTTCCTTGCATGGTTTTGAAGCCTACATGTATTTAGCAACTCGGTGAGCACTCGCCAGGTTTTCCTACTATGTGTGCAAATACCTACTAGAGTTGTCTCTATAGTAGATACTAAGGTCCAAAGAGACTTCATAAATGCAATTCTAAAGATGTGCAATATAGAGGTCACAATTGCCCATCATAAGTGGAACAAATTTTCCACACTTGACAACTATATAGAATAGACAAAGTTACATAGGGAGACTATGACATAGAATGATGCACGACTATGGTTGTCTATGTATGGACTTCATTCATCGTCAACACAATCAACCATTCACCTCTTGTTTGTGATGTCCTCGTATTAAAATAGATGTTAATAAATAATAAAATGAATTAATAAAAAAATAAAATATTTTATAATTTATTATTAAATATATTATAAATATAATAAGAAAGAAAATTTATAATGTCTAATACAATATTATATTTATGAATCAATATAATAATATCATCTATTATTAATATAATAATAATAATATGATATAATATAATAAAAATAAATGATATAATATAATAAAAATAAATACTAATATTATTATAATATAAAATAAATAAATGATACTAATAAATAAATATATAGAAAGTTCAATTTATAAAGTAATACAAAATATAAAAGTATAAAATGTATGTGTATGATTTAATTGAGCTGAGAGGCTATTCCCTCGGGTGATCCTCGACTGGCAAAATGTCAGGTCGGATGCGTCGAACTGTTCTGCTCCCAGAAACCTTCGACTGCTGATGAGTTCCGCAGAGGAGCTATCACCGTGGCACTGCCCGTGGCTCCAATAAATTCTTGACATGCCCAACTATACTCCCAGTTGTTGTGGTTTCTGGTTGACAACATCTCCAAGTCCTTCCACATTATGACTCCTAGTATACTCCCAACTTGTGCTTCAGAACTCTAGAAGACGTATGGACATCCATTAAAGCATAAGAGAATGGTGTTCTTTGTTAGATGTTGTGGTTGTATATGCCCCGGTATATTGAAGCTAAAGCAGAAGTGCTTTTAAGTGTTAGGGTTTCAAATGGGTTATTAACTATCACAAAGTGCCTTAGCAAAACAATCCTCTTCTAGCAAAGAAAGCCCTAAAGAATGATTATTCGCCAGGTATTTTTGCATGCTTGGCTATCTGCCTAGAGATTAAGTCTGGCTTCTTTTGTGGAGTTAACTGTCAAGGATTCAAATCTCTTAAGTTCTGCGTCTTTGTGCCAGGCTAAAGTTTGGGCTATTTTAAAAGTAACGTGGCCTCATGGAATGCCATGATACTAGGATCTGTGAAAAATAGATTTGCTGAAGCGACCTCGGAAATGATTAAGAAAATGAAATTGATAGGTGCAAAGCCAGACAACTCCAGCTTTGCTAGCATCCTTCCAACCTGTGTTGAAATTGACATATTAAAATAAGGTATGGGTATCCATCACATCATAATTGAATGTGGATTAAAGTTAGATGTATTTGTTATAAATGCACTGATAGACATGCATATGAAATGTGGATGCATACACAAGGCACACACACTGTTTGACAATATGCCTAATATAGATATTAACCCATGGAATGTAATGATTGCAAGATACACACAATACAGCTGCATTGAAAAGGCCTTAGAAACTTTTAAGCAAATGCAATTGGCGGGCATAAAGCCAGACTTCACAAACTTTACCAAAATCCTCCCAACCTGTGCCAAAATGGGAGCTTTAGAACAGGGCATGAATGTCCATCAAAGCATAATAGAAAATGGAATTTCACCAGATGTTGTAGTTAATAAGTGTCCTAGGGGTTTGAAGAGTTGGGTGCTTTGTAAACCATTTGAAAAGCCTGGAAATCTAGCAAGGGGTTGTGAAGAGGTGGGTGTTTTTAGAACCATTGAAAAGCCTGGAAATCTAGCAAAATGTATTCAAGAGATGTAGTATTTGGACTCTGTTGTGTGATTATATCATACAAAGTGATGATAGTCATTTAAAGCCCTATGGACATTTATCTTTTTGAGGGATTTGCACCTATAGATAGTTCTGCATGCTTCGAATGCAGGTTGAGAAATTGCAGCCATTGTGTGGGTCCCTGGCCTCCATGGGTTCTAAACGGTGATATGATTGAATTTTTGGGTTAAATTTAAACAAAACTCCGTAATGAAAAATTGATTTGAATAATGGGCATACTGAAATTGATAAAAGATAAAAGCCCAATTGAGAAAAATCAAAACTGTAAAAAAATCTGATCATATCTATGTTGATCAATTTTAGGATATTCATATTATGGGACATTGAGAGGTCTTACAATTCAGGTTCTGTGACATTAGTTAGAACAAGCCTTTCTGTTTTCAGCTTCTCCTTTAAGAAAAATGAGGCTTCTTACTTCAAATGAGAAAGTGTAGACTACCTATTATAGATTTTATCCTAAACTACTCTATGTTACTACTCGTAGATATGGTTTAGCCTTTTAGGTATAGAAATGAGCAATATGTAGAGCAACAGACATACAAGCTCAAACAAATATCATTTTATTCACTTGTTCATGCCAGGTAACACAATGATCTTAAGACAACACAAACTCTTATATGCAGAGAATTGAATTCTTTCATTGATTATATCCAGAAAATATCAAATCCTGTTTGCCACAATATGTCATTTCTTCTCTCCAGCAAACACAGGCAGTTGACAACTAGAGAATGTCTTCAAAAGGCACGTCTATATAGAAATTTGACAAAACTGAATCATTAACATCTCTTGGTCATGCAAAAATAGATAATGAGATGAACATAGATGCCAAATTGGTAGGTTTTATAATAATCAATTAACTATATATATATTTATATATATAAGTATATTTATAAGTAGGAGATATTTTTCACAGCAAGTCAAAGTCAAATTGGGATATTGCTCACAAAATAATAAGAAGTAAGAGAGAAATTATTTACAATAATCCACTTTTTATTTTTTTGACTTGTAGGCAAGAAGCCAAGCTTTTCAATACGTATCCATTTCAACTTTCTAAGATAGGAAAAACATTAAGATGAGATATGTGCTTGTCTACCCTTAAGACAAATGCAAGATCTAAAATTTAGGCCATATTGTTAGTTGTTGGTGCTGATAAGAGAACCAGAGACCACATAGTTTCTTGGGATGGATTATCTCCTTTATTACAGATTGACTTCATCAGCATTCCCAACATAATTTATACAAACAAAATAGTTGATGAATGCATTGCATTTGCCTCTTTTAAAACTCTTTATTTGAATGATATTTTTTAGTTTATAATCTTAAATATATTATTTATAAAGTTAATGTGATGATAGTCTTTCCAACAAATGGATGATGATACGTTGGACAATCTCAAAGACAAAAGAATGTAGGGCATAGAAAAAATGTTACAAAACTGTACCAAAGCAAAAAATTTCCCCCTATAGATGCTACTTCAATCTATTCATACTAGAGGAAATGTGGAAGACATGCAATTCCAAATGTGGAAGACATGCACTAAAAATATATGCTTGTATATAATAGTCTTACACCTTAATTAATTTTCTTGTATGGGGATTGACTACTATGGCATGAGTCTATTTTCTTGTGATACCTAATGTGTAGTGCTTGTATCTTAAATTATTAAAAAATTGACACAGAATAGTGTTACTGCAACCATTTTTGATGGTGTGGCGCAGTACTCATGGGCTCTTCCTACAAAGGAGCTGGGGCGTCATTAATGTTTCAATTTTCTTTGTTATACGGAATGATCATGGGGAGAAATATCATGCCTCATTTGTTGCATTGGAGAGTATTTTCATGTTTTCACAAAAAATTATTTTCAATTATGCTTTGATGGATATCCATGACCATTCTTAAAGCTCTCATTTTGGCACAGGCGGGGACGACGCTGGTAATGGCTATCAACTCTGGCTCTAAACCTGCCAATTACTTTTACTTTTTAAGTTTGTAAACAAATCTGATCACATCTCTTTTAGGCATTCTATCAAACAATTCATGTGCATTGTCTATGCTTCCATATTTTGGATGCACGTATCAGGTGGTTGTAACTACAATATGTGACGAATTCTCTGACATTCAATATCCAAATTCTATTCCAAAGCTCCCATTTTTCCAAGAAAGGAAGGAACATGGTGGCTAAGGTTATAGAATTCTGATTTACACTTGTAATTTACATTTGCTTGAATGTCTACGAAGCCTTTTCGACAAATCCATTTTAAGAGGTAGCGTGTGCTAGATGAAGAGATTTATAATAGCCGTTTTAGGAGGCTCAAGAGCAGGGGTACAATGCTCAATCATAGATTCTTGAAGTGGAAGCACCTGTTTGGTGCTTATAAGGTCTCCTTAGAAATTAGTAATATTAGTGGCAGCAGCTCTACTACGTCCTACATGTTAAGGGGATAATTTTCTATAGTTTTTAATAGCGATTTGCATATAATTGTTTTATCTGCATTGTGCTGCATTGTTTGTATGGGTTTTGTATATCAAAAATGTGTCCATTCCTATTTCTGTTATTTATGGTCAGCCTCTAACAACAACCTTTTTAAAATATTTTTTAATCACATCATAGTGTGGCATTTGCAAATAAAACCATTCATTTGAAAATGTTGCTGCTACAATTATGCTTATCTTAATTGCACAGAAAAGGATTCACATTTTTAGCAAAAGATTTTAGTTTGAGAAATGTAATGGGCATGTCAATGTTTGACTTTTAAGGTGCAGGAAATAACATAATTGTATCTCTTGTGGTAGTAGTCATTGCTCTGTCTCTTATCATTTTCTGGTCTTATTTGCCCTCCTCTAATGATCATGATGGTGATGGGCAAAATTATAGTGTTTTTTCTCTTATACAACAACAAGATTAAGTTATTAGTCATATTTATACCCAGGAATGGTTGTAGTACACCAGATGTCAAGGAAGGGAAACAACATGAACTATGCTATGATTATAGTCTTAAATTTTTAGTTTACATTTCCTTTTTCCTCTATAAAACTACAAATCAAATCATCCTTTCTTCTCTAGCTAATGACCAAATATTTGCTAACATACCAGAAAGGGTCATCACAAGCACAATCATGGATTATGCAACTAAGCCCTGGAGAACCTAAATTATCTCTAGAAACTCCATAATAAGTATCCTAGAATAGGCAACCATATCTCCAAGGTCCTACAAACCTAAAGGAATCAATCCTCAAAGTCCCATTAAAAGGATTATTTTGTTTTATCATTTTTAACCAAACAATATTTTTATCAATTATAGATCGAAGATCATAATAGTGCAATATGTAAATGATTGAGTAGGTATATGATATTGAGACAAATCCCAACATGTTGTTAAATAATGGTTAATAAATAATATGGATCCAATCAAATAGCATATGGGTGGAGATTTACAAATCCCTCTCTCTCTCCCCCCTACTCCCCTACTCCCCTCACTCCCCCCCTCTCTCTCTCCCTCTCCCCCTCCACTTCTCTCTCCTTCTCCCCCCTCCCTCTCTCCACCGAACTTCATATGGGCTTCCTTATTCACACCCTTGTTAGTGTTGAAAGGAAGAAAAACAAGACAAGTCAATTTAAAGTACCTATTTTGAACAAAATAGAGCACATAAAAAA